>OY723407.1:35833715-36405776 GCA_963210345.1 Inga oerstediana | reverse complement strand
AAATGCTTTTGCTCCAGGGCAAGATTTAAGAAATGCGACAAGATCTAAAAACTCTTTATGCTTGACAAGGGAGCAAACAGATCTGAGATGAGATGGTGATTGCATACGCGATTTAACAGATTTGAGAAGAGGAAGCACGAAGTCAACTTGTCGTTGTCGCAACGGCAACATATGAGATGACGACCACAGACTACAACAACGTGACGATGATGAGGACTAAAGGAGGAGGAGGTAGTGTCAAGGGAAAAGAAAAGGAAACCCATCCTAAAGCTAAAGGTCAAGTTGTGAAAATGAAGAAGAGGGCAGAGGGTTTATTTGTAATTTTGGTGTTTTAAAGTTTAAAATTTTATATGAAAAATTATAAAAAAAAAAAATGAAAACTTTAAGGTGTGGGCATAGGGGATCGAAGGAAAGACGACTAGTCGTCGTCACTGCGGCAATGGATGCGATGACGACCACAAACTACGACAACATGATGAGGATGAGGGTTGGAGAGGAGGCATCAAGGGAAAAGAAAAGGAAACCCATCCTAATAGCTGAAGGTCAAGTTGTGAAAATGAAGAAGAGGGCAGAGGGTTTATTTGTAATTTTGGTGTCTTAAAGTTTAAAATTTTATATAAAAATTGACAAAAAAAATGAAAACTTTAAGGTATGGGGCATAAGGGATTGAAGGAAAGGACCGGATGGTTATAAAGCAACTCATCATCCACCAGACCAAGAGCAATGATTAGGGCAGTGAATAAGAATTAACATACTATATCTAATTTTTTTATATAAAATATGTAAAAAAAAAACCATATATGGGTAATGGGCAAAACAAGTGCCCTGTGGATATACCTATTCCCGGTCTTGTTTAACATATACAAGCATGGGTAGCCCATACCTATTATGGGCTCAATCTAGGTAGGCTTAAACAGGTCAAAAATCTACGCGACATGGGTTGATAGGTGGGTTGAGGGTGTTTAGCTCACCCCTAACGGTGATGGTGGAGGAGGAGGAGGTAGTAGTGGTGGCGGCAATGGCGATTTGGGGGGGGGGGTGGTAGTTGTAGTGGAGGTGGAGGAGGAAGTAATGGTGATGGCGGCAACAACAGTGACAATAATTGTCATGGTAGAGGTGGTGGCGACAGTGGTGGCGACAATGGAGGAGGGATGTAGTGGCGGCGGCGGCGGCGACAACAATAGAGGTGGCGACAGACGAGGAGGAGGAGGTAATGGTGGTGGTGGTTGTAGTGTGGCGTGGTAGATGGTATCAGACAAGTAAAATAATGACAAATGAGATTAAATGGTCAATTGAACTTTTTCAACCATATATGGAGTGGTAATGAGTATTCATAGAGAGAGGTATGAATGGAATTACTAATTTTTTAATAATCATCATTACAATGATAAACTTTATTACCATACTAAAAAAGCAACCAAACACCCTTATTTTGATAATGTAATCATGATTACTATTACAGGCATACAATGAGGTTGAACCAAATATGCTCTAAGTTGTTTATTATAAATAGGATAGAGAGGAGTTGGGAAAAAAACTTCACATATCAAACAAATATCTTAATACACACAAACTCCAATTACAATGAGGTACATTCATGCATTGTAACACACGACTTAGATCAAGCTTCTAATAAGGTGGCTTTCCCAAGAACTACCTAAAACCTAGAGAAGTGCTAGAAGCAACACCTATTGGGGTTTAGAATATTTATCATGAGTGATTAAATGATGAAAGTGCATCTGATAAGGTAAACTAAACAAGTGAGAACTGAGATGAGAAGCACTTGAATGTGAGAATTGATCAATGAACCGGTTAAACCGAATGCGAACAGAAAAGCATTTATTCATTGGCCAAAAAAATATCATGCATTCTTAAAATTAAAAAGACAAAAAAGCATTTGCCATTATTGGCCATTTCAAACAAAATACAATGATTTGGCTGTTATACCCCAATTGAGAGGGGTAGATAAAGACCGAAGAAAATGCTTAATGAAATTATTAAGCGATATCTCTTAATTAATAATTTACCCTGAGATTTGATTTTTAACCAAGCTCAATGACATCATTTAATCCATACTCTACCTAGTGGGATCAAGGCTCTATTGTTGGTGGTGGTGGTTGTTATACCCCAAATCTGCCAAACCAAGTAATTTCTACAAAGGTGCTGACAAATTCGGATTTTGATGCTTTGCAATGCAAGCCTACTTGTTAGCTTACGACCTACTCCCCACCAATTTGGCTGTCATACCCCAAATTTGCCAAGCCAAGTAATTTCTACAAAGGACCATGGCGTCACACTTGTCACAATGTAACAACCTTGGAAAAGGTAACTTTATGCACAAAAATACCAGAAAGAATGAATGGCCAGAAGAAAATGTAGCATAGCAGCTGAATCAAGGTGAAAGTTCTGATTATTAGCAAGTATTAATGATGACAGGCTTCATAGTTGGGTCCTGTCTAAGTAACTTTGGTCACCCAACATCAAAAGTATAATCCACAAATGTCCTTACATGGTTAGCTACTGTGCGGAGCAGCTATGGCTCAGAGAAAAAGGCTCACCAAGGAGATCATGACTCGTTTACTTTGGGTAGAGGATATCGTAGTGACCAGGGCGATACAGCAACGTGATGAACGGATCATTTGTTTCAGACTTGCAGCTAGCATGTGTGACATCACCAGCAACTGGTAAGAAATCATGACGATTCACGCTGACCCACCGGCGTCGCATGAGCTGCGGTCAAGGTACATAACACGGATTGGAATGCCCAAAGCATCAGAAAGGGCGGTAATATGTATATGATCGCTCTCTTCACCCATTGGCTCGACAGATGATTTGCAAAACTAGATGCAATGATGATTGAGTTAATGCACAGTTTTTCAACAATGGAATCTGATAGTACTATTTCAGTTTAATCAGATACTAATTTTAAAAGCAACTTTTTATTAAAACACTGGCAATGCAATAACCAAAATGTCTAACATAGTACAAACCTGCTCAACAGTTGAATTAGTTAAGCCCAGTATAAAAGGTTCAAAAAATTCTGAGCGCTTTTGTATCTCACCAGCAGTTACAAATCTGAAGAACATAACCACTAACGAAAGAAATCTGTCAACACACATGGATAAAAAAGTATATCAAGGCATGTGGCATGAATTTAAGTCACTCACCATAATCAGATATGATTGATCTCGGCATCTAAGGACAAGTTCAGCATGACTGTGACATACAATAAAGTTTATTGGAAAGAAAAATGTTAAGAGTCCGATAAGAAGGAGATGCCTATTATAATTTAGGTACCAAAGTATGCTTTCAACTCATGCTTGTGAACGTCAATTGTTGATGAAAACAAAAAATTATCAGCACCTTATGGAAGTCTCTTTCCCTTGGATAACACATTCCAGCTGCTCAAGGAATAACTGTAATTTTTAAAAGATATTAGAAATAAATATAAGAGCTAAATAAAAGTAAATTAACATCCACAACCGAGAAAAAAAAGTTATATTGTATGTACGCTAGAAATCTCATTCATGTTGATCTATGTCACAAACTTGCCTCCCATTACAGCATAATGTATTTCCAATAGTTTCACCTAGTTCAACCTAAACAGTATACTAAAAAGCATTCCACCTCTTCCCACGAGCTTAAGGATTGAGAGAATTCTACAAATTATAGTTTTGATTTACAATTTAGAATTTAGAAAGCAGTTCTCCAACGTTTTTGCTTGATTCAGAGTTTCACCAAAGGAACTCATGGAATCAGGGAACAAATAGGTTTCACAAGTATTATTTTTCAAAAAGCTTTGCGTTTGGTCACAGCAAGATATTTGCAATTAGTTTTCTTTTGGTTCTATGCTCATGCTTATAGTCACTGTTCGAAGTCTGTTACAATGGATCTAAACAGCAGTTTTTATGGTTGCAAGGTCAGGACTTGACTAGACCTCCTTCCCAAACAAATTCCTCTAGGGGCAGGGGGGATTTAGGGGAAATGCTTCAGCAGTATGCAATATCACTAGAAGACACTAGAAAGTTGGAGAATACCTACAAATAAATGGAAAAACCAAAACCCAAAAGAAATAAATGAAAAAATGGAATAAGCCTACGAAATTCTACTTCATATCAATTGACCATAATTACCATATTAACATATTCAGATATCTATCAATAACATTATAAAATGTAATTACTAAACCAGATGCATGCCCTAGTCCATATTTACAAATGATGCAGTTAGCATCATGCACCAAAATTGCAGTACTCACTCATATTGAGAGTGACAACATGCTGTTAAGAACACATTAGATCACTTTGGCCAGTAATAATGCACAGGCATTGATCATTGTTAAAATTAACTCAACTTATAAGGCAAGTCCAAAAGCAGGAGATGACTCAAAATGACACTATATTGTAAGAGAAAGTGCTATTGACTTCCAATTATAGAATATTCGGATATTGTACTTGCAAAATAGTATATATAGAACAAAATAAGAATGCAAACTCTTGCAAAATTAACTACAATTAATCTGAAGAAAACAAAAAATACAGACCAATGTACCAATAAAAGAGGAATAAGAAATGAAGTTGATATGTCACCGCAAAAAAATCTTCAAACGTCAAGTCTGCATAACCCAATTTTTGAAGTGTTTTCCTGCATTCTTCAACTTTCACTTTGATACGTTCAACCTCGGCTTGGTCTTGACATTCTAAAATATGCTCCTGCAAAAGTTGCCAATAGATTATTATTAGCCAAATAACAAAACCATAAAATTTCAGCCTTCAGGAACCAAGGAACACCTCTACTATACAAGTAAAGGATTCTTATAAGATAAATATACCAAAACATACTAGGTATGAAAACATAAAACTCCGAAAGAAGCAGTTCCCATCTCCCCTGGTACGCCGAATTGCAGAATATTGTCCATCAAGCACCTATGGGGAGGGTAATGTGAAAAAGGCATAAGACACATCATAAGAAATTACGCGAATACAGAGAATTTAAAGGTCACAGAAAGAAAAGGGTTGTCGAACCTTTATTTTTTCCAGCAAGATAGGACTGCCCGACTCATATTCAGCTGCTAAGGAACTGAGGGGTTCCTGCCATTTTGTCAGAATAAATTCTTCTACATATTATTAGAAGTATAATTACCCATCAGCATGAAAGCGCCTATATACTATTACTCACGAAGGTCAAACTCAGATTCAAGAGAAAATTAATTATAAGCATTTTGACATACCAATGATAATGTAAACACACCACAAAACATAACAGGAAAGTGATATAATTGGCAAAATCATGACATGCCAAAACAAAGACTTCCCAGCAAGTGACATGTTGGGACTTTCCTTGTCACCAACAGAATAATTACCCATCAGAATAAATTATTTCACATATTATTAGGTGCATAATGACCCATCAAAATGGAAGAGCCCATAAACTATTCCTCACAATGGTCAAACTCAGGTTCATGAGGCAATTAATTATAAGCATTTTGACATACCAATGATAATGCAAACAAGCCAAAAAAAAAAAACAAAAGAGAAAGGTGATATAATTGGCAAAATCATGACATGCCAGAACAAAGACCTTTCAATGAGTCACATGTTGGGACTTGCCTTGTCACCAACAAATGGAATTTTCTTGGCTTCCTCTGACTGAACAATAGAGTGTTGCTGCATTATGTCATCATCCCCAAAATTGGTCCACTCCTCAAATTCAGGCGTTGGAGAAGCCACGGGCTCTTTTTGCCCATCTTCCTGAGTCTGTCTTTCGTTCTGCATATTTCTATCAAAGTACTTATGCGTTTTCCACAAACAACAATTTGATCAGAGCTGGACCACCTACCGAAGATTATATTCTTTCCTGTCAGTTTATCTGGCAATGCTTACTCATTCATAACATAGATTTACAGAGACAGGAATACAATGCCACAGTCCATATTCAGAAAATTTAAGATAAATATCTACAGGACTGCTGCTAACCTGGTAACTTTCAGAAAGCAGATAAAGAAGAAAGGAGAGTGGAAATAGAAAGAAAAATTGTCTTTGATATCTATGTTGTAACAAAAGCTGTGCGATGCACCAAAACACATTTTCTTGAAGCAACCAAAAAGTCAGAGAAATGAAGTGATAAAGTGGGAGAAAGATGAAATGGAATTAATCGGAGGTTGGGTTGTTGCGTCCCCTGATGAACCAAAAGATTCTGGCCCTGATTCAATACCTTCATTACTTCAAGGAATTAACCGAAAAAGATGAAATGGAAAACACAATATCACGACCAATTTAAAAGAAGCGATATAGTGGGAGAAAAAAAATCTGTGGATGAGGAAATTGCTGAGTCTAATTCGAAACTTGAACACCGCAGCCAATTTTCAGAACTACCCAGCTAATATATTCCCCAGAACTACCATACCCGATGAACATCAACAAAAATCAAAGAAATTGAAAAATCAACAAAACTTAAAGAACCCAACACAAACCAATCTGGAAAAAAAAAAAGCACCGGGATTGAATCATCAAGCAATCAGGCCACCCGATCAACAATTAAACTCAGATTTATCAGTATGAAAATTTTTTTTAAGAAAATTGCGTCTACCTCTTCTCCTCAAAGATGGGTCTTCAACCTCGCCGCTGGACCGTCGACGCTGTTTGTTGCTGACGGCGTGGGAGCTCTGAAATCGTTAAGGCACGGAGGACATTCACAGCGCTGATGAAGAGTTCGTACAGATCTGGTTGAGAGGGAGACCACGCTCACGAATTCGAAACCCAATGGTGGGCGGGGTTTGATGGCGACTGAGAGTGGGTGTGGAGTTGAACCAGTGGATTGGAGGAGTTTCGCCAGAGGGGAGAGATTTGAGGGTTTTACAGTATGAACTTGAGATTGTGTCGGAGGAGGGATAGGGATCGCCGGGTTGGGGGAGGGAGGAGACCTGAGCTTAACCTTTTTTTTTTTTAAAAAAAAAAAATTCCTACTATAAATACCACATGTAAAAAAAGGTGAGGTGGATACCACGTACGGGATAGGCAGGTCACCTCTGTATAAATTAGTTAACAAATGTTGATTATTTAGATATATTATCGGAGAGGTGGCATTGCCTCTTCCGATGTACAATTGCCTCATCGAAAACATCATATTGCTCAATGCCTATTCATGAAAACTTTCAAGGCATTTTAACTCTAACCCTTCAATATATAAGATATAAAGTGTGTTTAGAATAGTGATTGTAAAAGTAGTTTTTTTACCATCTGACTTTTACAATTTTACTTTTGAGTAAAAGTCAGATTGTATGGTATGATTTATATTTGGAATAACGGTTGTATAAGTGGTTTTTTTGAAATTGAAATTTGTTTGGATTGGCAGTAGTATAAGTGCTTTTGTAATAATGATAAAAGAGAAATTAAATTAAAAATTAAAAAAATATAAAAAGTGAAGTTGGGAAATTTGACAATTAAAAAATATATAATTTGATGAAATAATATTACATAACTAATTGGATCACATGTCCCGTATAATATGGTCTCTAATAAAGTCACGAATATGATTCATTTAGGTAGAAGATCACCTAGCATAATTTGTCACAGAAGGCTCTTCTTATACACCATTATTATCTACATGACTTGTATTCCCAACTTCAGCTTGCTGAAAATTAACGTCAGAGTCAGAATTTCTCCGAATAAAATTATGTATGGCTATTGTTGCACAAACAATATGGACTTATGTTTGGTAGTTGTACTTGAGCATTTTTTGCAACATGTCAAACCGATTTTTTCACACTCCAAAAGTCTTTTCTATAGTAGACCTCAAACTAGAATGATAAAAATTGAAGGTCTATTTAGCATTTCCAAATGTAGGTTGACCCCTAAATTCTAGCAGATGACAATGCTCACATCTGTAGGGACCAAGATACCCAACTGGTGTTGAATAGCCGGCATCAACTAAGTAATATTTGCCTAATAAATGTTTAAATCATTTTAAAAGTGTGAGACCAATTAAAGGGTGAAATGAAAGTAATTAAACATAAGGTGACAGAAATATACCTGCAGGTGAATGAAGAAACTCATAGTTGGATTTGAGACAGCAGATTGAAACACCCAAGCATCATGTGTAGTACCTTCCTATCATGCCAAGATGAACATAAAGCACATATCCCAATTACAAACAGCCATGACATTTTATGTTGGATATCCTTTTCTCTCGATATATTTATCTTGGTTCGGACTAGTGACCACACACTTTATGTGAGTTCTGTCTATTGCTCCAATAGCATCTTTTGAAGTATGGATAATATCGGGAATAGTTGGGTATATTTGGGTGGCATCCACTGAATTCGGGATCGCATGGTCTGATATTTTCCTACGCTAGACTAATGCAACAATCTAATACCGTGTACAAAAGCCTATTGACTGTTTCCCCTGAATAATGAAATAGTTCTTGTACCACCCTATTATCGACTCCATGGCCAACAGTGACCAAAAACATCGCAACCATTTCCTTGACATAGACGTTCGTTGAATTCCGTAACCCATGTTCGACCAATTTTATGGCATAAGTTATAGAACACATGTTTTTCCACTCTAAACATGTCACCACAATGTGAACCATGAGTTTCCAATATCTCTTGGACCTATAAATGACTGATGTGTTTACTAGTTTTACATGGTTTTTTACACATGAAAGGCACCCAATATTGACACAGCAATGCAGTCAATTGTCATACTCTGTTAACTCTTCATCTATAAGAGATACTACTCGAGACTGGTCATCTTCCTTCACCATGTCAGTGAAGTTTTGATTGTTCCCATTTGCCATTGCTTATCTAACCAATAAATGTGGTTAAATTCAGAGTATTGAAAGGAAAAAAAACAAATAAAAACTCAATGATACATGTAAACACATTCAAGTTATGTTCTAAAAGGTAGTTCAGCAAACATTTAGTCATTAAGTCACGTAATGTCTTAAGTTGCATAAATGAACATAATTCAACTGTGTAGACATATAGTTTAGGTATAGGTAGGGGTCGTGAACAGTAAACCATATCTAGGGAGTGTTAACCATAAACCACAACTACTGAATCAAGAATTGCTTGTTCCGTTTAGCTATTGAGACAAACATTTCCTGACTAGTCTTCTCTATAAGAAGCTTTATACAGCGGCATCGAAAGTCCTCATCACATAGGACTTCCTCAAGGTCAAGCAGCTCATTCATAATAGCATCAACACTGAGATCTTTGATTTTACTTAATGCTGCTGCTTTATCCTTTGATGCATTAGCTATTACAATAACTGCATCCGCAATTTGTTTTGAAGCTGGCACTTTTTGCTTCTTTCTCCGAACAGACCCTTCACCTATCTTCCTCTTGTCCCAACTTCCTGACTCAGTACCAACAGTTGATGGAGTGCTTGTTGTTAAGCCAATGCTTGCTAACTCATCCCTTACTCCTATACCAGGCACTAGGTTAGCACCAAACATATCATCTTCACTGTTCCCTAACCCTTCTTCTTCATCCATTGTCAGTTGGTACACATCTTCCTGATCAACCTCTTGTATCTGTGTCTTTGGCAATGTAAAAGATGGTGAAAAAATATCATTATCATTTGCCATAACATCCTTGAATATAATTCTTAGTTCTCTTTCAAACTTGAAGCTTGAAAGCCTAAATTTTTTATATGCTGAATTCTCCTGCATGCATACAGGTAACCAAAATCAATACCTATATTAAAAAACAATACCTGATTCAACTGAATCAGTAGTAACCAAAATCAATACTTGTAATTTCTGGTGCCACCGCTCATCCAATGCAACAACATTATTGGTTATACGGTCTTGGCTGACACCAGTCTCTTTGGTTGATAAATCCTAAGTCTTCAAATCCCTCCTTAATATATCTAATGTAATACCCCAAATTTTGATTAAGGGTTAATGACAATTATTGAGAATGAATTATGAATTAAAGTTGATTTATTATGTGTTATGTGGCCATTTTAATTAATATGCCATAATCTGTAAGAAATTGAAAGGATGGCTATAAGTTAGTGATCAAGGAAGAAATTAATTACTAACTAAGAGGAAAAATGAGATATGTGATTAAATGGCTAATGGAGATATTAGAGTAACTAATTTGTTACTTACTTTATGAGAGCAAATGAAATGGTGACAAGTGGCAAGTAACTAATTTGGTCTATTTTTGTTGGATTAGGGTCATTGGTAGTTTGGCATATTGTGGTTATGGAAATGGTGCTTTGTGATGTGTTTTGGATAGATAGAATTGGTTTGAGGTAAAAATGTTGAGTTTGGCATATTTGGGATTTTAGGTTTATTGTTGCCTAAGACCAAAACATAATAATGGAATAGGAATTTGGTAGTTTTGATGGTTCCACTAGATTCCTTGTGCAATTTTATGTGGGAGTAGCTTTGGTTTGGTATGTGGGATCATTAGAATCACTTGGGCAATATTTGAAAAGTGTTGTTAAACTTTGCTGCGTTTTTGCCTTCTGATAAGCCTCACTCGAGTGCTTCAGAGTGTCACTTGAGTACAGCCTTGTATCTTCGTTTTTCCTTTAGTTGTTCACCTGCACTTCTATGTTAAAAAGGCAAGAGTATTGTCTCACTTGCGAGTGTTGTGGGTTTTCACTCGAGTAAACATTTTCTCACTCGAGTAAAGGTGTATCTGACACTATGAACTCGGGTCTTGAGTTTTCACTTGTGGTTGAGTTTCAAGAGTGAGTCTTAGCACTCGCGGATGTTAAGCTATCACTCGAGTTCTAAGGTTCATGCTCGAGTGATGTTCTCCTTTGAAAGTTGCTTGTGCTCTTGGGTGAGTACTTCCTGAACTTCACTTTAGGGGACTCAGGTGAGTATTAAGCTATCACTTGAGTGAATTGAGTTATGCTCGAGTGTAGTGATCAATTCTGGTTTTTGTCATCTCTTTCTGCTCTCGGGTATTCACTTCTGGTGCTCCACTTTCTAGGACTCGGGTGTTAAGTCCATCACCCGAGTGTAATGATCAGTTTCTTGTCTCTATCTATGCTTTCTGTCAAGCACTCACATGAGTGTGCTTTCGTACCCAAGTGCAAGTCCATCATCACTCGAGTGAAGAAGTAGGGATGTAATACTTCACCTTTGATTTGGTTGATGACGTTTGGGGTGTGTTTGGGACAATCGTAGTTTGAAGTTGGCTAATTTATTGATTAACCTTTCTTAATAAATCAGATCTTTTAGTCTAAAAAGCTGACTTAATTTTCGGGTTAATTTGAAAAGGTTTGAAAAGAGGTGTTTCAATTCTAGTTTCGACTTTTCTTGAAGAAACTGGTGTTTGAACAAAATAATCACCTAATACCTGAAGGTATTGGTTTGTGTAATTGTTTTGTTCAACAATGTTCTTAATATCTGTTGGGTCAATGGGTTTTTCAATGTTTTTAAATTTGAAAGGTGCAGCCATAATTGGTTGACAAATGTCATAAGCCAATTGTGGTATTTGCACTGGTTTTGGAGGAAGAAACTCAGAAGAAATAGTTTCACCTTCAGAAGTTTTCCATTGTTTCTTTGTCATATTGATGGTTTGTAAGAAAGGATATTCCAAGTTTTGATCTTCTGAATAAGCATTAAACCAATCAAAGAATGGAATATTTTCTTTATTTTTTCAAGAAATCTGTAGAATTTTTCTTGAATTTCTTTTCTAGCAGATTTTTTGAAATTTCATAGAAACCATTCTCTTTGAAGGGCATATTTCTTAGAGAAAAATTCCTTTTGCAAAGTTTGTTTGTCAATTTGGAAAACATTTTCTAAAACATTTATGATAAAAGGTTCCCCTGGTTCCCCAAGAGATGAATAGGTTGGAGACTCGATTGATTTCAAGTCATCATCCTTTTCATAACTTGTTTATGGGATATTTAAAGAATTGTCAACTCCTTGAATTGAAACATTTGTGGTTGTTTGTGGGGTTACCGTAGGTGGTGCAGGTGCATATATGACCGATGGTACCTTTGGTAGAGTTTGTTGGGGAGTTGATGTATTGGAGGCTGACATATAGATAACAGATGGTGGTTTAGGTAAAGAAGAACAAGAATATCTTGAAGATTCAGATCTAACAGACCTACAGTCTTCATATAATGAAGGCTCAGTTCTGGTAGCTTGACTACAAGATCTTCTTGTTCTATCAAAAGTAGAGCTGGGAATACGGGCCGGCCCTTCAAGGGCTCGGGCCTAAACGGGCTAGCCCGTTTAGGCCAATTTATTAAAAAGTATAATATTTTTTAGGCCCTCGTCCCTACAGGGCTAGCCCTTCACGGGCTCGGGCTTAAACTCATTTTAATTCAAAAAAATTTCTTTTTCAAGTTTTACAATTTATTTATTATTTTGCTTTAAATTGAGATACATTATTTTTAAAAATCATAAATTTTTAGTTAAAATAATCATCTAATGTCCAAATTAGGCTATTTTTTAAAGTTTAAATTAATAAATCATTGTAGAAAATAAAATAAATCAAACCAATTAATAAGTGTTTGCCTGTTATTAATACTCTATTAGGTATTTAGGTGTCTCTCATATTGATAATTTGATATAATTGTTAGATCTCATGTTTTGATGATAACAAAAGTAAGGTATGAAAAAGAATTGATTAATAAATAAGTTTGAACAAAGTAATAACAGAGATAAGCATCACTTGAAGTAAGCATTGGTGTAATGAGGAAAGACCAAGAGAAAATGCTGAGAAACTTGATCAGAAGCAATTCTGGTAAGGCATTACTCGAGTATGTACTCGAGTAATGGGACAAAACTTGAAGTAACCAGAGGCACCTTCCAGTAACCGGCTAACGTTACTCGAGTAGGTACTCGAGTAATAGTGTAAGTATTTTCAAGTTGCTCTCGGCCTGCCAATGTTACTCGAGTAGGTACTCGAGTAACCAGGTAAAAACTTGGAGTTGCTCTTGGCCTGCCAATGTTACTCGAGTAGGCACTCGAGTAACCATGTGAAAGTTTTCAAGTTGCTCTCGGCCTGCCAATGATACTCGAGTAGGTACTCGAGTAACCATGTGAAAGTTTTCAAGTTGCTCTCGGCCTGCCAATGATACTCGAGTATGTACTCAAGTTACTCTATTTCACAAAATGTGGTGCTCTCGGCATTTTGTACCACTGCCAATGTTACTCGAGGAGCTACTCGAGTAACTCAGTTTGGTAAGTAAAAACTTGAAGGTGGTACCCGAATAACTTGATATAACTTTATTTCATTTTCCTCGAGTTATTACTCTAGTATGAATGTATTTAATGTTTCATTTTTAAGTGGATTACTCGAGTATGTACTCAAGTATGCAGAGTTATTTTGAAAGAAAACTTCAAGTTATTACCCGAGTAAGTGATGAACAAAAAGTAAGTTTACTCGAGTAAGTACTCGAGTAACAAGGTAATCTAACTTGATGTGCTCTCGGCCTTGAAATCCTGTCAACATTACTGGAGTAAAGCATCGAGTAACCAAAAGTTTATTTGAAGGTTTACTCGAGTTGGTACCCGAGTAACCCATAAAGTTGTGAGCGTATACTCGAGTAGGTACCCCGAGTAAACATACATTTCCAAAGGTTTGAAAATTGGTTATTCCATGCACTACCCGAGTAATCTTATATTTGTCTGTTGACTTGCAGTTGATCAAAGTTTTCCCGATGATACTCGAGTAAGTACTCGAGTAAACTTCAAGGAATACTCGAGTAGCTACTCGAGTAAGCAAACCCAGAAATCCAGAAATCATTCAAACGTTCATTGATTTGTTTCCTATATGATTAATATTTCATTGTATTAGTATTCTTAGTCTATTTACAGATAAACAATGAAGAAATCATATCAAGTAATGGAAGTCAAATGAAACGTTCAAATGCCAACCACCGCCAACGGATATTTTTCAAAAACTGAAAAGTCAATAGTGGCTGCGCACTCTCCAACGGACGAAAGGAAAATGTTCCAACGGTCTTCATCAACATATCTATATATATGGGAACATCCAAATAGAGAAATAACAACAAGAACACACACAAACGTATCATCAAGTTCATTGCTATGTTTTCACGTTGTAATTATATTTCTATGCTTCAGTGATTCTTATTCACTCTGTAAGAGAGATATTTCATTCAAACTCAATATTTGTTATTGAGATAACTTGAGGTTGTGGAACCTTGAGTTGGGATTGGATTACAACTTGTAAGGGGGAGCGAGTGTCCAGGCGAAGGAACTTGCTTGTACTGAGGTGCCAAGAACCCACTGAATCTTGGAAGTTATAGTGAAACTCTCAGAGAAGCTCTGAGGACTGGACATAGGTCAAAGTGGTTGTGACCGAACCAGTATAACTCCCGGTGTACACTTCGGTGATATTTCTCTTTACTCCTTACTGTTTTAATTTCACTGTCAAATTTTATATTTGCAACGAAATTTTAGTATCACCCAATTCACCCCCCCTCTTGGGTGAAATGCTTGCTCTAACATTTGGTATCAGAGCGTAGGTCTTCTTGTTAAGGTTTAACAGCCTAAGAAGGATCCAATGGCAAGCATGGGTGAAGGAATTCTTCCCGACAGAGCATCCATCACTAGACCTCCCGGTTTCAATGGAGAACACTTCTCTTTCTGGAAAGATAAATTCAGAGTGTTCGTAATGGCTACTGAATATGGGCTATGGGATGTAATTGAGAGTGGAAACTATCAACCTACAAAGACTGTAGATTCTCAGAAAATTCCCAAGACGCCAGCGGAATATGATGAGAATGACAAGAAACTTATCACTCTCAACAGCAAGGCAATTCTGATGTTACAAAGTGCTTTGAGTCAAAGTGAATATTTCAGAATTTGCACACTCTCAACAGCAAAGGAAATGTGGGAAGCTCTGGAAATAGCTCATGAAGGAACTTTAGGAATAAAGGAGAATCGAATCAATACTTTGGTCACTGAATTCGATCTACTTCGAATGAAATCAGGTGAGTCGATTTCTGAATTTGAACTTAGATATACTCACCTTGTTAATCAACTTGCAGCTCTTGGGAAAGTCTATGATCAGCACACCCAAGTACGAAAGATTTTGAATATTCTTTCTAAAGAGTGGGAAGCAAAAGTTACTGCAATAGAAGAAGTAAAAGGAGAATCAATGATATCAGTTGCTTCTCTATTTGGAAGTCTTTCTGAATATGAAAGCAAACTAAAGTTCAAACGAGAACTAGATGACATTGGTGACAAGAAAAAGAAAGGTCTAGCACTAAAAGCGAAAGAAGAAAATCAGGATG
The DNA here is from genome assembly GCA_963210345.1 of Inga oerstediana. Classification (NCBI taxonomy): domain Eukaryota; kingdom Viridiplantae; phylum Streptophyta; class Magnoliopsida; order Fabales; family Fabaceae; genus Inga; species Inga oerstediana. The sequence continues at coordinate 36,390,528 of OY723407.1, read as the reverse complement.
AGGATGAGGAGTTTGACGATGATGAAATGGGCCTAATCATAAAACGATTCAGGAAGTTCTACAAGAAAGGTCAAGGATTCAAACACTTTCAGAAAGGAGGAAATAGCAACAAAGATCATATCATTTGCTATGAATGTGGAAAACCAGGACATATCAAATCAGAATGTCCAGAACTGAATCAAAAGAGCAAAGAAAAGAGAAAAGGCAAATTCTTCAACAAAAAGAAGGCCTTCGTATCTGCTATATGGGGTGACAGCTCCTCAGACGAGGAAAGTGATGAGGAAGAAGTAGCTAATATATGTCTTGTTGCTCAAGAAGAAACAGAAGAAGAGGTAAATGATTCTGAACCTACCTATGACGAATTATTGTCTGAATATAATGCCTTGCATTCTGAATTCATCAAAGTAGTTAAAGAATTGATTGTTTTCAAAGAGAAAAACAAAGCTCTTGAAACTGAACTTAAAGAAAAGGATTGTGAAAATTGTTCATCTTTGAAAAAGAAAAACATTGATCTCACAAAAACTCTTGAAAAATTTACACAAGGAAGTGAGATGCTAAATGTTATTTTAAAAGCTCAATGATTTGTAAACGATCGATCTGGAATTGGATATGATCCAAAATCAGATAGAAGGAAAGGTAGAAAGAAAGCAGGAGGTAAGTCATATTTGAACTATTTCCAGCATTCTGTGCATACATCAAATCCTTTTGCCTTTTGTAACTACTGTAATAGAAAAGGACATTATACTTCTTCATGCATTCATAAGAAGAAAGGAACAATAGGAACCTACAAATGGGTACCTAAAGGGTCATATATTCAGAAAATTATTTGTACTAACCCAAAAGGACCCAAAAAGATGTGGGTACCTAAGACTTAGTCATTTGATTGCAGGTATGTCTCAAAGCATCCAAAAATAACAAGTGGTACATAGATAGTGGATGCTCTAGACATATGACCGGAGATTTCGAAAGTTTTACCACATTACAACCTAAGGAAGGTGGAAAGGTAAAATTTGGAGGAAATCAATCTGGAAGGATAGCAGGAATTGGTGAAATAAAAAATGACAAAGGAATACAAGTCAAAGATGTATATTATGTTGAAGGCTTGTGTCACAATTTGCTGAGCGTAAGTCAAAGTGCAGAGAAAAACAACTAGGTAATATTTGACTCAGAAGAATGCTTAATTATCAACAAGAATAACTTACAGCTTGATAAGAAGAATATCAAGGCTAAGCTCAGAGCAAAAAGGGAAGGTAACTGTTATACTCTAGATATTAGTAGAAATGAATCTGAAAATTGTTTTCTAAGTAATGCCAATGAAAGTTGGCTATGGCATAAGAGATTGGCTCATGTCAATATGCATCAACTAGGCAAACTACTCAAAAAGGATTTAGTGCTTGGATTACCCAAAGTAAATTTCAAAAATGACTTGATTTGTGATGCATGTCAAAAGGGTAAACAAACTAAATCATCTTTCAAATTGAAAAATGAGATTTCAACAAATAGACCATTACAATTATTGCATATGGATTTAGTTGGTCCAGTAAGAGTAAAGAGTCTTGGTGGCAATTTATATTCATTGGTCATTGTTGATGATTTCTCTAGATTTACATGGGTTATTTTTCTATCATCAAAGGATGAAACCTTTGAAGAATTTATTGTTTTTGCCAAGAAAGTGCAAAATGAGAAAGGTATGTCCATTGCAGGTATTAGGACCGATCATGGTGGAGAATTTGAAAATCAAGCCTTTGAAGAATATTGTTATACTAATAGTATTGATCACAATTTCTCTGCTCCAAGGACACCTCAACAAAATGGAGTCGTGGAACGAAAGAATAGAGTGCTCACTGAAATGGCTAGAGCAATGTTGAAGAAAAGAACGTATCTCAAGTGTTCTGGGCTGATGCTATGAGTACAGCATGCTACATTTCAAATAGAGCATATATCAGAATAAAACTTGGAAAGACACCATACGAGCTATACAAAGGAAGAAAGCCAAACATTGGTCATCTACACATCTTCGGTTGTAAGTGCTTCATTCATAATAATGGTAAAGATAACTTAGGAAAATTTGATTCTAAAACTGATGAAGGAATTTTCCTAGGATATTCTAACCGAAGTAAAGCATATAGAGTTTTCAATAAAAGAACTTGTGTTGTTGAAGAATCAATTCATATTGTATTTGATAAATTTGAATCCTCTGACAAAACCATTGATGAAGAACAGGAAGTTGTTTTAAATCAAGAGAATGGTCAATCTATTTCTAAATCTCTTATTCCAGAAGTTGATGAAACCAAGGAAGAAGGGCAATCCCTAGGACAACCTAGAGCTTGGAAATACAATAAAAGTCATCCCTTAGATCAAGTCATAGGAGATGTGAATGAAGGGATCAAAACTAGAAATAGAATTTTCAATGAAGTAAGTTTTTCTGCATTCATTTATGAGATTGAACCTTCTAACATTGATGAAGCCATGTCAGACAATGATTGGGTTATAGCAATGCAAGAAGAACTAAATCAATTTGAGAGAAATCAAGTTTGGGATTTGGTACCCCGACCCAAGGATCATCCGATAATTGGTACTAAATGTGTATTCAAGAACAAACTCGATGAATCCGCAATTATTGTCAGAAACAAGGCAAGATTGGTGGCCAAAGGCTATAATCAGGAAGAAGGAATTGATTATGAGGAAACATATGCTCCAGTGCATAGATTGGAAGCTATACGTGTACTTTTAGCCTTTACATGCATCAAAGGATTCAAACTCTATCAAATGGATGTAAAGAGTGCATTTTTAAATGGTTACATCATGGAAGAAGTGTATGTAGAACAACCTCCAGGTTTTGAGGATGTTACTTAACCTGACCATGTTTTCAAACTCAAAAAGGCTTTATATGGTTTAAAACAAGCTCCTAGAGCCTGGTATGAAAGGCTCAGTAAGTTTCTTATTGATCAAGGTTTTGTACGGGGAAAGGTTGATACAACACTCTTCATAAAACGAAAATACAACGATATTTTAATTGTTCAAATATATGTTGATGATATTGTTTTCGGTGCTACTAATGAATCTCTGTGTAAGGAATTTTCTGAGATAATGCAGGGAGAATTTGAGATGTCAATGATGGGATAATTGAATTTCTTTCTTGGTTTGCAAATCAAACAAAGAAAGAATGGAATCTTCATATCTCAAACAAAGTATTTGAAAGAGCTATTGAAAAAGTATGGAATGGATGAAGCAAATGGCACAGACACGCCTATGAGCTCAACTACGTTGCTTGATGCTGATGTCAAAGGGAAAGACTACAACATAACAAAATATAGAGGAATGATTGGATCATTACTCTATCTCACGGCAAGTAGACCAGACATCCAATTTAGTGTTGGCATATGTGCAAGATATCAATCGGCACCAAAGGAATCACATGCTGAAACGGTCAAACGAATCTTTAGATACCTTGCTGACACACCTGAATTGGGTCTATGGTATCCCAAAGGAAGAAGTGAATATCTTGTTGCATACTCAGATTCAGATCATGGAGGATACAAGACAGATAGAAAGAGTACCAGCGGACAAGGACAATTTCTTGGAGGATCTCTTGTATCATGGTTTAGCTAGAAACAAAACACTGTGTCTCTTTAATCAACGGAAGCCGAATATGTAGCTGTCTCAAGTTGTTGTGCACAAGTGATATGGTTAAAACAATAACTACAAGATCTTGGTATTTATCTCAAAGAAATACCAATCTATTGTGACAATACTATCATGATAAGCTTGGCAAAGAATCCAGTTCAACACTCTAGAACCAAGCATATCGATGTCAGACATCATTTCATCAGAGATCATGTTCAAAAGAAAGATGTGAAAGTGATATTCATTCCTACTCATCTTCAACTAGCAGATATCTTCACAAAACTCCTTGTAAAAGATCAATTTCTATATACATTAGAAGAGAATTGGGAATGGTAAATCCCAATGAGTTATAAGTTATTTCAGCTTTTCATAATATTAGATGAAGTCACCTAATAATGTTTTGATGATCACTAACTTAAGCATCAGAGTATATAGAAACTTGTTTTGCAGGAAGTTTGAAACTCTGTTGTGAGAAACAAAAACAGAGGTTATCAGAGGACACATTTACTGGAGTACCAACTTGAAGTTATGGCTAACAGAGAAGCATTACCCGAGGAACAACTTGAAGTAAAATAACACTTTACTCGAGTATGTACTCGAGTAATGGACCTCAAAACTGGAAGTAACGGATCAAGTTACTTGAATTTTAAATCTAACAGTTTAGTTACAAAGAAATAAAGAGTCAGAGGTTGAAAAGACAGGTTACCCGAGGCAAGCCTCGAGTAAACTTGAAGCTTACTCGAGTAAGGCCTCGAGTAACTGCAAGTCCAGATTCTCAAATTGATGAAAAATGACTCAAATCTGCTCAGAATTGGTTATAAATGATCGAGGGAACATCCATGGATAATTACAATATTATTCATGCCAGGTACACAATTTAAATAAATTATTTTAGAGTTTTTCTGTATGAACACCCGAGGAAGGCCTCGAGTAATCTTGAAGGTTACTCGAGTAACGTCGGGTTCTAGGTCTTTTTCTGTCGCAAACTCGGTCATTTCTACAAAATCTCCTCGAGTAAATCACTATTTTCTCTCACAAAAAATTTTCACAAGTGATTCCTTGCCTCACCTCCGTCAAAACCCAACAAATTTCATTCCTAGAAATCTCCTATTTTGCTCAGATTCTCTGTGCCCTAACTCACGTCAGTGTCTCTGTTTCTCTGAGATTTTCAATTTTCTGCGTTTCAAGATGGTAAGAACCAAGAATATTTCCTTCACAGATTCCTCAGAGTCCCAAAAACAACGTGATCCTCTTTCTTCTCCTCCCACTAAGAGAAGAAAACTAACCCTGAGATCAAAAGCCAAAATTCATACTCAACCTCAATCTCAACCAAAACCCAAATGAGTGGTGATTAAAGAGCCTATTGTTACAAGGGCTCAGTCCAAAAAGAGTACTTCAACTGGGAAAGGCAAGAGTACCAAAACTTCCTCACTTACTCCCTCTGATTCCTCTACCCCCTCTTTCACACCTAAGCCTTCTAAAAAGCCCAAGTATGACAAAAATGTGGCTAAGGCTATGGCTGGAATTTTAGAGCAAATGGAGAAGGGACAATCTTCCAAGAAGTCCAAAGTGCCGGAAGAAGAGATCACCAATCCACCAAAAGGATTCAATGTCATAAGTTGGTGGAATCTTCGAAATATCTGTCTCAGTTCTCCAGGAGGAAAGTGTGTAAAACACACTATGTGGATCTCAGATTACTTCAAGAGGTAGTGAAGCATGACCTTAGTCCTTATTTAGATCCTTTCATACCTTGGCTATCCATTAGATTACCATTCTGTACTAAATTGATCACACACTTTTACTGTAATCTAGAGATTACAGATGAGCCAAACAGAACCTCAGCTGAGGAAGAGATGACCACTACAGTGAGAGGACAAAAGATTCTCATATCACCCTCTAGGATTAACTTGTGGTTAGGAATAGAGAATCCCCCGGATGACATTTACTCTCAACTTGAACCAAACCAAATATTTTCTATTCTTAAACCTGGTGAGTTAGTTGGCCCTCTAAATTTCAAACCTAGTGATATGTGTGATCATCACAGAGTCCTATGGTACATCTATTCTAGGTCCCTAGTAAACAAAGCCAACAATTATACCCACTTCTCTGATAGGGACTTTAGGTGGTTTGCTTCACTTCTCTTGAAGGAACAGAAGGATTTAGGGGAGTATATCTTCTCTGAGATGAAGAGGTACAGGGTGGATGGAAAGGCTACAACACCAATGCCATATCCTCAAATTGTATCACTGATCCTAAAAGAAAATAAGATATAGTATTTGGATAGCAAGGAGCCTATTGAGAGGCTGACTCCGGTTGGGAGAAACCAGATTGGGAAATTGAACATTGACATCCCTCTCAAAGGCCCTCTGGAGTCTGGGTCAAAGAAGAAGAGGAAGACCACTGAGGCAGAGACTAGCAAGATGGATGACACTCAGTTATCGGCTCTAGCTGCTACCACATCATCTCCATCCTTCCTCAATGCCACTCTCCAGCACTTTATGGAAAATATGCTGAGAGGATTCCATGTGGATATCGCCAACACGAATGTTGAACTGATAACCCATATGAATACCAAAATGGGAGAGTTGGTGGAGAAAATGGACAAGAGGCATGAGGAGTTGCTAGCTGAGCAACGTGCCCAGGGTGAGATTCTGAGATTAATTCTGGCACGACTGGACTCTTTAGGTCCCGGACCTTCTGCCGGTCCATCTTCTTCTGCACCACCACCACCACCTCTAATGAACCCTCTTTTTGACACTCATATCACTGAGGCTGAACCATCTACCCTTCTGGTATCTAGTCCACCCGAGTCTCAAGCCAAAGACATTCTATATACAGTGGACAACCCAGATACCAATGAGACCATTCATATCATCATTGATGATTCACCTCTCAAACCTCAACCTGAACTCGCTCCTAAACCTATTCCCTGTCCTACTCACACTGAGGAAATATCTCCCTCCTCTTCCTCTGAACATCATACTCCAGCAACTGAGACCACTATGGTTGTCTTCCAACCTTCTTCTATTCCTCCTAGAGATGACATCCAAATTCCCCCAGTCAATCTCCCTGAACCAGCATCTTCCAGCTCCCTTGACTCATCCAGTTCAGATGATGGCTTAGTGCTTCCTGTGAAGCCTATCTCTATGGTCAAGCCTTCTAGTCCTCCACTTGATTGATGATGCCAAAAAGGAGGAGAAGACCTTGAGGGTGATTTTGTGGAAGTTTCTGAGTTTCTTTGGGTATTTGGGTGTAAATGGGTTCTAGGGAGTCTTGGAGTCTTTTGTTAAAATTTTTATCGTTTTTAAACTTGTTAAGTTTTATCTTGTTATCTTGTAATATACAACTTTTAAGTTTAATGCAAGTGTGTTTAAGTTATGATTTCATTTTCAATTTAAGCTTTAAATTATGATACAATGTTGGACTAATGAAGTCGTTATGTATGCAAGGTGTATACTATGAATCTAAACTTAATAAGACATATTAAATTGAAAATTAAATTTGAAAAACTATGTTCAAAATCACCAAGTTTTGTCATCATCAAAAAGGGGGAGAATGTTAGATCTCATGTTTTGATGATAACAAAAGTAAGGTATGAAAAAGAATTGATTAATAAATAAGTTTGAACAAAGTAATAACAGAGATAAGCATCACTTGAAGTAAGCATTGGAGTAATGAGGAAAGACCAAGAGAAAATGCTGAGAAACTTGATCAGAAGCAATTCTGGTAAGGCATTACTCGAGTATGTACTCGAGTAATGGGACAAAACTTGAAGTAATCAGAGGCACCTTCTAGTAACCGGCTAACGTTACTCAAGCAGGTACCGAGTAATAGTGTAAGTATTTTCATGTTGCTCTCGGCCTGCCAATGTTACTCGAGTAGGTACTCGAGTAACCAGGTAAAAACTTGGAGTTGCTCTCGGCCTGCCAATGTTACTCGAGTAGGTACTCAAGTAACCATGTGAAAGTTTTCAAGTTGCTCTCGGCCTGCCAATGATACTCGAGTATGTACTCGAGTTACTCTGTTTCATAAAATGTGGTGCTCTCGGCATTTTGTACCACTGCCAATGTTACTTGAGGAGCTACTCGAGTAACTCAGTTTGGTAAGTAAAAACTTGAAGGTGGTACCCGAATAACTTGATATAACTTTATTTCATTTTCCTCGAGTTATTACTCTAGTATGAATGTATTTAATGTTTCATTTTTAAGTGGATTACTCGAGTATGTACTCAAGTATGCAGAGTTATTTTGAAAGAAAACTTCAAGTTATTACCCGAGTAAGTGATGAACAAAAAGTAAGTTTACTCGAGTAAGTACTCGAGTAACAAGGTAATCTAACTTGATGTGCTCTCGGCCTTGAAATCCTGCCAACATTACTGGAGTAAAGCATCGAGTAACCAAAAGTTTATTTGAAGGTTTACTCGAGTTGGTACCCGAGTAACCCATAAAGTTGTGAGCGTATTACTCGAGTAGGTACCAGAGTAAACATACATTTCCAAAGGTTTGAAAATTGGTTATTCCATGCACTACCTGAGTAATCTTATATTTGTCTGTTGACTTGCAGTTGATCAAAGTTTTCCCGATGATACTCGAGTAAGTACTCGAGTAAACTTCAAGGAATACTCGAGTAGCTACTCGAGTAAGCAAACCCAGAAATCCAGAAATCATTCAAACATTCAATGATTTGTTTCCTATATGATTAATCTTTCATTGTATTAGTATTCTTAGTCTATTTACAGATAAACAATAAAGAAATCATCTCAAGTAATGGAAGTCAAATGAAACGTTCAAATGCCAACCACCGCCAACGGATATTTTTCAAAAACTGAAAAGTCAATAGTGGCTGCGCACTCTCCAACGGACGAAAGTAAAATGTTCCAACGGTCTTCATTAACATATCTATATATATGGGAACATCCAAACAGAGAAATAACAACAAGAACACACACAAACGTATCATCAAGTTCATTGCTATGTTTTCACGTTGTAATTATATTTCTATGCTTCAGTGATTCTTATTCACTCTGTAAGAGAGATATTTCATTCAAACTCAATATTTGTTATTGAGATAACTTGAGGTTGTGGAACCTTGTGTTGGGATTGGATTACAACTTGTAAGGGGGAGCGAGTGTCCAGGCGAAGGAACTTGCTTGTACTGAGGTGCCAAGAACCCACTGAATCTTGGAAGTTATAGTGAAACTCTCAGAGAAGCTCTGAGGACTGGACGTAGGTCAAAGTGGTTGTGACCGAACCAGTATAACTCCCGGTGTACACTTCAGTGATATTTCTCTTTACTCCTTACTGTTTTAATTTCACTGTCAAATTTTATATTTGCAACGAAATTTTAGTATCACCCAATTCACCCCTCCTCTTGGGTGAAACGCTTGCTCTAACAATATTGATATTATATTTATTAATTTATTATAAAAAAATATTAAACGGGCCTAAAAGGGCCGGCCCTCAGGGCTGCAGGGCCTGCCCTACAGGGCCGGCCTTTTTAGGACCGCTTCTCTTTTTAGCCTCTAAATCATAAGCCCGGCACTTGAAGGGCTCAGACCTAAACAGGCCGACCCGACGGGCTCAGCCCGAATTCCCGGCTCTAATCAAAAGATAGTTTGACAGTTCCATCTGATGTTTGAATGATCTTGCTTACCTGAGATATAGGTCTAGGAATCAGCTTTGTGGCCTTATCCATTGTCCAATCATCTGGTAATTCAACATCATCCCACATAATTGTTTTTGGAACGGTCAAGTTTGCATTTTGTTCATCTGTTAAAAAGACTATTGTTTGGCCATTATCAGGTGGTATTAAAACTAAGGAATTGGATGAGTTTAAGGCCTTATACTGTATCCTATATGTTAGGGTAGCAGGTATAGATCCTGGTTTCATTTTCAAACCGTTTAACTGAAGTTTAAGTTTAAGAACTTCAAGAACATGTTCATCCTTTAAATTTGCCATCCTATCTGGATAACAATTAAAGTAGACAGGACTATTATGAAGTCCAAATTCTGCTGCTGCAAGCAGAGAATTCGAAAATTCATAATGTCTAGCATCCATGAGGCATACTAGTCTTGACACGTTTAATCCTTTTCTTATTAATGGTTTAATGGCAACTTGAACACTTCCGATGTGCAAAAAGTTGTAATCTTTCTTATGTTTGTCAATTGATTTTTGAGAAAGAAGGTAAAATTCTTCCTTTTCTGGTTTGATAGGAATTGATTCTTCAACTGTTTTGATTATGTAATCAGATTTGGAGAACCACTTCTTATCTTGAGTTTGCATTTGATAAAGCGTATTTAAGGCAATTGGAGGTAAAACCCAATTGTCTACGTTCTGGTTTATATTTTCAAAAGAAATTTCTTCTTTGAAGATTTGTTTAGAAGTTAAAGACTTTGATTCCTCATCGTTTAGCGTAGAGTTGTTTAATGGAGTAGAAGAAGAGCTACTACTACCGCATTTGGAAGAAAAGGAACGGAGAAGGAAAGACATAATTTAAATTGCAAAATTTAAATGGACAGAATTTAAATGTCTGAAAGGAAAAGACGGAAATGAAAAGAGTGCAAGAAGTAAAGGACGGAATTAAAGAGAAGAATAATAAAGAAGTAAAGCTATGATTAAAGCTAAAGAAAGATTAAAGAAAAGAAAATAGCAATAATTGTAAATCTCCCTTGCCTAAGTATCATCACCTTCTGGATCCATAGTGGTATAATGATTAAAAATGTATCAGTTTTTATGGATTAAAATATCTTGTTAAGAAATTAGTAAGATTTTTCAGATCCTACTCTAGCCAGACTTATAGTATATAAAATCTTTATTTATCATACACTACTGCGTAGGGCACAAACGCTTACCTCAACACACGGGAATTATGGCAACCTCAACCCATGGATGGACTCATGTATGATAAACAAGAACTATATACAAAGTGCTATCAAGTACAGATCTTTAAATCATACTAATCCGCTAACAAAAATTTTTAATGTCATAAAAACAGATCCAGATCTAAGTATTACATCCCTACTTCACCTTCTAGCTCTGATACCAGACGGGGGAGGGGCCCTGGAGATGGATCTAACTAAAGAAAGGGAGGAGCATGTGAAAAGGGAATAAGACAAACTTCTTAAGGCATAAGTACAAACATAATTAAAGTATTAAATGATGTATGCAGAGGGGATGCTTTATAATGTCCACTAAGATTGCGAATAAAATTAATCGGCGGTGGTAGAACCTACCAGTGATTAACTCATTAAATATGCTAATCTCGGGTCATCAGAGGAGGGAAGGATATGATGCAAAGAAAAGTAGAAGAAACTGATTTATTTTATTGGAAAAAAAGCATAAGCACTTACAAAAGAAGAAAGAGGAAGAAGGAAACTCGCCGGAGGGAGGAGAGGGAGGAGACTCTTTGTAGAAGCTCAGAGCTTCTCTCTCTAGTTCTCTCTTTAAGTGCCTAACCGAACCTGCCTCAGAATGAGACTGAATCGACTTTAAATAGATGGGTGAGGATACTGTTTAGGGTCACTGGTAACCGGCTAGTGACCTATACTATTTGCACAGTTCCGGTGAACAGTTGACCGGTGACTTGTTACTGTTTAAACAATTCTGGTTGGTACTATTTGCACAGTATTGCCGACACTACAGTGTTACTGTTTGACATGTGGTGTTATAGTACTATACGGTAAAAGCTACTGTGTGTACTATGGTGTATAGTGCTATAGTGCTTTCGTATGTTTACATCGAAAACCTAAAAATAATTCTAAGTCTTTGAGAGTTTAATCTTTGCTTAAATCTACAACAAACTCTTCTTCATCATCCTCTTGATTGTCTGAGGCTGCTGAAGAGACTGGTTGACTGGTTGAAGCCGTTTGGTCTTGTTGTTATTGTAGAACTTGTACCATTGAGCTAAGTTGACTGATAAGATTAGCCTTATTTGTGGTTCCAGCTAAGATAGATGTAATCCTTGATTTTTGATTCAGGAATTTGCTTTGTTCCGTCATATAAAGATGCTGAGGATTTTCTTTGAACCATTTATCAACTGCTCTACTGTCAATTCTTCTGATGCCAAATTTGGCCCACCATCTTGTTAGAGTAAGCGTTTCACCCAAGAGGGGGGTGAATTGGGTGATACAAAATATTTCATTGCAAATATAAAAACTTGACGGTGAATATAATGCAGTAAAGAGTAAGGAGAAATATCACCGAAGTGTACACCGGGAGTTATACTGGTTCGGCCACAACCACTTTGACCTACGTCTAGTCCTCAGAATATCTCTGAGAGTTTCACTATAATTTCCAAGATTTAGTGGGTTCTTGGCACCTCAGTACAAGCAAGTTCCTTCGCCTGGACACTCGCTCCCCCTTACAAGTTGTAATACAATCCCAACTCAAGGTTCCACAACCTTAAGTTACCTCAATAACAAATATTGAGTTTGAATGAAATATCTCTCTCACAGAGTGAATAAGAATCACTGAAGTACAGAATTACAAGTATATGTAAAACAGAGTATTGAATTAATAATGCGTTTGTGTGTGTGATCTCTTGTTTTTTTCTCTGTTTGGATGTTCCCATATATAGATGTGTTGGTAATGACCGTTGGAACATTTTCTTCTCGCCCGTTAGAGTATGCGCAGCCACTGTTGACTTTTCCAATATTTGAAAAATATCCGTTTGCGGTAGGTGGCGGTAGGTAGCGTTTGAACGTTGCATTTGACTTTCCTTAGTTGATAAGATCTCTTCATTGTTTATCTGCCGATATGCTAAGAATACTAATACAATGAACGGTTAATCATATAGAAAACAAATCAATGAACGTTGGAATGATTTCCAAATTTCTGGACTTGCATACTCGAGTATTCATTAAGTTTACTCGAGTACTTACTCGAGTATCATCGTGAGAGTAATGATAGCAAGTTAATGAATGAACATCACATAACTCGAGTAGTGCATGAAGTAAACAAATTTACAAACCTTGGAAATACCTGTTTACTCGGGTACTTACTCGGGTATGGCACACTTTTCTTCATAGGTTACTTGAGTAGCAACTCGAGTAATCTCTCAAATAAATTTCAGGTTACTTGATGCTTCACTCCAGTAATGTTGGCAGGATTTCAGGGCCGAGAGCACTTCAAGTTTGCTTACCTGGTTACTCGAGTCCTTACTCGAGTAAACATCAATTTTTTGCATAGCTTACTCGGGTAGATACTTCAAGTGCTGTGTAAATAACTCTGCAGATTACTCGATTACTAACTCGAGTAATCTAGTTCAAATATTTGATAAAGAATAATTGAATACCTGCATACTTGAGTAGTGCCTCGAGTGAAGTGATAATAGCATTTCAAGTTATTCGAGTATTACCTTCAAGTTTTGCTTACCATAGCGAGTTACTCGAGTAGCTCCTCGAGTAATATTGGCAGGATTGAAAATACCGAGAGCCCCATATTTCTTGAAGCAGGGGACTCGAGTACAGACTCGAGTAACGTTGGCAGGCCGAGAGCAACTGGAAGTCTTTTACCTGGTTACTCGAGTAACATTGGCAGGCTGAGAGCAACTGCAAGTGATTTACCTGGTTACTCGAGTAGCTACTCGAGTAACGTTGGCAGGCTGAGAGCAACTGGAAGTCATATACCTTATTACTCGAGTAACGTTGGCAGGTTACTTGAAGGTTGACTCTGGTTACTTCAAGTTTCTATCTCATTACTCGAGTAACCCTTTAGAAATATTGCCAGTTATGAAGTTTCTCAGCTTTTTCTCTATCCTTTCTTCATTACTCTAGTGCTTACTTCAAGTGATGATTTGCCCTGTTATTACTTTGTTCAAACTTGTTTTTGTTTATTAAATCTTTTTCATACAAATCTTTATTATCATTAAAACATGTGAGATCTAACATTCTCCCCCTTTTTGATGATGACAAAACTTGGTGATTTTGAACAAAGTTTTTGAAATTGAGTTCTCAAGTAAACACTTCTTGAAATCAATGGTAATTTTGAAAACCTTTTTGAAATAACTTGTTAAGTGTCAATTCAAAGTGTTTTGGAAAAATTTTGAAAACATAACATATTCACCTTGCATACATAATAAACTCATTAGTCCCACAATGTATTATAACTAAAAAAAAACTTTAAATGGACTTAAATTGAAATTAAAACTTAAAGATGCTTGCATTTAACATAGAATTGCATTACAAGTATGAAAAGCTCCCTAAATCCCATGTACATCCATATTCCCAAAATGAAAGAAAACTTAAAAGAAACTCAGAAACTCCACAAAATCACACTCAAGCTCTTCTCCCCCTTTTTGTCTTCATCAATCAAGCGGAGGACTAGAAGGCTTGACCATAGAAATAGGCTTCACAGGAAGAACCAAAGGACCATCTGAACTAGAAGAATCAAAAGAAGAGGAGCTGGAAGATTCTGGTTCAGGAAGATTTAGTAGAGGGATATGAATGTCATCTCTTGGAGGAACTGGAGGGGGCTGATAGACAATCATAGTGGTGGTCTCAACCTTTTCTGTGGCATCTACAGAATGATGACCAGAGGATGAGGGAGAGATTTCCTCTGTATGAGTAGGGGATAGAATAGGTGTAGGAGAGGGTTTAGGCTGAGCTCTGGGTGGTGAATCCTCAATGATGATGTGAATAGTCTAATTGGTTTCAGGATTATCCACTGAGCATAGGATATCTCTGGGTCTTGGTTCAAGTGGACTAGAGACTGGAGGTTTGGGAAAGGATATCTCAGGGATAGTTGGCTCATCCTCAGTATGATGAAGTTCAGAGGGGATGTTCTCTGGAGGTGAGATATTTTCTGGAGGTGAGAATGCCTCAGGTGCAGATGACCTGCAGAAGGTCCAGGACCTATAGAGTCCAATCTTGCTAGGATCAACTTCAGAGTCTCACCCTGGGCACGCTGCTCAACTAACAATTCCTCGTGCCTTTTGTCCATCCTCTCAACCAACTCAGTCATCTTGTCATTCATGTGAGTTAACAACTCAGCATTGGTGTTGGCGATGTCTACATGAAATCCCTTGAGCATATTTTCCATGAAGTGTTGAAGTGTGGCATTGAGGAAAGAGGGTGAAGAGGTAGTGGCAGCTGGAGCAGAAGACTGAGTGTCATCCATTTTACTCGTCTCAGTCTCTATCTTCTTCTTCTTCTTAGAACCAGACTCCAGATGACCCTTGAGAGGAATTTCAATATTTAGCTTCTCAATCTGGTTTCTTCCAATTGGAGTAACCCTCTCAATGTGCTCTTTACTCTCCAAGTACCATATCTTATTTTTCTTCAGTATAAGTGAAATAATCTGAGGATATGGCATAGGAGTAGTGGCTTTCCCATCTATTCGTTACCTCTTCATCTCAGAAAATATGTATTCCCCCAGATCCTTTTGTTCCTTCAGGAGTAAAGAAGCAAACCACCTATAGTCCCGGTCAGAGAAATGGGTGTAGTTATTGGCTTTGTTCACAAGGGATCTAGAGTAGATATACCAAAGAACCCTGTGATGGTCACACATGTCACTCGGGTTAAAATTAAGTGGACCTACTAGCTCACCAGGTCTTAGGATAGTGAAGATCTGGTTTGGTTCAAGTTTAGAGTAGATGTCATCTGGAGGGTTTTCTATTCCTAACCAAACATTGATCTTAGAGGGTGAGATAAGGATTTTCTGGCCTCTAACAGTTGTGGTCATTTCTTCCTCTACAGAAGTCCTATTGGGTTCATCTAGGATTTCTAGATTGCTGTAAAAATAAGTAACTACTTTTATGCAAAAAGGAAGTCTAATTGACAGCCAAGGCATAAAAGGTTCAAGAAAGGGACTTAGGTCATACTTCAATACCTCCTAAGTACCTTGAGATCCACACAGTGAGTTTTGCAGACTTTTCTTCTTGAGAATTGTGTAAGGTACTTCTGAGAATCCTCTAATTTGTTGACATTGAACCCCTTTGGAGGTTTAGTGATCTCCTCTTCTGGCAATTCTGACTTCTTGGAGGATTGTCCCTTCTTTAGTTGATCAAGAATTCCAGCCATTGCTTTAGCCACATTCACATCATACTTGGGCTTTTTGGAAGGTTTTGGTGTGAAAGAGGAAGTGGAAGAATCTGAAAGTGGAGGAGAAGGAGACTTGGTACTTTTGCCTCTCCCAGTAGAGGTTCTCTTCTTTGATTGAGCCCTTGTGACCACTGGCTCTTTAATCACAACACCTTTCTCCTTTGGTTTCGGTTGAGGTTTTGGTTGGATTTTGGCTTTTGATCTAGGTGTAAGTTTTCGTCTCTTTTTGGGAGGAGAAGAAAGAGGGTCAGAGAGTTGTAGGGATCCAGAAGAATCTGTAGGAGTAAGATTTTTTGTTCTAACCATTTTGATTCAGAGAAAACTTGAAATCTCAGAAAAACAGAGTGAGAAGTTGCGAGTTAGGTCAAGATGAATCTGAACAAAATAGGAAGTTTTTGGAGCTAAAAGTTGATGGGTTTTGACGGAAATCAAGTAAGGAAGAGATTGTGAAAACTTTTTGTGAGAGGGCTGGGTGATTTACTCGAGGAGATTTTATGGAAATGACCGAGTTTGCGACAGATAAAGGCCTAGAACCCGACATTACTCGAGGCCTTACTCGAGTAAATATCATGTTTACTCGAGTCCCTACTCGAGTGATCATATAGAAAATTTCTAAAATAATTCATTTAAATTGCGTACCTGGCATAAATAATATTGTAATTATCCATGTATGTTCCCTCGATCATTTGATAACCGTTTAAGAACAGATTTGAGTTGATTCTCATTGAGTTTGTGATCTGGACCTGTAGTTACTCGAGGCCTTACTCGAGTAAACGTCAAGTTTACTCGAGGCTTCCTCGGGTAACCTGTCTTTTCTACTTTTGACTATTCATTTCTCACCAAATGAACTGTTTGATTTAAATTTCAGGTGACTTGAGCTTTACTGCCAATTTTGGAAGACCATTACTCGAGTACTTACTCGAGTAATGTGCTTTTTTACTTCAAGTTGTCCCTCGGGTAATGCTGCACTGTCAAACATTACTTGAAGTTGGCACTCCAGTAATGGTTTCCTCTGATAACCTCTGTTTTTATTTCTCAAAACAGAGTTTCAATCATCCTGCAAAACAAGTTTCTACATACTCTGATGCTTAAATTAGTAATCATCAAAACATTATCAAATATCTTTATCTAACATTATGAGAAACTGAAATAACTTATAATTCATTGGGATTTACCATTCCCAATTCTCTTCTAATGTATAGAAATTGATCTTTTGCAAGAGGTTTGGTGAAGATGTCAGCTAGTTGAAGATGAGTAGGAATGAATATCACTTTCACATCTTTCTTTTGGACATGATCTCTGATGAAGTGATGTCTGACATCGATATGCTTGGTTCTAGAATGTTGAACTGGATTCTTTGCCAAGCTTATCGTACTAGTATTGTCTCAATAGATTGGTATTTCTTTGAGATAAATACCAAGATCTTGTAGTTGTTGTTTTAACCATATCACTTGTGCACAACAACTTGAGACTGCAACATATTCGGCTTCCGTTGACGAAAGAGAAACTGTATTTTGTTTCTTGCTAAACTATGATACAAGAGATCCTCCAAGAAATTGACCTTGTCCGCTGGTGCTCTTTCTGTCTGTCTTGTATCCTCTATGATTAGAATCTGAATATGCAACTAGATATTCACTTCTTCCTTTGGGATACCACAGACCCAATTCTGGTGTGTCAGCAAGGTATCTAAAGATTCGTTTAACAGTTTCAGCATGTGATTCCTTTGCTGCTGATTGATATCTTGCACATATGCCATCACTGAATTGGATGACCGGTTTGCTTGTCATGAGATAGAGTAATGATCCAATCATTCCTCTGTATTTTGTGATGTTGTAGTCTTTCCCTTTGACATCAGCATCAAGCAACGTAGTTGAGCTCATAGGTGTGTCCGTTCCATTTGCTTCATCCATTCCATACTTCTTCAATAACTCTTTCAAGTACTTTGTTTGACATATGAAGATTCCATTCTTTCTTTGTTTGATTTGCAAACCGAGAAAGAAATTCAATTCTCCCATCATTGACATCTCAAACTCTCCCTGCATTATCTCAGAAAATTCCTTACACAGAGATTCATTAGTAACACAAAAAAACAATATCATTAACATATATTTGAACAATTAAAATATCATCACGTTTTCTTTTTGTAAAAAGTGTTGTATCAACTTTTCCTCGTACAAAACCTTGATCAATAAGAAATTTACTAAGCCTTCCGTACCATGCTCTAGGAGCTTGTTTTAAACCATATAAAGCCTTTTTGAGTTTGAAAACATGGTCAGGTTTGGTTACATCTTCAAAACCTGGAGGTTGCTCTACATATACTTCTTCCATAATGTAGCCATTTAGAAATGCACTCTTTACATCCATTTGATAAAGTTTGAATCCTTTGATGCATGCAAAGGCTAAGAGTACGCGTATAGCTTCCAATCTATGCACTGGAGCATATGTTTCCTCATAATCAATTCCTTCTTCCTGATTATAGCCTTTGGCCACTAATTTTGCCTTGTTTTTGACAATAATTGCAGATTCATCGAGTTTGTTCTTGAATACCCATTTATTGCCAATGATTGGATGATCCTTGGGTCGGGGTACCAAATCCCAAACTTGATTTCTTTCAAATTGATTTATTTCTTCTTGCATTGCTATAACCCAATCATTGTCTGATAGGGCTTCATCAATGTTAGAAGGTTCAATCTCAGAAATGAATGTAGAAAAACTTACTTCATTGAAAATTCTATTTCTAGTTTTGATCCCTTCATTCACATCTCCTATGATTTGATTTAAGGGATGTCTTTTATTGTATTTCCAGGCTTTAGGTTGTCCTAATAATTGCTCTTCTTCCTTAGTTTCATCAACTTCTGGAATAAGAGATTTAGAAACAGATTGACCATTTTCTTGATTTAAAACAACTTCCTGTTCTTCATCAATGGTTTTGTCAGAGGATTAAAATTCATCAAATACAATATGAATTGATTTTTCAACAACAAATGTTCTTTTATTGAAAACTCTATATGCTTTACTTCGGTTAGAATATCCTAGGAAAATTCCTTCATCAGTTTTAGAATCAAATTTTCCTAAGTTATCTTTACCATTATTATGAATGAAACACTTACAACCGAAGATGTGTAGATGAGCAATGTTTGGCTTCCTTCCTTTGTACAGCTCTTATGGTGTCTTTTCAAGTTTTGTTCTAATATAGGCTCTATTTGAAATATAGCATGCTGTACTCATAGCATCAGCCCAGAAAACTTGAAACACGTTCTTTTCATTTATCATTGCTCTAGCCATTTCAGTGAGCACTCTATTCTTATGTTCCACGAATCCATTTTGTTGAGGTGTCCTTGGAGCAGAGAAATTGTGATCAATGCCATTAGTATCACAATATTCTTCAAAGGCTTGATTTTTAAATTCTCCACCATGATCGGTCCTAATACCTGCAATGGACATACCTTTCTCATTTTGCATTTTCTTGGCAAAAACAATAAATTCTTCAAAGGTTTCATCCTTTGATGATAGAAAAATAACCCACATAAATCTGGAGAAGTTATCAACAATGACCAATGAATATAAGTTGCCACCAAGACTCTTTACTCTTGCTGGACCAACTAAATCCATATGCAATAATTGTAGTGGTTTATTTATTGAAATCTCATTTTTCAATTTGAAAGTTGATTTAGTTTGTTTACCCTTTTGACATGCGTCATAAATCGAGTTATTTTTGAAATTTACTTTGGGTAATCCAAGAACTAAATCCTTTTTGAGTAGTTTGCCTAATTGATGCATATTGACATGAGCCAATCTCTTATGCCATAGCCAACTTTTATCGGCATTACTCAGAAAACAATTTTCAAATTCATTTCTACTAATATCTAGAGTATAACAATTACCTTCCCTTTTTTTTCTGAGCTTAGCCTTGATATTCTTTTTATCAAGTAGTAAGTCATTCTTGTTGATAATTAGACATTCCTCCGAGTCAAATATTACATAATTGTTCTTGTCTGCACTTTGACTTACACTCAGCAAGTTGTGACACAATCCTTTGACATAGTATACGTCTTTGACTTGTATGCCTTTGTCATTTTTGATTTCACCAATTTCTGCTATTCTTCCGGATTGATTTCCTCCAAATTTTACCTTTCCACCTTTTTTAGGTTGCAATTTGGTAAAACTTTTGAAATCACCGGTCATATGTCTAGAGTATCCACTATCTATGTACCACTTGTTGTTTTTGGATGCTTTGAGACATATCTACAATTAAATACGATTAAGTCTTAGGTACCCACTTCTTTTTGGGTCCTTTTGGGTTAGTACAGGAAATTTTCGAAACATATATTCCTTTAGGTACCCATTTGTAGGTTCCTATCGTTCCTTTCTTCTTATGAATGCATGAAAAGGTATAATGACCTTTTCTATTATAGTAATTACAAGACGCAAAAGGATTTGATGTATGCACAGAATGCTGGAAATAATTCAAATATGACTTACCTCCTGCTTTCTTTCTACCTTTCCTTCTATCTGATTTTGGATCATATCCAATACCAGATCGGTCATTTACAAATCATTGAGCTTTTAAATTCACATTTAGCATCTCACTTCCTTTAGTAAATTTTTCAAGAGTTTTTGTGAGATCAGTGTTTTTCTTTTTCAAAGAAGAACAATTTTCATAATCCTTTTCTGAACTTTCTTTAAGTTCACTTTCAAGAGCTTTGTTTTTCTTTTTAAAAACAACTAATTCTTTAGCTACTTTGATGAATTCAGAATGTAAAGCATTATATTCAGAAAGTAATTCATCATAGGTAGGATCAGAATCATTTACCTCTTCTTCTGTTTCTTCTTGAGCAACGAGACATATATTGGCTACTTCTTCTTCATCACTTTCTTCTTCAGAGGAACTATCGCCCCATATAGCAGATACAAAGGCCTTCTTTTTGTTAAAGAATTTGCCTTTTCTCTTTTCTTTGCTCTTTTGATTCAGTTCTGGACATTCTGATTTGATATGTCCTAGTTTTCCACATTCGCAGCAAATGATATGATCTTTGCTGCTAGTTCCTCCTTTTTGAAAGTGTTTGAATCCTTGACCTTTCTTGTAGAACTTTCTAAATCGTTTTATGATTATACCCATTTCATCATCGTCAAACTCCTCATCCTCATCTTGATTTTCTTCTTTTGCTTTTAGTGCTAGGCCTCTCTTCTTCTTATCACCAATGTCATCTAGTTATCATTTGAACTTTAGTTTACTTTCATATTCGGGAAGATTTCCAAATAGAGAAGCAACTGATCTCATTGATTCTTCTTTTGTTTCTTCTATCGCAGTGACTTTGGCCTCCCACTCTTTAGAAAGAATATTCAAAATCTTTCGTACTTAGGTATGTTGATCATAAACTTTCCCAAGTGCTGTAAGTTGATTAACAAGATGAGTATATCTAAGTTCGAATTCAGATATTGATTCACCTGATTTTATTCGAAGTAGATTAAATTCAGTGACCAAGGTGTTGATCCGATTCTCCTTTATTCCCGAAGTTCCTTCATGAGCTATTTCCAAAGCTTCCCACATTTGCTTTGCTGTTGGAAGTGTGCAAATTTTGAAGTATTCACTTTGACTCAAAGCACTTTGTATCATCAGAATTGCCTTGCTGTTGAGAGTGATAAGTTTCTTGTCATTCTCATCATATTTCGCTGGTGCCTTGGGAATTTTTTGAGAGTCTACAATCTTTGTAAGTTGATAGTTTCCACTCTCAATCACATCCCATAGCCCATATTCGGTAGCCATCACGAATACTCTGAACTTTGCTTTCCAGAAAGAAAAGTGTTCGCCACTGAAACCTAGAGGTCTAGTGATGGATACTCCGTCAGGAAGAATTCCTTCACCCATGCTTGCCATTGGATCCTTCTTAGGTTGTTATACCTTAACAAGAAGACCTACGCTCTGATACCAAATGTTAGAGCAAGCATTTCACCCAAGAGGGGGGTGAATTGGGTGATACTAAATATTTCGTTGCAAATATAAAAACTTGACGGTGAATATAATGCAGTAAAGAGTAAGGAGAAATATCACCGAAGTGTACACCGGGAGTTATACTGGTTCGGCCCCAACCACTTTGACCTACGTCTAGTCCTCAGAATATCTCTGAGAGTTTTACTATAATTTCCAAGATTCAGTGGGTTCTTGGCACCTCATTACAAGCAAGTTCCTTCACCTAGACACTCACTCCCCCTTACAAGTTGTAATCCAATCCCAACTCAAGGTTCCACAACCTTAAGTTACCTCAATAACAAATATTAAGTTTGAATGAAATATCTCTCTCACAGAGTGAATAAGAATCACTGAAGTACAGAATTACAAGTATATGTAAAACAGAGTATTGAACTTGATAATGCGTTTGTGTGTTTGATCTCTTATTTTTTTTCTCTGTTTGGATATTCCCATATATAGATGTGTTGGTAATGACCGTTGGAACATTTTCTTCTCGCCCGTTAGAGTGTGCGCAGCCACTGTTGACTTTTACAGTATTTGAAAAATATCCGTTTGCGGTAGGTGGCGGTAGGTAGCATTTAAACATTGCATTTGACTTTCCTTTTTTGGTAAGATCTCTTCATTGTTTATCTGTGGATATACTAAGAATACTAATACAATAAAGGGATAATCACATAGGAAACAAATCAATGAACGTTGGAATGATTTCCAAATTTCTGGACTTGCATACTCGAGTATTCATTAAGTTTACTCGAGTACTTACTCGAGTATCATCGTGAGAGTAATGATAGCAAGTTAATGAATGAACATCACATAACTCGAGTAGTGCATGAAGTAAACAAATTTACAAACCTTGGAAATACCTGTTTACTCGGGTACTTACTCGGGTATGGCACACTTTTCTTCATAGGTTACTCGAGTAGCAACTCGAGTAATCTCTCAAATAAACTTCAGGTTACTCGATGCTTCACTCCAGTAATGTTGGCAGGATTTCAGGGCCTAGAGCACTTCAAGTTTGCTTACCTAGTTACTTGAGTGCTTACTCGAGTAAACATCAATTTTCTGCATAGGTTACTCGGGTAGATACTTCAAGTGCTGTGTAAATAACTCTGCAGATTACTCGATTACTGACTCGAGTAATCTAGTTCAAATATTTGATAAAGAATAATTGAATACCTGCATACTTGAGTAGTGCCTCGAGTGAAGTGATAATATCATTTCAAGTTATTCGAGTATTACCTTTAAGTTTTGCTTACCACAGCGAGTTACTCGAGTAGCTCCTCGAGTAACATTAGCAGGATTGAAAATACCGAGAGCAACATATTTCTTGAAGTAGGGGACTCAAGTACAGCCTCAAGTAATCTTGGCAGGCCGAGAGAAACTGGAAGTCTTTTACCTGGTTACTCGAGTACTCACTCGAGTAACATTGGCAGGCCGAGAGCAACTGCAAGTGATTTACCTGGTTACTCGAGTAGCTACTCGAGTAACATTGGCAGGCCGAGAGCAACTGGAAGTCATATACCTTATTACTCGAGTACTTACTCGAGTAACGTTGGCAGGTTACTTGAAGGTTGACTCTAGTTACTTCAAGTTTCTGTCTCATTACTCGAGTACTTACTTGAGTAACCCTTTAGAAATATTGCCAGTTATGAAGTTTCTCAGCTTTTTCTCTATCCTTTCTTAATTACTCCAGTGCTTACTTCAAGTGATGATTTGCCCTGTTATTACTTTGTTCAAACTTGTTTGTTTACTAAATCTTTTTCATACCAATCTTTGTTATCATCAAACATGTGAGATCTAACATTCTCCCCCTTTTTGATGGTGACAAAACTTGGTGATTTTGAACAAAGTTTTTGAAATTGAGTTCTCAAGTAAACACTTCTTGAAATCAATGGTAATTTTGAAAACCTTTTTGAAATCAACAATTTTGTAAGTAGAAGGATCAGGAAGGCTAAGACAAGGAAGCTCCTTAACTTGGAGTTTAATCTGCTTAACAACATTTGAATGAATATCCTTCCAAGGAGGAGGATTCGTTTTAAGACGCTGGTGAAGTGGTTTAATGAAATTGCTAAGATGAGGAATAAACTCAGCAACATAGTTTAGACATCCCAAAAATCTTTGAAGTTGTATTTTATCAATGATTTGATCAGGAAATTTATCTGCAAATTGGATTGCATGTTCAATTGGCGTTATGGATCCTTGGTAAATCCAATTACCAAGAAACCTAACCTTAGTTTGAAAAAGACTAATTTTAGGTTCAGAAACTACTAAACCATTTTTTTTTCTGCAAGTTTAATGAAATGATTGACATGTTTAAAATGTTGTTCTATTGAATAAGAATAGATCAAAACATCATCAATGTAAACGATAATGAATTGACTATAATCATTAAAGATTTCGTTCATGATTCTCTGGAATTCAGAAGGAGCATTGTTTAAACCAAAAGGCATAATGTTCCACTCATACTGACCAAAAGGCACAGTAAAAGTAGTTTTATACCTATCTTTTTCAAAAATTTGAATATGCCAAAATCCAGATTTCATGTCGAATTTTGAAAAGATTTTTGCAGAATACAATAATTTAAGTAGATCATATTTGTTGGAAATTGGATACCTAATCCATTGTAACGCTTCGCTTAAAGGTTTGTAATTGATTACAAGCCTAGGATCTCCACTTTCTATCTCTGCATTTTTATTTACATAAAAAGTAGCACAAGACCAAGGGCTTCTAGATTTGAGTTTCAATTTTTTGTTCAGAAGTTCTTGAATTTCCTTTTTACAGGTTTCAAGAAGTTTTGCAGTCATTTGAATTTGTCGCGCCTTTGTTGGTATTTGTTTTTCAGAAAAAATTGTTTCATAAGGCAAATCAACAATATGTTTTTTGCGATTCCAAAATGCATTTGGTAAATCCGAACAAATTGTTTAATGGATTTTGGCAAGACAAGTTTGGATTTGTTGTTTAATTTGTGCTTGACATAACTGAGTTTCTATATGTTTAAAAGAGATATCTTCCTTCAAAAAATTAACTTGTTGTTTTGAAGAAAGAAGATTTAATTCTTTAACTCTGGGTTTTTGAGTAAAAGGGAATAAGATTGTTTTACCCAGATGTTGTTTTGAAATTCCATTTTCATCAGTCATATATGGGAATAATAGCCTTGCAAATGGCGCCCCAAGAATAATCTGGGTTCCCATATCTTTAACTAATATAAATGGGGTTTGAATCTTTAAACCTTCATTTTCAATAACAACATTTGAAACTTTGTATTTGATATCTAGGCATGAGCCATTGACACTGTTAAACCTTTCGGTTGTTTTTTCAAAGTATTTTGTAGGAATGATTCCTTCTTTAAAACAATTAGAATCAGCTCCTGTGTCAAACAGAACAGTTTGATCCAAGATAACATCATTATTAATAATAATCTTGGCTTGAACATAAAACTTTTGAATTGATATTTTTGAAATCAAGTTTAAAAATGGTTTAGAAAGATCAGAAAGATTATTGTCTTCTTGATCAGATGGTGTTTTATGTTGCCCTTCAGTTTGAGTTGCAAGTTGAATAACTTGTATTTGGGATATAGCAGTTGCATGGGTGTCTTGTTGAAGTTTGATATGACTGATTTCAGTTTTGAGGTTATTTACCTCGTACTGAAGGTCTTGTAGAGTTGTTGGTCTAACAGAATGTTTGAACTTGTTTAAAACATTTGTTAAATCATATTTGTTGAAAAGAATAGGAGGTTTAGAGTTTAAAGAAGTCGGAGTTTGATTGAGAATTTCTCTTAGTTTGAACAAATATTCTCCTTTATCAGAATCTGGAAGTTTAGTAATGATATCAAGAAGTAAATCATGTTCCTTCGTGATAACATTAATTTCTGAGGAAGAATTTTCTGGAAGATCTTCATTTTGAATTTGATTAAGATCTTCAGAAGAGCTACTTTCAGATTCAGATTCAGAAGTTTCAATCAAAAGATTGTTTATTTGTTCAAGAAGAGGTTCTTCAATACTCTTAATCTTTTTCAACTTTTGAGTCAAATGACAATATTTGGAAATATGACCCAGTTTACCACATTTAAAACAAGTAACTTTTGTTTGTTTAGGAAAGTCAACTTTTGGTTTTGAGAGAAATTCCTTTTCAAGTCTACGAGGAGGTGTATTGGGCTTATACCTTTTTGTGGTAAGTTTTGCGGTGAGGTTTGGATTGCTTACAAGGAGGAAAGCCAAATTGTTCACAGAAACTTCCTAATTCTTTCCTGTTCATGGCCTTTTCTTTTGCAAGTTGACATTGGATTTTATCATCTTGACAAATCTTAAGAGCAGTTCTTTGGACATAAGAGATCAATTGACCATATGTCAAGTGCTCATGTGGGATGTTGCCATCATTTTAGTTTCTAAATTTTTCTCTAACTTTATCAACTAAAGAATTAGGTAATCCAGCTAGGAATTTTTCTTTCCAAAATGGCTTATGAGTATCATCTCTAGTGAGTACTCTAGTAACAAAAGTATTTCTATACCATCTGAAATCATATAAGGTACTATATTTAAGATTTGAAAGAAGTTCAGCTGACCTATCTTTCCAGATAGATGGATCTCCAACAAAATGTTTAATAATTGTAAAAAGAAGAGTGTTTACTGAATCTGGAATGGGTTGGTCGTTTGAGGTAATGGGTGTTCCATCAGATTCAGTTTTAATAGATGTAAAGATGGTATGTTTATCTTCAGGAGAAAGGTAATTATCCTACCAACCTTTGAGTTATCCAGTAAACCCGGAAACTATAAGATTGGTAATCATCTCATCTGAATAATTATGTTGAGTTTGGTATGCGGTACTTACCATGGACATTTGTTGAAGAGTTTGGAGAATGTTTGACTCACTTTGACCATCTATGTTCCATTCATAGATATTGTTAGCGTTAAAGGATTTAAAGTTTTGGCTTATTCGTTCTTCAACCAGAATGTCTGGAGGGCTAGCTCTATGGTAATAGAGTTTTGAAGGCTTTTTCCAGTGTTGATGGTTGATCTGGAGTTGCAACTCAGAAGGGTTAGAGTCTGTATCTCCAATATGGGAATCCTTTTCAAAAGTCATGACATCTTTTGATTTGGTTGATGACGTTTGGGGTGTCGTAGGCCTCACTCGAGTGAAACAGTGAAAAATCAATTCTTGTGCTTCTAAAAGGGGATCTTTGGGATAGTTCTTCCAACCCATTAGGGCTTTTATTAGAGGCATTTGTAACTTCCTAAAGGACATTAATGATAACCAATCTAGGTGTTATGAAGTCATTTAAGTATTGGAATAGAGAATAACACTTTGTCCCTAACTATGAATTATAGGATTCGACATTTTCCCTACTAGGGAGAGACCAGTGCCAAAGCACGCACAGAAGGATCAAGGTAGTAACTTTTCTCTCATATTATATATGATGCTTAGTATGTATGACTTATCATTGTGTTGTATATGTTATCGGCCGTAGGGCATTACAGTGTGAGCAGTTCAGCGTGAGCAGTCATAGGGGGTGATGGTTATCACACCTACCCTTGCCATTATATGTGCCGTTGTAATTGCTGAGGCTGTGTTGTGGAATTGTGAATTCCTATTTAATTATCCGGCCAGTATGGCTGTGTGTATGTGAAATATTTTATATGGATTCCAGCTCTGGTGATATATGTGATATGAACATGTGAATGTGCAATACAACGTGAACACTTCAGTGTGAGCAAACGAAAGGGTGACGCACGTCATACCTGCCCTTGCCGCTGTAACTGCCGTTGTAGTTGCTATGTGTTATGTTATTATTTGCTTTCATGCTTTGTGGTTGTGCATACTATGAGTGATTTGTTACTACAGGGATTCCTTAGAATGTCACTCTCCCAAAACAATTTTTAGACAAGGCTGAAGGATCTAAAGGAAAGCGGGTGACGAATAGTGGATAAAGCTCCGGGCTAGAAGGTATTTTGGTTTTTTGTTATCATTTTGGATATTGGATAGTTTTGTGTAATCCCCTTGTTATGGGAACTGAATATAGGCATTCGTGCCTTGTAAACCCTTTACTGATTAATAGAACCCGAGTGTGTCAGGAATTTGCATTGCACTCCGATATTTATGAATGAAATCGTACTGTACAAGCCATTTGTGTAATTGAAAATGTGAATATGAGACCATTGTTGATCCGATTTTAGAGAAGTTTTTGAAAATCATGTTTTGGGAAATGTACTTTTATTAAGTTCCAAATTATCTTCTGGTCTGTAATTCATCTTAATCACTTATTTACGAACTAAATCTCGGCCTTGATTGGAAGGGGGTTAGTTCTAACATATTCTTCAACTGTCTCTTCTCATATGCTTTCCCAGTCTTTTTATTGAATGTGGAGACAATATTGTTCTATCCTGTATTCGTAAATGTCAACCCATACTGTTCTTTTCGGTAAATTTGCTCAAGGCATGCATTGATAAAAATCTCAGTTGCCTCTTTATCCCATACTGCTTTGCTATCTATATTTTCTATGGAAAACTTTACCAACTATTTTATCAACAAATTCCCTAAATTAACAACAAAAAGTACAAGACATTGTAGTGGATCACAACTTTATGAATAGTATTCTTAGATTTAACCATACAAGAACCCTAACTCTTACCATCTCATTAAAATTGTGATAAGCTTAACCCAATCCTTAATTCATGTTCTTTACATAACCTCTACCTTATAATCTTTGTTAGTGAATGAACACGACTAAACATCAACACATTCTTTATTACATGAGCTTTGGAATTCCAATTTGTTTGCCAGATACTAGAAATGATACATGCCAATTATCCATAGGAAAAGAAGGAAGGAGAAAGATTCAAAACTAAGTATAACTATTCATTGATATAGAAGAAGCCAAGATAAAGAAAACATGAATCATGTTGTATCAACCAGTAAAATACAAAGTAAATATGGACAAGCAAGAAACTTCCATCCCAAAAGATTTTCCAAGGGGCATTTTCACATCACGTAGAAGTTCATGGAAGTAATTGTTACCAAACATGCATTCAAGATCACTATAGAAGATAAAGCAAATCATACTACAAGTCTATACATGCATTCGTGTCTAGCTTCTATGAAAGTAGAGAAAGGTGAGAACTTTGTTCCATATATTTTCATCTTTTTATTGGGTAAACGAAGATGAGAATAAATGGAAAAAACTTGCAAACAAGTTGAAGGAAATGGAGACACCACCTATAAACATATACAAATGGTTCAAATAGCATAAGGGAACCAAACTAGAGGGACAAC
This sequence comes from Inga oerstediana, assembly GCA_963210345.1. NCBI lineage: Eukaryota > Viridiplantae > Streptophyta > Magnoliopsida > Fabales > Fabaceae > Inga > Inga oerstediana. The sequence goes on along the minus strand of OY723407.1, from coordinate 36,361,626 downwards.
ATAGAGCAGAGAAGCCAGAAAAATTTATAAATGTCACATCACAAGCTTTAGAATGGTATAGAAATTGAAGAGAACATTAAATGAGAAGATTTCACACATGTATGAGATAGAGCTTTCAAGAACAAAGAGTGTGTGTGTGTGTGTGTGTGTGTGTGTGTGTGTGTGTGTGTGAAATGTGAATAATGTGTTTTTCAGTGGCAAGAAAGACCAAACACATAGAAAGAGGCTACATTTTCAGAGGACTTTCAAACTTGTATTAAATTTAGGAGCAACAAAGTACATGCTAATATCGAAGCAACCGCAATAGTAGAGCAACCCATATGAGACAACAATCTTATGAAGCAGAGCAACTACAATAGTAGACAATAAAAAACCATGAAGCAGAGCAACCAAAATATGAAAAAAAAATTTCTGGCCACAGTTGCTGACAAAAAACCAATGGCGCACCACAGATCGAAAAGACTTTAGACCATACATCCTTTAACTTTAACAGATCCAAACAATCATAAACAGCCCACCTTTTATGTATATTTTGTTTGCCTCAAGTCATCTGGACGTTTGGTTTTTTGATATTTTTTTTAATTGCAGGTGTGTTTTGGACCAGACATTTCGGTTCGTAAAAGGTGCGATTGTGACAAATGGGAGACCCTTTATTATTTGCCCATGAAGACAAGATCAGTCACATATGGCTAAATGTCTTTAACGAAGCTTAAGCAAGTAAGATAACAATTTCATCATCATAATTGGGTATGGGGATCATTGTCATGTTTGTTTCTACATCTGGTTTTCACGATATTTCAGCCTCCTATCTACGATGTTGCTATTACCATTCCCTTGAATAATGCTGTTTAGGAGGGGGATTCCTCAGTTTCAACCCCCTTTGTGTTCTAGCTAGCAAATAGTAATGTTAGGTCTCCAAATGTTGGAAAGGATTGAGGGTGACTTTGTCACTTTTTTGCAATTGTGAATCTACATGGTTCCTATTAAATGTATATGAAAATGTAACTGAATTAGTTCTTATGACACTAATACTCACATCTTCCATGGTTTGTTATCCGTATATTGTTCCTAAGTACTGATCGATTATCTTTGCTTACCTTTATGTCGCTCGATTGTGTAAAACTGAATTAACAAAATAGTCACCTTGTCCTAATTTGGCATATACTTTCTAAATGTTTCGTCTATAGTGTCCCTTTAAGCATGCGTTGAAGTGATTGCCCTAAAGTAAAATATGTCATAACATCGATTCCTTTCTTTTTTTTTGATGCACAAAGGAGAAATTTCTCAAAACTCAACCTACATCAGTAGGACTATACTGATCTAGCTCTAAAACAATTGCTAATTCTGATGTTGAATACAATATTGGGTGAAACCCCATTACAACTGATAACACCTTTTTCGCAAGGAAGTCGGCTACCCGATTTGCATTTCTGGGATGAACTGCAATTCTATTATCCAATCCAAGTATACCATCAAACGAATTTCTTCTATGGTAATAGCGTCTGTATGATTCTAGCATTTCCCACTATTTATCAAATCAAGAACTTCTTTTACATCCAATTCTAACACCACTCTACATTCCCTTGATCCCAAGTTGTCTTCAAACCCAGAATAATACTCCATAGTTTAGCAGTAACATGATCCCCAAACTTCAATTTATGCATGAAAGCCATGATAAAATTCCCGTTAGCCTCTCGAATAACTCCACTACAACTAGCACCCGTGTACCTTGCAAATGCTCTGTCAACATTAACTTTAATCTATCCTTCATCTGGCGGCATCTATGTAGCCCCCTATCTGTTACTATTGTTCCATATAAGTTCATTATGACTAGCTTTTTACTTGCCTTTTTCATGTTGGATAAAATTACATGAGCATGATTTCTCAGGCCCTCATTGCTTTCATTCTTATGCTTAAATAGACGTTCATTTCTCCTTTTCCAGCATAACTAGCATAAAGTTGTAAACCAGTTGTAATATCCCAAATTTTGATTAAGGGATTATGACTTCAAAAGTGTTTGTGATTATTGATAAATAAACACTTTTGGAGAATGCCATGTGAATTGTGATTCGAATGTGTTATGAGCAGTGCCGAAACCCTATATTTAAGTTCAATTTGTTAGAACTGGCAGACACCCAAGAGGGGGTGAATTGGGGGTAAGATAAAAACTTAATAACTTGAAAAATCTTTTCGCATCTTATGAAATCAATAAGTATGGAAGCATGAGACCATAAGTAAGCATCTAAAACATATATGTTGGAAATATAAGAGCTTAGTGAAGAGAAGATGCAAACTGTGATTTATCCTAGTTCGGCCCAATCCACGATAACCTACGTCCAATCCCCAGGCTCCTCCTAAGATTTTCAATCCACTATCTTCCTCAAGTTTAACCGGATACTTGAGAACCGCTACAATCTCATAAGTTTAATTCGGGCATTTGTGAAGCCTTTACAATTCTTGTACTGAGTTACTCCCTCTTACACACAGTAAGGTTATAATTGAGTTGCTCCACCTTACATACTGTAAGGATACAACTTTGATGATGAAAGATTACAATCAATCTTCTCTCTCAGAAGTGAATAAGATGAACATTGAAGTACAATAAAAATAATTGCTCTCTCAAATATACATGATATGAAAAATAGATAAGAATAGAGAGTAGTTGGGTTGGAGTAGATGATTCATGATCTTTTCATGTTTCTCATTAGTGTGTTCTTGTTAGTGTGTTCCTATATTTATAGATGAGTTGTGATAGCCGTTGGAAGCCTTTTAACCTATCCGTTAGAGTGGCGTAGCTTCGTTTGACTATTCTTCGATTTTGAAAACTAGCCGTTGTGGTTGGTGAACGCTCCGCTTCTGTAAAGTCAACTTTTGTCTCTTCACATCATTTCTTCATTATATTCTTGGAGAAATACATTAAACACTAATACAATGAAGTGTGAGAGTGATTAGAAGCAAGAAGAATGAGTTTCATAATTAATCACATGATTTTTGAAAGTTTCAATACGTTGTTCTGTTCTCCTGGGAAGCATTACTCGAGTGGTCACTCGAGTAAGCCTAGGTCATTACTCGAGTGAGCCCTCGAGTAATCCTGTTCAAAATCTAGTTGAGAGTAACTGCTTCTTTGCTTCTCTGATTACTCGAGTGATCCCTCGAATAATGTTTCAAATGACTCTGCGGATTACTCGAGTGATCCCTCGAGTAATGCAACTTTTCACATCTGGTTACTCGAGTAATCCCTCGAGTAAAGTATGTTATTTCTTGGCCGAGAGCGACTGGATGATTTCTTCTTTGGTTACTCAGTGATCCCTTGAGTAAACTCTTAAATAACTTTGCAGATTACTCGAGTGGTTCCTCGAGTAATGTCATTCAAAGCTTGGCCTAGAGCATTTCCAACTACATTACTCGAGTGACCCTTCGAGTAAACTTTCAAATAACTTTGCATATTACTCGAGCAAGCCCTTCAAGTAAATTCTTGATTTTGATTTGAAACATGACAAATTATATATCATCGGAAAGCTCTCATCGTCTACATTCCAATGCAATAAGAATCAACTCCAAACTCATTGTATACAAAAAGTTATGATCTAAAGAGTATATACTATTCTTAGACAATTTCTGAAATCACGAGCAACAACTTTCATAAGGCATAGCTCTTAGGATATAACTTCAAATATGCCAACTTATCTATCTATGGAAAGCTCTTTGAGTCTAATTTCATATGGCACCAGTTTCGTCTCAATTAGATGTGTAATTTGATAGTTATGTCCAAAATACCGAAGCTGTCCTGGAATATGATGGTGATTTATGTGTCAACTTCAACAGATCATATCTCCCTTATCGAAACTTCTTTTAATGTGATCTTGGTGTCAATAGTTCGTGTTAGGAGTCTAGTTTCATATTCCACTGGTTTCATATCCATCCGACATGTGGTTAGAGAGATATGTCCAAAATACCAAACCTATAACCCCCTTCGTAATTATATCCGAAATACGCGATTAAAATGAAATAGAGACCAATAATAATCAAATAACATTTACTAACCCATCACATGATGGGGTTTTCAAAAATACCTTTCGAAATCATTTATAAACTTGGTCTCATATTCACATTTCGAATACAATTACTACGCGAAGATAAATCACATTCATATAAATATCAGAGTGCACAACATAATCATCCCGACAATCTCGGGTACATGCCTTTGCTAAAGATATACAGGGCACAATTGCCCATTACAATTCTTCAAATGGGGATTACACAATCTCATCTCGAATGAGTCCTGCCGCTCCCTCCACGAGCCACTTGCCCTGTCTAAATTGTTGGTAAGGGAGGGTGAGATTCGAGAGAATCTCAGTAGGGAAACATTATCAATATGCATGCAAGATAAGTGTTTAATGTATGACATGCTTGCATCACATAACTCATGCACACATACAATGACAAATCTGTAAGCTCAATGCTTCGAACGATACACATTTGGCCATAGCATATATTGAAACATAGCTTTAAATCATTCATACATGTTCCACATAATCAAGCAAAGCAATAACATGCATCAACACATTAATACAGTTATCATAGCATGCAGGAGAGATAAGTTCCCTACCTCCAGTCTTTTCTCCTCGATTTACGTGCCAACAACTCAGGGCTTCATATTCGATCCTACAATGTCAAATGTACAATTTAGATACTTCCATAGTGTTTCTGGGGGTTATATGAGGCTATATTGAAAATTTACTAAAATACCCCCAGGGACCCCGCCCGGCCCCACCGTACCTGGTCCGGCTGTACTTTTCCCAAAATTTTGACATGGGCTATTCTAACATATTTTCGGCCAAAGAATCCATTTCCGGACTTGGAATTATCAAATTCAATGTCAATTTACAAATTTACCCTTGGCAGCCCCACTTTAAGGGTTTCAGGGGCGTTTTCGTAATTATGCTTTTTCAGCCTTTTCCGGAAAAGTACCCAACTGTAACTCCACCTAATTTTCGATCCTGAACTCAATGGAATCATCAAATCATTGAAAATCCAACTCTAAGACCCATTTCTAGAGCTGGCCAAAATTCCCAAGTATTCCGGGGAAAATTGGGGTTTTTCGGTTTCGGCTCCGTAAATGCGTTCCTTTCTACTCCTAACCACTTTATTAACCATTACATTAGGTTACAACTAACATTAAGACCCAATTTGGGCAGCATAACCCTTAGGCCAACCCATTTTCCAAATTTACAAAAAAGGACAATCCGGTGAAATTTCACCGATTAAATCAACCACAGCAGCCAGAACAATCCAAGATTGAAGTTTTGGAAGTTACCTCAAGCTCCCTCTGGCTTTTACTCAATTTGGCTGAACCCTAGCCCCTTTTAAACGGCAAAATTAAGCTTTAAGTACCTTAATCCATGTAGAAGAGAAGCTTAGGAGAAGGATCATACGCGTTAGGTACGAATTCACCGAAGAGATCGATCTACCTCGCGAGTTTTCTCCTTCCTTCTCCCTATTTTCTCCAAGCTCTCTCTCACATTTTTTTTTCTCAAATGGCGTCAGGAAATGGCTGATGAAGATGAAGGAATTGCTTTTAATTCCATGCTGATGTCATCTTTTATTTAGATGATGTCATAATTCCCATTTTCGGATTTTCTGGCAGATTTTCTGCCCAAAATTTGAAAAATCATAACTAATTCTAGAAAACTCAAAATGAGGTGATTCCAAAGCCAAATGAAAGATATTTAAGTCCTATTCATAGGAAAAATATTGGCCATTACTAAAAATCACCACACAATTCCAGAATTACATAAAACTCATCACTGCCCCAAAACAGAGTTCAGTTTCCATCCCAAACTTTGGACAGTCATATCTCTTAGTTCACAAAACGAAATGGCACAAATTATATGTCCATTTTGTAGCTTGAGATGTGAACTATAATAAGGGAAAGTTTCAGAATTTTGAGACACCATTTGGTCATTCAAAACTTTCACACAAACGGACTGCCCAGAATAGAGTTTCACTGGACAGAATTTCAGATTTTGCATCTTTGCTTTTATTGGTTCCATTTTCATACCAAACATCATTCCCACATAAATTTTCACAAGGAATCCATTGGAAACATCAAATCAATCAAATTCACATCACATTGACATGTTTTCACAACAATCTCAACATGTCAACACAATTCACATTCAATTCTTCCCTCTATTCTAAGTCAATTTGGATGTTAATCCATAATTGAACTCAAATACAGGGTTTCGACGCTGCTCACAACACACGAATCACATTCGAGTGCCAAATCACATCATATTCTCCAAAAGGGTTATTTATCACTAACCACATCCACTTTTGAACTCATTAACCCTTAATCACAATTTGGGATCTTGCTAAAATAGGGCTTAGCAGTCCACTTCTCTCAGGCTTATTCTCTAACCTCGAGTCTCAAAATTCGGGGTATTACAAAACCTCTATCGTGCTGCACTAAAACATAGTACAATAAAAATGCATGTTACTCGAGTGGTTACTCGAGTGATCATGTCCATTACTCTAGTAACCACTCGAGTAATGCCTTCCAAAATATGCAAAGAGCCAAAACTCAAAGGAACACCTTGGGAAAGTTCCATAACTTCCATATAAGTCATTTTAGCTTCGTATTGACCCATTCCAACCTCCGTATGATCATAGAAACTTCCGGTATCACTTCTAATAGCTTGGATCTTCATATTCTCATGTGATATTGCAAGTTCTTCTTTCTTCAATCTTTCTTCTTTCTCCAATCTCTTTCTTTTTGTTTTGCCACTTGATGATCGTTCTTCATAACCCAGCTAGATATCTTCTTGAATATCTTTAAACTTCTTCTTTCTTTACTTGACTAATCTTTCTTCTTGAAATTCCCATTAATTCCTATAAATTCTTCTTTCTTCAATATCATTCTTCTTGACTCCATAATCCAATTAGATATCTCTTTGAATATCTTCAATCTTCTTCTTTCTTGGCTTGACTAATCTACATGATATCCAACATTAAATATAGTAGTTAGCCAATGAAGATAATAAGTATGTCATACAAACTTTTTGCTCTTAATACTTGAAATCGATATTTGACATCATCAAAACTATTCATATCTAACACAATTGTGGATTAACTTCTAAATTGACTTAAAATAGAGGGAGGACACATATTGCAGTGAAATGAAAAGATATGACGTGTTTGGTGGTCATTCAGTGAGAATTTACATAATCAGGGGCAAAACAGGAAAGTTACTGACCAATTGGTCAATTACTGAAGAGGAAACTCATTAGTAACTTAAATATCAATGGTTGTGATTTATTGTTATAAGATTAAGAGGGTGGAATCATGTGTGTGTGTGATCATGTGAGCTCATGGGAGATGAAGCAAGATGTTGACAAGTGTTAACATGTGAGCCATAGATTTGGTCAAATTGTATAAAACTCATTCCTCTCACCTCTCCCTCTTTTTAGGTCGTTTATGAAGACCATTTGGAGCCAAAAAAACTGATCTCACTCTCCCCCCAAACCTCCATGGACGCCTAAGCTCAAGGAGGAAAGAGAAAGTGAGAGTGAAAGGTGAGGATTTAACTTGCTTCTTGCCTTCTTTAGCTCAAATGATCTCCATTAATCTTGTTCACAGTGATGAGAGCTTCATCTCTATGGTTTTAGATTTGTGAAAAAAGGTGTTTTGAGAGCTTGAAGAAATTCAAAAGATGAGGAATTAAAGAATTATCTTGGGAAAGAGGAAGAGGTGAGTAATAGCTCTCTTTTGATCTATTGATTGTGACTTTTGGATGAGTTTTGATAATTGCGGTTTTTGCCTTGATTTTGTTATGATTGTGAAATGGATGAATTGGCTAGTGTATTGTGGTAAAAATGATTTCATCGTGTGTTTTGATGTCATTGGAATTGGTTTAGAACTTTGAAATGGAAAGAGTTTGCAATGTTGAGTTTGTGTTGAGGAATGGTGATGACATGTTGAGATTATTGTGAAACATGTCAATGTGTTGTGAATTTAGTTGATTTGGTGTTTCCAATGGATTCCTTATAAAAATTTGTGTGGGAATAAGGTTTATTGTGAAATTGGAACCATTGGAAGAAAAGGTACAAAAACTGAAAATCTGTCTAGTGTGAACTTTGTACTAGGCAGTTTGTTTGTGTGGACGTTTTGAATGGGCAAATGGTGTCTAAAAATTTTGAAAATTTCTAGTATTAAATTTCACATTCCAAGCTTTAAAATGGACATATAATTTGTGTCATTTCATCTTTTGTGCTGGGAGTTATGGTTGTCCAAAGTTTGGGATTAAAACTGGAATATGTGTTGGAGTAGTGTTGAGTTTTGTGTGATTCTATAATTGTGTGGTGATTTTTGGTAATGGTTTATATTTTTCCTATGAAGAGGACTTAAATATCTTTTATTAGGCTTTAGGATCACCTCATTTTGATTTTTTTGGAATTAGTTATGATTTTTGGAAGTTCAAATAAGAAACATGATTTTCTTGACCGCGGCCCAAATGTTTCTGATATGTTTTTGGCTGTGGCTAGTGGATTTGTGGGCTGTGGCCAACCCCCAAAAATCAGTATTTTGTACTTCTGAGAGGTGATTTTTGGTATAGTCTTTCCCAGCCCTTTAGGCATATGTTTAGCCTTTGAGTAGCCACCTAAAGGTCGTGCACGATAACCAACTTTAAGTGTTATGGAAGTAAGGATTTGGAGTACAAATTAACCCTATATCCTTGATTTAGTTATAGGGTTTGATATTCACCCTGATTGTGAGAAATCAGTGCTGGAGCACACGTGGAAAGAATAAGTGTAAGGAACTTACCTCTCCTACGTGTATTTGATATTTGTTTTGGTGTATTGATGCATGTTATTGCTTGGCTTGATTATGTGAAAAATATATGAATGATTGAAGCTCTGTTTCAATTTATGCTATGGTGATGCGTGCTTCTATTGCTAAAGCAATCAATTAAACTAGGTCCTAAATTATTATGCAGTTCAGGGTCAACATAGGTCATTCTCCCAAGGAGCAAGTTATGGGTTTTCTTTATGATTGATTTTCAAGTGATAAAAGATACAATGGAATGGACCTAAACTAGAATGCAAGACACTATTACCTAAATGCAATTGACTCTAAAAACTATACGAGAATAAGACTAATCTATATGAATATGAATGCAATTTTTGGGGGGTTTTTATGAAAAAGGAATTAAAATGCTAAGCAAAGAGAATAATCAAAAGTAAGACAATCCACAAGGGTTTAGTTCAGTTATGATGATGAAGGGGACAACTTAGGGTTCACATGGAATTAGCTTTCTTAGCCATTCAATTTATTAGACCAAAGGGAGGTTGATGAAAAATTGGAATTAATAAACTTAATCACCTAATTGAAACATGGGAAATCCTCAAGCTCAATAACATTTATTCCACTAGAAAACTCAATGAAATAAATAGTGGCTAATTAAATTCATAAAAAACCAATCACAATAGTTTAAAATAGTTTTGGAAATTATGTTCACAATTGCCTAATCAAACAATTTGACAATTAATCACCTAATTAAACAATCAATAGATTAAACCCAAATCGACATTTAAATTAATAATGAAAAATCAATTAATAATCTAATTGACAATCAAAGGGTTTGCAAACAAAAATCACAGCAATCATTTAAGAACAATTTAAATCCAAAATATCAATTCGATCCAAATCAATAAAAAGTCTACAATATAAAACTAGATTGTTCTTAATTATTACAACTCAAAAATAATTTAAAACTAAATAATCTTAAGTCTTGAATCAAAGAGATAAAAGAAAGACACTCTCTTATGGTCTTCAAGTATAAGTTCCTAGGCTTAAGCTTCCTCCATGCTCTTCCAAAGTTGCCTCCCAAAAGAGCTTAAGCTGCCATGAATTTAATATCTCCTCCAAGCTCCTTCATGCTTCCAGCGACCATGAATGAATGATAGGTGAAGATAGATATTAAGGCAATTGTGGTGGTGGGCCCCATGAGTGAATGATAGATAAATCAATAGATCAATGGTCTGTGTGGCAGCAATTTGAAGGAGGAATAGAAGAGAGATTGAGAACATGATGAATCTTATTCTGCTGAACAGAACCCAAGCTTTTACGTCTGTTCGTGTATCCTGTTTCAGCGTTCTATGAGTGTGTCCCTTTCTATTGGTGGCTAGGTTAATTAATGAATGGAAGAGAGAGTTTTTAGGGTCTAATCTTGAGCCCATTAAGATTTAAAAAGCCCAAATAAAATTCCACCATTAGATTCTTTTTTTAGCTTTTAAGAAAATTTCTGCACCGTAGGATCTTCCAATCTGCTTTTCCTTACTCTGCAAGAATTAAATAAAATCGTGATCTATCATATATTTAAAAATATTATCCAATCATAAGATACTAATCAGAATATTATCAATTTAAGCCCAATAATATCATAATCAATTCAGATTTATACTATTTCCTAAAATTGGCTAATTATCCAAATATTATCTAATAAATCCAAATTAGCCTAAAATAATCCCTAAAATAAATGAATAAGGTGGGATAAAATATATTAAAATTGGGATTTATCATATGGCCATAAGTATGTTATTCGAAACGTTGAGCTTGCAGATTTGTCATTGTGTGAGCATGAGTTGTATAATGCAAGCATGTCATGCATTGAACATTTATCTTGCATGCATATCGGTACTGTTTTCCTATTGAGATTCTATCGAATCTCACCCTCCCCTACCAACAATTTAGATAGAGCAAGTAGATCGAGGAGGGAGCAAACAACCAAGGGCGGCGAGGACTCCTTATAGATATTTGATTTGGTAATTGGTTATCATATGGGTTGGGATGACTATATATGTTTCGGATGTATTTTTGATGTATATTTGGATTTGTATTTAGAATGGATTTATGTAATCCCCTGTTTGGAAAATTGTAATGGGTGAATATGCCCTGTAAATCCTTAGTGAAGGCATGAACTCGAGATTGCCGGGGTTATTATGTTGTGCACTCTGATATGTTATGAATGTGATTTATCTTTACGAGGTAATTGTATTTGAAATGTGAATATGAGACCAGGTGAATTGTATTTTGAGAGATATTTGTGAAAACCCTATCTCAAGGATGGGGAGTGAAATGAGTTTTGTCTATCTGACGGTCTCTAATTCATTTTAATTAGGTATTTCAAACAATAATTACGGAGGGGGGGTTACACCAGTCACCCCACTCTGGGTGTTGAACATTAAAGTTCAACCACTCCTTTAGGTTAAGTTCAAAGAATGTACGGTCCCATGTGTCACACCCTTACCTTGTTTTAGCTTTTTTTCAGAGTATTCGAGGAAAACGATATGTGGTTTGGTGGGCAACACAGGAATAACATGAATATACTGATAAAAAGTACATGATTACATAAATTCCCCATAGGGGTTTGTACATGATCATTACTGTAACCTCCTGCCTTGATAGCCATAATTAATATTCGAAAATGTGTAATTTAAATGAATTAGAGACCGACAGATATGTTTTTCTCAAATTTCTTTTCTAAAATTCGTTCAACATGGTCTCAGATTCATCTTTTGAATCTAATTACTCTGTGCAGTTCAATTGTATTCATACATATCAGAGTGATAACATAAATCCTGGCGAACCCTAAGTTTATCTATATCTTAGCTAAGGGTTTATAGTTTTCCCAATAGGGGATTACACAAAATCATTCTAATATTTACATCCCAGATATATAAATAGTAATCCCAACCAAAATATAGATAACCAACAACCAAGTCAAATATCCCTAACATGTCCTAAGCGCCCTTGGTTGTCTCCTTCCCTTTGGAGCCACTTGCCCTGCAAGAAAGATTAGTCAACGGAAAGAATGAGATTCAAGAGAATCCCAATAGTAACAAATCACTTATATAGTATATAAACACAAAGCATGTAAGTAAATCACAATCAGCAGCGACACAATGATACATGGCTTTCACCACAAATGACAGCACTCATGACTGTATACACAATATGACAGCTCACGTGTAACACCCCAATTTTTTGATTAAGGGCTAATAGGGATTATTGAGAATGTAGTTGTGGATTAAAGTTGGATTAATGTGTATTTGTGACAATATTATCTAATATTTCATAATTGATGGAAAATTGATAGAATGATTAATGGGGAAATTAATTACTAACTAAGAGGAAATGAGATGTGTGATTAAATGACTAATGGATGGGCTAGAGAAGTTAATTGGTGACTAAGTGTGTGAGAACCAATAGGAAAATGACATGTGGCAAAAGTGGGTGTGAAGAGAGAGTAAAGAAAAGTCAAATGCATTTTTAATTAATTTCTTTCCCCTCTCTCCCTTCTTTGTGCACTGCAGAAGTATAGAGGGAGTATTGTCATCATTTTCTCACCTTCTTCACTCTTCCTCACTTTTATCTCTCTCATTCTCTCTCTCCTCTTCTCTCCTAACGCCATTATTACAGAAATAGGGGGAGAAAAGCTTGCAAAAAGGTAAGGGAGATGATCCCAAATGCTCAACCTCATTGCATTAATGTTGTTCCTTGCATTAAGAGCTTCAATTTGGTGGTCATAGTTTGGCATTTGGGGGCTGGATTGAGTTCTAAAGGAATTGGGAAGGTTAGAGAATTAATAAGGTGAGTTAAAGAAATCTTTCTATCTAAGTTTTGTGCCATTTGGATTTGTTTGGAAATTCTGGAAAGTTTGGCCTTGAATTCGAAAATGAGAGTTATTGGATATTTGGTATGTTATTGGATGGAAATGGTATATTTGGAATGTATATGGATAGATAGGATTACTTGGGAATTGAATGAGTGAGTTTGAAAATGTTGGAAACTTAGTGTTGAATGTTGCCCAAAACTAAAGTATGATAATGGAATAGGATTTTGATAGTTTTGTCACTTCCATTGGATTCCTTGGGTGTTTTTATGAGGGAGTAGCTTTGGTTGAGGTTTTGGGTTCATTGATAGCTTTTGGTAAAAATTCTAAAAAACTGTCATTGTCTCTGCGTTTTCTAGGTTCTAATATGGTCACTCGAGTGATATGGGGCTTACTCAAGTGAGGGATGAACATTACTCAGGTGAGGTTAGGTTCCACTCAAGTGATTCAGTGAAATTCTTCATTTTTCCTTCTGCTTCTGTATTACACTTTGGTGAAGTGGGCAAGAGTATTGCCTCACCTACGAGTGTGGAAGGTTCTCACTCAAGTGAGCTTCCTCTCGCTCGAGTGATTGGTGTATTTGACACTCAGAACCTACCTCTCGGGTTGTTACTCAAGGGTAAAGTGCAAGAGTGTGTCTTAACACTCGCAAGCATTCAGTAGCACTCGAGTGCTAAGGCTAGTGCTCGAGTGCTTCTCTTCCTTTGAAATTCCATTTGCTCTTGGGTTCTCACTTCCTAAACTTCACTCTCTCGTACTCAAGTGAAGCATGTGGCTATCACCTGAGTGAGGTCTAGTGTGCTCAAGTATCCCTGTCTCTGAAAAAGTTCTTGTGCTCTCAGGTACTCACTCACTATCCTTCACTTTCAGATACCCGAGTGCAAACCGTACCATCACTCAAGTGAGGCCGTCTTCACTCGAGTGTCAGTGCCCCATCACTCGAGTAAGGCCATCTTCACTCAAGTGAAATAGTGAAAAGTGTCAGTATTTGTGCGTCCAAAAAGGGGATCCCTGGGGTAGTTCTTCCAACCCTTTAGGGCTTTTATTAGAGGCATATATAAGTACCTAAAAGACAGTAATGATAACCAATTTAAGTATTGAAAAGTTATTGAGTATTGGAATAAGTAGTGACGCGTAGTCCTTAATTATGACTTTAGGATTTGATATTTGCCCGGAGCGTAGAAGGCTCGTGCCTGCTCAAGAACGGAAAGACCAAGGTAGTGACATTTTATCTTATGTCATGTATATTGCATTGCTTGTTTTCATTAGTCATCGAATACAGTAAAGGGAACGTGGCGTAATCCCGATCTTGATTACAGATACAGTTTATAGGATGTGGCGAAAGCCCGACTTTGATTACAAATACAGTGAGGGGATGTGACGAAAGCCCAACCTTGTATATAGTGAAGGGGACGTGGCAGTGTGCCCGGCCTTGAATATTGATTGCTACATTGTGATATATGTTTACTTGCTTTGTTTATATGCATCATATTCATAAAATGTTGTACTGGGATTCTTTAGAATCTCATTTTTTCTAAATAATATTTCTTTAGACAGGGAAATTGGATAGAGGAACAAGTAGGTGGATATGAGCGATTAGGACTACTGGCAGTAGTCTTAGTTAGATATTTTGGTTAATACTGAACTGGTTATCATTTTGGATAAATGTACATATTGAATAGATCATAGTATTTTAGTTTTGTGTAATCCCCGGTGTGGATTCTAAGATGGGCAATGATGCCTTGTATAAACCTTTGGATGAATGTTATTATCCCGGGTGAACGTCGGGAATTGTGCTTATACTATGATATTATGCATGTGACAAATCGAACATGCCAATTGCATTTATGAATGAATGAATGGAGATCATATTGCTCCTGTGTTGAAAAAGTTTTTAATTATTCCGGATCTCTCATTCCATTATTAAATGTTTTTAAATGCTTAATCTTGGCCTTGATAGTGGTGGGGGTTACATCACGCAGTATAATCAAGTCACCAGCTTATGCTGTATAATCAAGTCACCAGCTTTCGTTGTATAACGACAGCTATCACCAGCTGTATAGGCAGCAATATCTCAACTCATCATAAAATATGATCACACATACATGCACTGCATTTACACATAATATAAGGGAAGAGTTACTGTTAGGATCGGTAGGCACAGCGGAACAATTTTAAAAATTTTCACCGATCCTAATCGAGGATCTATCAATGGCGTTTAAACCAAGTTGGAAAGATTCATACTTTTGATGATTCAGAGTTTTCACGATCTCTAGGAGCCAACACTCAGGTCTGCTCCCTCTACCGGTATCCACACGAATGCTCTCCAACCGAGACTGCGTGCTAGCGCCTCTAATGTCTCTTAGGGTTTCACTTGTGGCTCTCAATTCCCATGTACGTATGAATATATCTGCTCTATCAAGTTTATAACCTATGAGGGCTATTTTCAAATTTCAAAATTAATCATCATTAATTTTGAAATTAATTAACAATTAAATATCTTGATGAGCTAATTAAATAAATTCAGTTTAAATTAAATCTGTCCAACAGTTTTAATTTAACCTATTTATTTAATCCAAATAAAGAGCCATTAGATTTAATTTATCTTCATAAATTAAATCTGAGATACTATATCTCTATCATGTTAGTTATTAAATTTAATATATCTTAATAAATTAAATTTAAAACTAACATAATATAATGATATCATATAATATATATATACATATATATATATATATAAGAGATATATTTCGAAAATATATATATCTATATAATATTATTAATGAATTTTATATTATATATATATAAATATAAAATTCGTCCACCCTAAATTAAACATTATCTCGTGTTGTGCCATTCTTGTGTGCGACCCTGTAGGCCCATATGAAGTTGGCAGTGAGCCAATAACAATACTAACCCAAAAGTCACAAGCGGCCTCTAGCAAGACATTACGACTACCCAATTCATATGAGGATCGTTATCACGATGCAACCTGTCATACAACTATGTCACATCCCTTTTGTCACACGATATATCGATCAAGGATAAGGCATAGATAATGTTATCCTCTTGTTCCTGACCATTACTTTCTCGATTCTTGAGTAGCTTGATAACAGAGACAGAAACTCCTTTCATCATGTGAACACCCTATTTTGTTCGGGCCCTACTAAAAAATACAAAAAAATTGATAATGATTGGTGTCCAAATTGCCAATCATCATTGAAAGAAAAGATAAAAAAACGAAAATAAGAAAAAAATAAGGAAATCCTTTTATTGATGATGATCGGTGTCTAAATAGGCAATCATCATTGAAAGGGAAAAAATAAAAAAAAACGAAAATTAAAATAAATCCCCTCATTGATATGATTGGCATTGTCATTCATTAAGGGAAAATAATAAATAAAAAAATGAAAAAAAAAATCTCATTTATGTTGATAGGTTTAAATTAGGAAGTTACTTGTGGGGAGAATAATGGAAAAAAAATTAAAAACGAAAAAATCTCCACTACTGGTAATTAGGTCAAGTTAGGAAGTTTTATCAATAGAAAATACAAAAAAATAAAAAATTAAAATTAAAAAAGAAATCTCTATTGATGGTGATTGGGTCAAGTTAGGTAGTTCTTAACATAAAATACAAAAAAAAAATCAAAAATCAAAAAACGAAAATTAAAAAAAAAGGAGCATTTATGAAGAAAACCCTACCTTGAGACTATAAATAGGAGTGCAAGGGTTGAAGTAAGGGGGACAAAAATTTTGGAAGAATTTTGGGAGAGCAAGGAGATAAAGTCTGTGGTTGAGTTTTCATCCTTTTCTTTGATTTCACTTTACATCTTGTTTTTTTTCTCTCATCTAATATCCGTAGGTTCATGCTTACCTCATCATGCCTCATGCTTACCTCATCATTCATGCACTATGACTTTATCCAATATGCATTACATTGCTTTACTTTGTATTATGATGTTGCTGGACGTGTTTTAGCTCATTGTGGTCTTGTGGATTTGCATTTTATTGTCCAACTGAATTATCTCATACATAGGCAAGAGGTATGTGCTGTCTTATTTTCTTATAATATTAGGTGTTATGCTTAATAAATATAGATAATATAATTGTATTTGCCTCTTGTTTATTATGTGGTTCTATCACCCTATCTCTTATTGTAGCGGATTCAAAGAATAAAAGGTACGCATAAATCTTCTCACCTTTGATTTCCTTTTCTTTTAACTTGTGCTATTTCTTCTTCTTCCTCTTTTTTCCTTTATCCTTTTCTTAGGTTCTCTTTCAAAAAAAAGAAAAAGAAAAAAAATATTTTGACACATTTTGATAAATGAAAATAAAATGGAAAAACCTTTTTTTACAAGAAATAAAAAAACGTTTTTTTTTAAAAAAATAAAAAATACAAACCAAATAAAAAATTATTTTTCTCAAATAAATTAAATAAACATTTTTTTTTCTAAAAAACACAAACAAAGTGACATGCATTTCTACCCCCCGAACTACGTGGGCTTTGATCCCTCTAAAGGGTACGTAGGCCCTAAGTTTTCATCATAGGTCAAGTCCAATTTTGTAAATAAATATTTTTTTCTTATTTTCTTATTGTAAATAAACGTCCTTTTTTTAAATAAATATATATTTTTTCTTATTGTAAATAAGTGTTTTTCTTCTTCTTCTTTAGTTTTCATTTCATTTATTTTTGTAAGTATTCTCCTTTTTTATTTGGGTAAATATAATAAAGTTAAAAGCCATAATATTTTCAAATAATTAACTTAGGGTAACCATTATTATGAATGGGTGTTGTGGGGTGCCTAACACCTTCTCCATACACAATCGACTCCCGAACTCTAAATGGTTGTTGTAAACCAGTTTTCCATTTTTAAAAAGGTTTCCGAAGTTATCTTTTTTCTAAAATTTTGGTGGCGGCTTCATGTTTTCTAAATTCCGGGCGCTACAGCTTGGTAACTCCACTGGGGAGAGTTTGAGAGTCAAACCCATTTAAGTTAAGTGTTTAAAAATAATTTGGCCTTAATTTTATTTTAATTACCCTTTCTTTTTTTTTTGTGTGTGAATAGTTGTTTTTATTTATTAAATGGGTTAAGGTGCAAAACTAGCAAAGAACTATTTTATGAAGTGCACTTAGCACAATTAACTATTTTTAGGTGCAAAACTAGACATCAACAATATTTTTGGGTGCAAAAGTAGCAACGCCGTTAACTCAGGATAACTTCCATTACTTTAATATAATTTTAGAATGGTTAAGGTGCAAATTTAGCAACAAACTATTTTCTTATGAACACCAAACACAATAATTTTTCACACGAGCATTTACAAGACAAATATGAGCATTTACACAGGAGCATTTACATTAATGATCTTACTTTATTTTTTTCATAAGAGCATTTATAAGACAGATAAAGGGATTTCAAAGAATTCGGAGAATTAAAAAATTTTGGTCTTTCATATATTTATCTTGTAAATGCCTATATTTATCTTTCCACTGACAAAACCTAACTTTTACTTGACTGAATGGGGTGCAATAAAATTTTGTTAACTCACTGTATTCTTTTAAATCTCTTTATTTTGTCTTGTAAATTCTCTTATTAGAAAATTGGTGGCACCCATATTTTATAAAAGGGTTAAGTTGAAAATTTAGCAATGAATTATTTCCCTATGGGCACTAACGCAATTATTTTTCTTAAGAGCATTTACAAGACAAATAAAGAGATTTAAAAGAATACAGTGAGTTAGCAAAATTTTGCTGCACCCCATTCGGCCAAGTAAAAGTTAAAGTTAAGTTTTATTAGTGGAAAGATAAATATAGGCATTTACAAGATAAATATATGAAGACCAAATTTTTTTAATTCCCCGGATTCTTTGAAATCCCTTTATCTGTCTTATAAATGCTCTTATGAAAAAAATAAAGTAAGATCATTAATGTAAATGCTCCTGTGTAAATGCTCATATTTGTCTTGTAAATGCTCGTGTGAAAAATTATTGTGTTTGGTGTTCATAAGAAAATAGTTTGTTGCTAAATTTGCATCTTACCCATTCTAAAATTATATTAAAGTAACGGAAGTTATCCTGAGTTAACGGCGTTGCTACTTTTGCACCCAAAAATATTGTTTATGTCTACTTTTGCACCCAAAAATATTGTTGATGTCTAGTTTTGCATCCAAAAATAGTTAATTGTGCTGAGTGCACTTCACGAAATAGTTCTTTGCTATTTTTGCACCTTAACCCTTATTAAATTCCTTATCCATCTATTTGTTTGTTTTTTTTCCTCCTTTTTTTTATCTATCTTGTGATCTGGTTAGCAAATGAGGGTTGGGTAGAACCTAGGCCAATAGGTTGGTATGCTCTCCACACACACTGAACACATACACTATTCTCCTCACACATATTTTGGGCCCTATACCCGGGTCTGTGAATTCCTTAGGTGAGTGGAAGTTTCTAGCGGTCTCCCTGTGGGGTTTTAAGAACCCCCTGAGGTTACTGTGAAGACTTCATCCTAGCTGTTACTTATTTGGTGAGATTGATCCCTGTGGGGTTTTCAAAACCCCCTGAAGGTCAATTTCATCAAATGGGGTCTTTATCTTTACGATGGGGGCAATTAGGAGACCTTTATCTGTGAGAATTAGAACTACCTTGAAACCACTGCACCTATTAGTAGAAATTATAGACCTACCCAATTAATTAGTACCTACCTTTCTTAGGATAGATACTACTAACCTAGGGTCATTCCTAAAATAGGACACTGGAGGGCATATATTTATCTATTGTTGATAAACTTCGTTGCCATCCATGCATAATCAATGGAACCCCTAGGATCAAGTGACTAACTGTCGCTTCACCTAAGTATGTATCTAGCATCATTCCACATAAAGATACATCACAAGGCCGGTGTATGCATTAGATAGCTAACCTTAGTCTAAGGGTCTATTGTAACCCCCTGCCGTAATTATATCCGAAATACTCAATTAAAGTGAAATAGAGACCAATAAGAAACAAATAACAATTTACAAACCCATCTACCAGACGGGGTTTTCACAATTACCTTTCGAAATCATTTATAAACTTGGTCTCATAATCACTTTTCGAATACAATTACTACGCGGAATATCACATTCATAACAAATCAGAGTACACAAAAATAATCCCGGCAATCCCGGGTTCCATACATTAACTCAAAGCCTTATAGGGCATATTTGCCCCTACAAGCCCTCATATGGGGATTACACAAAGTCTTCTCAAATACATAGCAAATCCTCATCCACATACTTATATACACATCCAAATCTACATACTCCCAACTATGATAACCAACTACTAAACTCAAATACTCTAAGGAGTCTTCACCGTCCTTGAATGCCTGCACCATCCTCGCTCTTCCTTCCCTGTCTACAATGTTGATAGGGGAGGGTGAGATTCGAGAGAATCTCAATAGGTAAACAATATCAATATGCATGTATGATAGATGTTTAATGCATGACATGCTTGCATCACACAACTCATGATAACACAATGACAATTTGCAAGCTCAATGCTTCGAACAATATACCTATGGCCATAGGTTAAATTGAAACATAGCTTCAAATTACACATAATTATGCAAAGCTAAGACATGCACCAACAAACTAACACATATATCAAATACAAGCAGAAGAGATATGTTCCCTACCCTCTTTCCACGTAAGCTCCAGCACAGCTGCTCACGAACAAAACGAACATCGAACCATAACCAGGGCGAACATCAACCCTATAACCAAAGCAAGGACATAGGGTTATTTCTCTATTCCAAATCCTTACTTCCATATTACTTAAGGTTGGTTATCATTCACACCCTTTAGGTGCCTAAAATAAGCTCAACGAAAGCTTAAAGGATTGGGACGTACTAGGTTGGAAATCACCTTTCAAAATCTCAAAATGCTGAAAATGGGGGTTGGCTGCAGCCAAGAATCCTCTGGCTGCAGCCAGAACACGCACAGAAGGTTTTTGGCTGCAGCCAAGAATTTCTGGCTGCGGCCAAAATGTGTACAGAAACTTTTGCGCTGCAGCCAGGATTTTCTGCTGCAGCCAAGGCAACTTAGGAAATTCATAACTAATCCCAAAAAAATCGAAATGAGGTGATCCCAAAGCCAAATTAAAGCTATTCAAGTCCTCTACACAGGAAAAATATTGGCCAATACTGGAAATCACCACACAAATCGAGATTTACACAAAATCCAACATTGCTCCAAAACAGAATCCAGTTTCGTCCTCAAACTTTGGACAAACATAAATCCCAATTCACAAAACGAAATGACACATATTATATGTCTATTTTGAAGATTAAGATGTGAACTTCAAGACTGGAAAGTTTCAGAATTTTCTAACGTCATTTGCCCAGTCAAAACGTCCACACAACAAGACTGTCCAGAACAGAACTTCAAGGGACAGATTTTCAGTTTTGCACCAATGATTCCAATGGTTCCCAAATTCACACCAAATACCATTTCCACATAAATTTGCACAAAGAATCCATTGGAAACACCAAATCAATCAAATTCAAATCATATTGACATGTTACCATAACATGTCACACAAATCACAATTCAAACCACAACATCACAACTCTTCCAATTCAAGTTCACAAATCAATTCCAATGACCAAATACCACAACATGATACCAATTTCACCACAATACACAAGGCAATTCCTCAAATCCAAAATCACATGAAAATCAGGGAAAAATTCGAAATTTACAAAGCTTAACCAAGGATCACAAAACTTAAGTCAAAATGCTTCAAATACTCACCTCTTCCTCTTTCCCAAACCAATTCCTTGATTCTTCATCTTTCCACTTTTGCTCAAGCAACAAAACACCTCCTCTCACAAATCTAAAACCATAGAGATGAAGCTCTCATCACTATGAACAACTTTATAGAAGGTGATTAGAGCATTAGAGGACCATAAACCAACCAAAATCTCACCTCTAGTTTTCTCTTTCTTCCTCCAAGCTTGCACGTCCATGGAGACATAAGAGAGAGAGAGAGAGAGATAAGTGGATGATGAAGATGAATAAAGTGATCAGTTTTTTTGGGCAATTAGGCCCCCAAAAACGTCCAAATAGAGAGGAGAGGAGAGAGGGAAAAGGGTTGAACATTTGACCCAAGATCCATAGCTCATAACTTGCCATGTGTCATGATCTTGATCCATCTTCATGAGTTCACATAGGAACATGCACATGGGATTCCACCCTTTGATCTCAACACAAATCAATCCTAACCATTGATCTTGAAGTTACCAATGAGTTTCCTCTTCGGTAACCGATCAGTCGGTCGATAACTTTACCGTTTTGCCCCTGATTATGGCAATTCCTTTTGAATCACCATCAAATACATTTTCTCATTCATTTTCTTTCACAATGCGCCCTCCCCTCTATTTTAAGTCAATTTAGAGGTTAATCCATAATTGAACTTAAATACAGGGTTTCGGCGTTGCTCATAACACATACAAATCACATCGGGTGCCAACTCACACCATAATCTCCAAAAGGGTTTATTTATCACTAATCACTTCCGCTTTTGGAGTCATTATGTCTTAATCACAATTTGAAATCTTGCTAAACCGGGGCTTAGCAATCCACTAATCTCAGGCTTATTCTCTAGCCTCGAATCTCAAAATTCGGGGTATTACATCTATGACCCTAAAAGACCCTGATCTCATCACATCAATCATGTTAAAAAACATCTCAATAAGAGATAACCCTTTAGGACTCATTAGGTATCATTATATCATCCATTAGCATTTTAACTTCATTTGATATGGGCCTTGGACATAATCATCATTTTTTTTTAAAAAAAAAACCCTTAGCCGCATGATGGTTTGGGCCATTCGCAGGTTAATGGGCACTTCATTCCCCCTATGAGGTAATAGATCTCTTGAGGAGGTGAAGTTCTTTTTCTTAATGTCCATCACCCATATCAAAACTTGAAGTATAAGTCGTCACTCTTTCACGTCTCATGAGGTAGCCTTGCATCATCCATTAGCATTTTTCATTTGATATGGGTCTTAGACATAATCATAATTTTAAAAAAACCCTTAGCCGCGTGATGGTTTGGGCCATTCACAGGTTAATGGGCACTTCATTCTCCCTATGAGGTAATAGATCTCTTGAGGAGGTGAAGTTCTTTTTCTTAATGTCCATCACCCATATTAAAACTTGAAGTATAAGTCGTCACTCTTTCATGTCTCATGAGGTATCCTTGCATCATCCATTGGCATTTAGCTTCATTTGATATGGGCCTTAGACATAATAAACATTTAACAAAACCCTTAGCCGCGTAATAGCTTGGGCCGTTCGCAGGTTAATGGGCACTTCATCCTCTCTATGGGGTATTGGATCTCTTGAGGAGTTGAAGTTCTTTTTCTTAATGTCCATCACCCATATCAAGGCTAGAAAGAACATATAATCATCTGTATAGCATGCATTTGAAACTACTTTCTGACTCTTCCTTCTCTTTTCTTTAATGAAGGGCAAACGAGTTATCCAACAACCGAAAATTTGGCATAAAGGTTAAATGGCAAAAAAACCAAGTTTAAATCAAGTTCCAATAGGAAAGGTATATAGAAGGGAGGGTATCAAACTGACTACTAGAGCAGAACCACTTGAAGGCCTAATTCGATTAAGTCACTACATTCAAGGTTCAGTCAAATTGGGTTTCATGAAGAAGTATGGAAATATCATTGATTTATTACACGTGCCTGTGCATAATGAGGCTATCATAGAACTGGGCCAGTATTGGGATGCCTCTTTGAGATGCTTCACTTTCTCTAATTTTCAACTAGCCCCAACCCTTGAAGAATATGGGGAAATCCTTAGGATGCCAATTAAGAGGAGTGATAAGATCTACCATTATCCAAGCCGGCTACCTTCTCAGGGAGGAATAACGAAGTTGTTAGGGGTTCACATGGAAGAAATACAGATTGTAGGCACTGGATAGGTCAAGGGGATTAAAAGGATCATAGTTGAAGCTCGCTTAGCAAGATTAGCAGAAAATAAAGATTGGGAGAGTTTTTGTAGGGTTTTTGCCTTAGCTATTTATGGCATGATCCTCTTTCCTTCATCAGCAGGAATAATTGACTTGGGAGCTATCAGTGTATTTCAATTAGTCGAACACTACCAAATTAACCCGGTACCCGCAATTTTAGCAGAGACCTACATGTCATTATCTCAATGCCACCTAAAGAAGGAAGGTCGAATAAAATGCTGTCTTGCATTGCTTGAGGTATGGATGCTGAGTCACGTATATGGAAAGAAGAAGCACTTCCGAGAAAGGCATGACAAGTTTACTAATCCACTTATGGCTTTCATTCATCTTCAATTAAACAAAAATGATTGGAGGAAGGAGTTCTCACGGTTAACAAAAGATTTTCTCTTATGGAAAATAGAATGGTGGGAGAATGAAGAGATCATCTATCACTGCGGGGACTTTTCTAATGTGCCTCTTGTAATATACCAAATTTTGCAATACTAAAAACGTGTAAATATGGAAATAGTAGAATAAAATAAATATCGATATTTACAATTAAAGGTAGAGTTACTTTTGGAATTCCCAGATATCCATTGTGTCATTTACAAAAATCGAGAAGTCAATATTGTAAAAATACAAGTGTAAGAAGTCGGAGCAAAATTCGTCGGTGGCTGCAGGGTTCAGGGGCGTCAGCTGCGAGATCGGAGGAATTCGGGCATTTCGTGATATGTCTCGATATGCGTTCCATGGTCCCACGTGGGTCCCACATGGAATTCCGGGTAATGCACCGATGGAGCAACTTTATTAAAAAGAACTTCAGTAAAGTATGTAATGACAGCTCATTATGACTCATGATGACACATCTTTCGTGTTGGCCAAATAAGGAAATGACAAGTGTCCCGAAATTATTACAAAGTAAAAACATGTTTTTGTGTTGGCCAAATGAGGGGTTGACATGTGTCCCTCATCATTAGACATCATTACACCCACTTTAAGCCTTTCGTGTTGTCATCTCCGGAGTACGCCACCTAGCATCTGAGTTTTGGGAATTCACCGGTCTCTGGCCGGGTCGCTTACTTTTTGGGTCAAGCACCGAACCCAGGAGTCCGGGGAAATTGTCAGGCCTCCCCTTCCCCTGACCATTTATGACCCACCAAAGAAAGAGAAAAGTGGAAGACAAATGGTTGCATGACACGTGGCACTCTTAAGCCTTAAACTTGTGACACGTGGCAAGATGAGATTGTTAGATCCCAAGTTTTGATGATAACAAAAAGTCAATTGTGTGCAAATCATGTTTTTAGAAGATTAAGAAAAGTTTACAAAGTTACCAAATGCATACTTGATGTGTTACTGATATCTGCTGTGAAATTGCACTTGAGTGCTCGAGCATGAAGTTTGCACTCGAGCAGAGATCACCTCTGTGCTCGAGCATGTGCGAGAGAAAGCCAGAAAGTATGTACCCGAGAGGCATTCTCCCTTTGTATTCACTAGATCACTCGAGCAGAAGGTATGCACTCGAGCAGAGAAGTCATTCTCACTCGAGCACACATGCGAGTGAGGGCATGCGAGTGTTTGGCCGAGAGCAAGTAATGGCATGCTTCCTTTGTTCACTCGAGCAGAGACATCAATGCTCGAGCATGAGCATTCTGTGCTCGAGCAAGGTACTGCGAGTACTTGGCCGAGAGTCATGAAGTTCAGAGAAGTGCAAGTGTGCTCGAGCACACCCATATATGCTCGAGTGACACATCAATGCTCGCGAGTGAAAATTCTATCCCTCTCCAAATCTGTTGTGAGTGCTTGTTCAAAAGGTATAATTCTTGAGAATATTCTTCTCACTCGAGCAGGAGTCTTTGTGCTAGAGTGAGGGCCCACATCACTCGCGAGTGAAAATTCTATCCCTCTGAAATCCTGATGCGAGTGATGGTTTTGAGAGCATATTCCTTGAGAATATGCGTCTCACTCGAGCAGAGGTAAGTGTGCTCGAGTGAGGGTCCATATCACTCGCGAGTACAAATTCTCAATCTTGTCAAAATGATATGCGAGTGATGACCCGAGAAGACATTCCCTGTGTAAATTGTAAAGATCACTCGAGCAGAGGTTTTGTGCTCGAGTGAGACCCCTCTTCACCCGCGAGTGAAGATTTTGTCTCTCTGAAATTTATGCAAGCACAACCCGATAACAGAGGCAAATGAAAGAAAATAGGAGATCACTCGAAGTGAGCCTTTCATGCTCGAGTGATGCCCTGTTTGACCACCGAAAATGCTAAGTATCACAACGTTCATTCCGAATATGGTTTATTGTTATTAATTCATATCATCATTACTTTTTATCATTGTTTAACATTGTTTTGATTGTTTTAAAAGTATGATACAGGAATATGAACGTTTGAATTGAACCACATGAGGAAAGTGATACAACGGCAGACAAGATGATTATAAACACGCTGGCACCTACCACACTCAGATTATTCAAACATGCACGTGTCTGCCAATACTTTCAAATGTCCCGCTCCACAAATGAAGAATTTCCAAACGGGCAAAAACTGGAGTAACTATATATATGCAGAGACTCAAAGAGAAACAACAACAACGTAGCACAAGAATTCACAAGCTTATTCCAAGTCTCTGTTATTCATCATTTTCCTCTGTATACACATTGATCTTCAGTGTTTATTCATTAGCTCTGTAAGAGAGTCTTCATACAATTCAAAATTCTATGTGTATTTGATCTCAAGGTATTGGGACCTTGAGAGGGTTGTTTTTCCTTACGAGAGAAGCCGTTGAGAGAATTCCTTGTTGTGTCTTCCACTCTTAAGCCTTATAAGATACAAGCAGAAGAGAACGTTGCTGCTCGTAAGACTTACAGTGGTGTAAGCAGGAGAGAACGTTACTGCTCATAAGCCTTGTATACATAAGCAAGTGAGAAGAGTCATAGGTTGTTTTTCTGCACGTAAGACTTGTCGTAAGGGGGAGAGAAATTTCTTGTTGAGAGAATATTTCTGCTCGTAGTCCGTTTAAGGACGATTGTTGTTTTGTGGCGTTCTGAGAGCCCATTGAATCTTGGAGAGATAGTGAAAAACTCAGTAGGTCTTGATCTCTGAGGACTGGACGTAGGCATTGTTGTTAGGCCGAACCAGTATAACTCTCTGTGTTCAAATCTTCTCTTCTCTACTCTATCTATTATATTTTCATATCACCACTTCAAGCGAAAAATTTATAACATCACCCAATTCACCCCCCTCTTAGGTGAAGCTTGCCTCTTACATTTGGTACCAGAGCCTCGTTTTCTCCAAAGAGCCTAACAGCTTGAGAAGGATCCGACAAATGGCAACAATGGGTGAAAATATCCTTCCAGACGGTGCCTCAATCACTAGACCTCCGGGTTTTGTTGGAGAACATTTTTCGTTCTGGAAAGCCAAATTCAGAGTGTTCGTGATGGCCAACGAGTACGGATTGTGGAATGTTATACAAGATGGTGACTATGTTCCAATAAAGAAAATGGAAGATAGAGCAGTTAAAAAGAGCCCAGATGAGTTTGACGAGAATGACAAGAGGTTAGTAACATTAAATAGTAAAGCCATTTTAATGATACAGAGTGCTCTTAGTCAAAAAGAATATTTTTGTATATGTACTCTACCTACTGCCAAAGATATGTGGGATGCTCTTGAAATTGCTCACGAAGGTACATCTGGAATCAAAGAAAATAGAATCAATACTTTGATTACAGAATATGATTTATTTCGTATGAAATCTGGAGAGAGTATATTAGAATTTGAACTAAGGTATACTCATCTTGTTAATCAATTATCTGCTCTTGGAAAGACGTTTGATCAAAATTCCCAGGTAAGAAAGATTCTTAATATTCTTACGAAAGAGTGGGAAGCGAAGGTGACAGCCATCGAAGAAGCCAAAGGAGAGTCTATGAGATCCGTAGCTGCTCTCTTTGGTAGTCTTTCTGAATATGAAGGTAAGTTGAGATTCAAAAAGGAACTTGAAGAATTCGATGATAAAAAGAAAAAGGGAGTTGCATTTAAAGCTATTAAAGAAGAAGAAGAAACTTCCGAGAATGAAGATGTTCCTAGTGATGATGAAATGGGAATGATCATGAGAAAATTCAAGAAATTCTACAGAAGAGGACAAAGGAATTTCAAGAATTATCAAGGTGGACCAAGCAAGAAAGAAAACAAAGAACAACAAATAGTATGCTATGAATGTGGGAAACCAGGACACATCAAATCTGAATGCTTCAGAAACAAAGACAAAAAGAAGCAGAAAAAGAAAGCATATATATCATCTATTTGGGGTGATAGTTCGTCAGACGAAGAAAATGACAACGACGAAGTAGCAAATCTATGCTTGGTAGCTAAGGAAGAAGAATCAGACTCTGAGGTAAGTGACTCTGAACCCTCTTATAATGAATTGTTATCTGAATATAATGCATTGCATACAGAGTTCATCAAAGTTGCTAAAGAAATGGTTAGTTATAAGAAGAAAGTAAAAGAATTAGAAAGTAATGTCATATCATCATATGAAATGTGTAAAGAGAAAGATAAGAAAATAGAAGATTTAACAAAGATTGTTGAAAAGTTTACTAAAGGAAGTGAAACTCTCAAGGTTATCTTAAGTTCTCAGAAAGTTTCCTTTGATAAATCTGGAATTGGATATAATGCTATGCATAATAAGAATAAGAAGAGTAGTAGAGACTATCTTAAATACTTCAGGAATTCTGTGCATACATCGAATCCATTTGTATCATGCAATTATTGTAACAGGAAAGGACATTATACTTCATCGTGTTATTTCAAAAAGGGAAAGGTTGTTGGAACATATAAATGGGTTCCGAAAGGGACACATATTCCAAATACTAACCACAAAAGACCCAAGAAAGTGTGGGTACCTAAAACCTGATCATCTTATTCTAGGTATGTCTCAAAGCATCTCGAGCGAACAAATGGTATATTGATAGTGGATGTTCGAGACACATGACTGGTGACAAAAATAAGTTCACCATGTTTGAAACTAGAGAAGGAGGAAAGGTGACATTTGGAGGAAATCAATCCGGACGTATTGCTGGAATTGGTGAAGTGGGAAGAACCGATGGCATTCAAATCAACGAAGTATATTATGTTGAAGGGTTATGCCACAATCTCTTAAGCGTAAGCCAAAGCACTGACAAAGATAACTGGGTGATTTTCGACTCGAAAGAATGCTTGATAGTAAGCAAGAAAGATCTACTCCTAAACAAAGAAACTATCAAGGCAAAGATCCGAGCTCAAAGGGACGGTAATTGTTATACTATTGATTTAAATTCAAACTCTTCTGAAAGTTGTTTTCTTAGTCGATCAGAGGAAAGTTGGTTATGGCATAAGCGTTTGGCTCATGTCAATATGAATCAACTTGACAAATTGATTAAGAAAGATTTAGTTGTAGGCCTTCCTAAACTCAAATTCAAAGACGACATGATTTGTGACGCATGTCAAAAAGGCAAACAAACTAAATCTTCTTTTAAAACAAAATATGAAATTTCTACTTCAAAACCTTTACAGTTGCTTCATATGGATTTGGTAGGACCTGCAAGAGTAAAAAGTTTTGGCGGAAATTTATATACATTAGTAATTGTTGATGATTTTACAAGATTTACATGGACTATATTTATTGCCTCAAAAGATGAAACTTTTACTGAATTTATTATGTTTGCCAAAAAGGTTCAAAATGAGAAAGGTATTTCTATTGTCTCTATTAGAACAGATCATGGAGGAGAATTTGATAATCAACTGTTTGAAGAATACTGCAACAATGAAGGAATAGATCACAACTTCTCAGCCCCTAGAACACCTCAACAAAATGGAGTAGTGGAAAGGAAGAACAGAGTGCTTACAGAAATGGCAAAAGCATTACTTAATGAAGAAGATATGTCATAAGTGTTCTGGGCAGATGCAATGAGTACTGCATGCTATATTTCAAACAGAGCATATATTCGTAAATCTATTGGAAAGACACCATATGAACTTTACAAAGGAAGAAAGCCAAATATTGCTCATCTTCATATCTTCGGGTGTAAGTGTTTCATTCACAACAATGGTAAGGAAAATTTAGGTAAATTTGATTCAAAGTTTGATGAAGGTATTTTTCTAGGATATTCTAATAGAAGTAAAGCTTATAGAGTTTTCAATAAAAGAACATGTACTATTGAAGAATCTATTCATGTTGTGTTTGATGAAATTGAATCCCAGACAAAACTTAATGATGAAGAAGAAATGGATTCAATCAAGAAAAACAAATCTATTTCAAAACAGGATGATTTTGAAACAAATGATTTTCAAAATTTAGAAGATGTCGATGATCATGCTCAACCTAAAGCATGGAGACATATGAAGGATCATCCAATTGATCAAGTTATAGGAGATATTCAAGAAGGTGTCAAAACCAGAAATAGAATTCTCAATGAGGTAACATTTTTAGCTTTTATTTCTGAAATTGAGCCTTCTAATATAGAAGAAGCTTTATCTGACAATGATTGGGTGATTGCTATGCAAGAAGAACTAAATCAATTTCAAAGAAATCAAGTTTGGGATTTGGTTCCTCGACCTAAAGATCATACGGTTATAGGGACCAAATGGGTTTTCAAAAACAAACTTGATGAATCAGCAATCATTGTGAGAAATAAAGCAAGATTGGTTGCCAAAGGCTATAATCAAGAAGAAGGTATTGATTATGAGGAAACATATGCTCCAGTGGCAAGATTGGAAGCAATACGAGTACTCTTAGCTTTTGCTTGCATCAAAAGTTTTAAACTTTATCAAATGGATGTAAAAAGCGCTTTTCTAAATGGTTATATTATGGAGGAAGTATATGTCGAACAGCCTCCTGGTTTTGAAGATGAAACAAAACCTGATTATGTCTTCAAACTTAAGAAAGCATTATATGGTTTGAAACAAGCACCCAGAGCTTGGTATGAAAGACTAAGCAAATTTCTTCTTGATCAAGGTTTTGTCAGAGGTAAAGTTGATACAACTCTATTCATCAAACATAACAAAAATGATATTCTAATAGTTCAAATTTATGTTGATGATATTATTTTTGGTGCTACTAACGAATCTATGTGTCAAGAATTCTCTAAGATTATGCAGGGAGAATTTGAAATGTCCATGATGGGAGAATTGAACTTCTTTCTTGGACTTCAGATCAAACAAAAGAAGAATGGTATATTTATATCTCAGACAAAGTATTTGAAAGAGTTGTTGAAGAAATATGGACTAGATAATGCTAACGGAGCTGATACTCCAATGAGTTCTACAACATTGTTGGATGCTGATGTAAAGGGA
Organism: Inga oerstediana; assembly: GCA_963210345.1. NCBI lineage: Eukaryota > Viridiplantae > Streptophyta > Magnoliopsida > Fabales > Fabaceae > Inga > Inga oerstediana. The sequence goes on along the minus strand of OY723407.1, from coordinate 36,330,620 downwards.
CCTAGCTTCAACATCACAAAGTATAGAGGAATGATTGGTTCATTACTCTATCTCACAGCAAGCAGGCCAGATATTCAGTTCAGTGTAGGAATGTGTGCAAGGTATCAATCCAATCCTAAGGTATCTCATGCAGAGACAGTAAAAAGAATTTTCAAATATCTAGGAGATACTTCAGAGCTTGGACTTTGGTATCCAAAAAGAGGGAACGAGTATTTAATGGCATATTCAGATTCAGATCACGGTGGATATAAAACTGACAGAAAGAGTACCAGTGGACAATGTCAATTTCTCGGAGGCTCTCTAGTGTCATGGTTCAGCAAGAAGCAGAACACAGTTTCATTATCTTCGACTGAAGCTGAATATATAGCTGTGGCAAGCTGCTGTTCTCAAGTGCTATGGTTGAAACAACAACTTCAAGATTTGGGAATTTATTTAAAAGAAATTCCAATCTACTGTGATAATACTAGCACAATAAGCTTGGCAAAAAATCCTGTACAACATTCAAGAACCAAGCATATAGACATTCGACATCATTTCATTCGGGATCATGTTCAAAAGAAAGATGTCAAAGTGGAATTTATACCAACTCATCTTCAACTTGCGGATATTTTCACAAAACCAATTGCAAAAGAGCAATTCCTCTATATTCGAAGAGAATTGGGAATGGTTAATCCCAATGAGTTGTAAGTTTTCTTGTTAAAAAGTTTAATTAAGTATTTCCTTTGATGATAACCATACTGACTTTAGCATCGGAGTGGCCAAAATTTGTTTTTGCAGGAGTCTCACTCGAGCACTGAAGGTACTGCTCGAGTGAGGAGCTGTGTCACTCGAGCACAAGCAGCTCTGCTCGAGCACAACACTATTTAGGATACTCTGTTCTCTGATAGTTAAAACAGAGGTTAACAGAGGAGTTAAGAATACCAAGGGAATATATCAGAAACAACAGTGAGAATTGAACTCACTCGCGAGTGAGGAATTTCTCACTCGAGCATGATATGAACATGCTTGAGGTGAAGAATGCCTGCTCGAGTGAAGAAGAAGAATCTCTTTGCAAAAGCTATCCAAATCATGGTTACTCAAATGATCTTGGAGGATTTGAGTACAAAGATACAAAAATATGTCAAGGAATCCACAATCCAGGTACGCTTTACTTGTTTCTTTATTTTTCCAGAAAATCACTCGAGCACAGATAGAACACACTCGAGCACAGTATGAACATCACTTGAGCACTAGGGTTCATGCTCGAGCACTGTCACTTATATCAGTTACTGGGGAGCTCAGAACGTCGCACTTCCTCCTCTCACTCGAAGTGCTTTCTCACTCGAAAGACACAACTCTTCACCTTCAACCGTTTTCTCATCATTCAATCACGTCTCTCTGCTTCAAATCGCCGTTACAACCTTTCAATCTTCTATAAGAGGTGATTTTTGTCTTCTGCATTTCTCACTTGTGCCCTAATCTCCACTTATCTTTCTTTCAAAAACTAAGAGTTTTTGCTTTTCTACCACTTTCTTTACAATGGCAAGAACAAAGCTACCCTCTATCCCTCAAAAATCTCATTCACCTTCTCCTACTCACTCTGCTGCCAGTGAATCTAGAACCCCTGAACCTACTCCTCCATCTCCCAAAATCTCATCCTCACCGTCACCTTCTCCTAAGCCCAAAACCAAAAAAGAGGACTCCGACTAAGAAACCTCACCCAAAGCCTCAAGTTTCAAAGAAAGATCAACCTCCTCAAAAGAAACCAAAGGGGGTGGTATTCAAGGAACCAATAATCACCCGGTCTCAATCCAAGGAGGTTCAAGGAAAGGGAAAGAAGAAGGATTCAGAACAACCCCAATCATCTTCTTCTTCTGGGGATACATTCAGTAGACAACTCCGGGAAGCGATAGAGAAATCCAAACTGGACAAGATAGTTGGGAAGATTGCTTCTCAAGCCGGTGTTTCAAGTTCACATCAACCAAGTGCCTCTGCTTCAGGAGTACCTTCTGCCTCCCAAGCACCAGTGGATGACCAACTCACTAGTCCTCCTGAGGGATTCAATGTGACAGAGCTTAAGGCCTTATCTCAGAAGGTATATGATGATGAATTCAAACATAGACATTTCTGCCCAGTAGTATATGTTGATCTGGATTATCTGAAAAAGAATTGTCATTTGGACTTGTACCCTTACCTTCAATACTATGCTCCCTGGCTAAATATTCATTTGCCATATTCCCCCACTGTTGTGAAAACATTTTATTGCAATATGAAAACTCATAATATTATGTCTAGATCTGGTGAGTTGATTGAAGAAGCTGTATCTACAACCATTAGAGGGAAATTCATTATGATTTCTGCCAAAATCATTAATGATTTACTTGGTTATGTTGCACCTCCTACTGATCCACCCTCTTTCTCTGCCAATGAAACTTTTAAAATTTTGAGACCAAAAGACCCAATTGGCCCCCTCATTTTCAAGCCTATTGATATGCCTGATAATCACAGAATCCTTCATTACATTTATTCCCGGAGCATAGTCAATAAATCCAAGAATTTTACCCACTTTGCTCAAAAGGATTATTATTTCTTGGCTTCTTTGGTTGCTGGGCAACAAAGGAATGTAGGGGAGATCATTTTTAGTGAGATGAGAAGGTTTAGATTTTCTTCAACAAGATCCACAACCATACCTTATCCTCAACTTGTTTCCTTCATCTTGATGAAAAACAAAATTTGGTATTTGGAAGGAAAAGAAAGGATTCTCATCTCAAGGTTTGGTAAGACTCAGTTAACTCACATGGGTATCAATCTTCCGGCGAGTTGGACCAAAGCCACATCAAAGAGGGAAGCCACTCCATCCAGAGGAGATGAGGCACAATCATCTGCACAAGGACCTATTCCTCCTCCTTCCTTTCTTAATGCCTCTCTGTCTAATCATCTGACTGAGGTAATTAATCAAGCTGTATCAAGTTTGAAGAAGGAGTTAGTCACTGAATATGAGAAGCTTGTGGAGAAGATGGAAGCACAAGTCATCAATCTGGTAGACAAGGCCAATCTTAATTTTGAACTGATGTTCAAAACTCAGGATGAGATGTCACAGAGGATCACCAATATGGAGACTTTCCTGCACTCCCATTTTCCCTCTTCATCTTCCGGGGTGCCTCCTGATACCACTCCTCCCTCAGTACCATAGACTCATGTGCTCTTCACCGATCCAGATTCCAATGTAGATGTTACATTTGATCGGTCGCCTTCACTACCTCCCTCATCATCTGTACCACAACCACTATCTCCTTCTGATCAGCCCATTGACCTTCTCTCTGCTATGATTTCCTTTGTTCCACCTCCAGACCCCCTTCTGATGTTGACAAAACGGGGGAGAAGGATGTGTGATGTTTTCTGAGCTTCTGTAGGGTGTATTTGGGTGTTTGGGTAGATTTCTGTATTGGGTAGGATTTGATATATATGTCATTTTGTCATTTTGAATTACAAGTTATTATGTTATCTTGTGTTATTCAAGGTTGTTTTTGTTTTCCTCAAAGTTAATGATATGGTTCAAGTTTTTTATTATAAAAATTTCAATAATGTTTCAAGTTATTAAGTTCTTATTAAGTTATATACCTCATGCTATGCTTATCTTGGTTGTTAAGTGTCCAGAGGAAACATTGCAGGAAAACTTGAATTTGAAACTCTTGATATGCATTTGGAAACATTAAAGAATTTCAAAATTTTCAATCTCAAACAATTTCTCTTAAATTTTCATCACAAAAGTTTTGTCATCATCAAAAAGGGGGAGAATGTTATATCCCAAGTTTTGATGATAACAAAAAGTCAATTGTGTTCAAATCATGTTTTTAGAAGATTAAGAAAAGTTTACAAAGTTACCAAATGCATACTTGATGTGTTACTGATATCTGCTGTGAAATTGCACTTGAGTGCTTGAGCATGAAGTTTGCACTCGAGCATAGATCACCTCTGTGCTCGAGCATGTGCGAGAGAAAGCCAGAAAGTATGTACCCGAGAGGCATTCTCCCTTTGTATTCACTAGATCACTCGAGCAGAAGGTATGCACTCGAGCAGAGAAGTCATTCTCACTCGAGCACAAATGCGAGTGAGGGCATGCGAGTGTTTGGCCGAGAGCAAGTAATGGCATGCTTCCTTTATTCACTCGAGCAGAGACATCAATGCTCGAGCATGAGCATTCTGTGCTCGAGCAAGGTACTGCGAGTACTTGGCCGAGAGTCATAAAGTTCAGAGAAGTGCAAGTGTGCTCGAGCACACCCATATATGCTCGAGTGACACATCAATGCTCGCGAGTGAAAATTCTATCCCTCTCCAAATCTATTGCGAGTGCTTGTTCAAAAGGTATAATTCTTGAGAATATTCTTCTCACTCGAGCAGGAGTCTTTGTGCTCGAGTGAGGGCCCACATCACTCGCGAGTGAAAATTCTATCCCTCTGAAATCCTGATGCGAGTGATGGTTTTGAGAGCATATTCCTTGAGAATATGCGTCTCACTCGAGCAGAGGTAAGTGTGCTCGAGTGAGGGTCCATATCACTCGCGAGTACAAATTCTCACTCTTGTCAAAATGATATGCGAGTGATGACCCGAGAAGACATTCCCTGTGTAAATTGCAAAGATCACTCGAGCAGAGGTTTTGTGCTCGAGTGAGACCCCTCTTCACCCGCGAGTGAAGATTTTGTCTCTCTGAAATTTATGCAAGCACAACCCGATAACAGAGGCAAATGAAAGAAAATAGGAGATCACTCGAAGTGAGCCTTTCATGCTCGAGTGATGCCCTGTTTGACCACCGAAAATGCTAAGTATCACAACGTTCATTCCGAATATGGTTTATTGTTATTAATTCATATCATCATTACTTTTTATCATTGTTTAACATTGTTTTGATTGTTTTAAAAGTATGATACAGGAATATGAACATTTGAATTGAACCACATGAGGAAAGTGATACAACGGCAGACAAGATGATTATAAACACGCTGGCACCTACCGCACTCAGATTATTCAAACATGCACGTGTCTGCCAATACTTTCAAATGTCCTGCTCCACAAATGAAGAATTTCCAAACGGGCAAAAACTGGAGCAACTATATATATGCAGAGACTCAAAGAGAAACAACAACAACGTAGCACAAGAATTCACAAGCTTATTCCAAGTCTCTGTTATTCATCATTTTCCTCTGTATACACGTTGATCTTCAGTGTTTATTCATTAGCTCTGTAAGAGAGTCTTCATACAATTCAAAATTCTATGTGTATTTGATCTCAAGGTATTGGGACCTTGAGAGGGTTGTTTTTCCTTACGAGAGAAGCCGTTGAGAGAATTCCTTGTTGTGTCTTCCACTCTTAAGCCTTATAAGATACAAGCAGAAGAGAACGTTGCTGCTCGTAAGACTTACAGTGGTGTAAGCAGGAGAGAACGTTACTGCTCATAAGTCTTGTATACATAAGCAAGTGAGAAGAGTCATAGGTTGTTTTTCTGCACGTAAGACTTGTCGTAAGGGGGAGAGAAATTTCTTGTTGAGAGAATATTTCTGCTCGTAGTCCGTTTAAGGACGATTGTTGTTTTGTGGCGTTCAGAGAGCCCATTGAATCTTGGAGAGATAGTGAAAAACTCAGTAGGTCTTGATCTCTGAGGACTGGACGTAGGCATTGTTGTTAGGCCGAACCAGTATAACTCTTTGTGTTCAAATCTTCTCTTCTCTACTCTATCTATTATATTTTCATATCACCACTTCAAGCGAAAAATTTATAACATCACCCAATTCACCCCCCTCTTAGGTGAAGGTTGCCTCTTACAGAGATGAGATCATTTTATGTGATTAAATCACAACCATCCATGCTTAATTAAATGGCAAAATTTCGTGCAAGCATGGAAAGAGAAAGGGAAATCAGATTTCTTAAGCTTAAGAACACAAGAAGAGAGAAGGAGGAGTGAATAGTGAGTTTTCTTGACTACCAGAGTCGATTTTAACCCTAAATCACTGTTATTGTCTGGTAAGTCCTTCAGGAAACTTCCTCTACTCACTATAAGCTTCAATTCTATGGTCTTAGATTTCTCATCTGAGGTGTTTTATGCCAATTAGTCTACCAGAGTGCCGCCGGAATACCGAACCACTTGTAGAAACGCGAAGAGGTAAGCATAGGCTTTCTTTTGAACCGAATACTTTGTGATTTCATTGACTTTTTCTTAGCTCTTCAACCACCCATGTATTTCATTCAAGGGATTTTTTTGAAGAAGGAAGATGTTTTAATCATATATATATAAGGTGATATATGATGTTTGGAGAAGTATTAGACTTGTTGGTTGTTAAAATCACAAAGTGGAATTTTTGTTGTTTTGGGAGGCAGATTTAGGTTGGGGGCTAAATCTGGTAGAAATAATTTGATTTTGGTATTTTTGAGCTTTCCATTGAATTCTACACGAAAAATTGTGCGGGAATAGGCTCTGGTTATAATTTTTGACAGACTGGTTTAAAGAATCAAAAATTGGAAATTAAGTCTACTTGTGCAACAAAGTTGCCAGTGTGCGTTTTTGTCTGGCAGTTTTGTTGTGGTGAAACTTTCACTGTCCAAACTTCATCTGTTGGTTATGAGATTTTTCAGAATTAAAGTACACTTATAGACCTTTAATTTGATAGGTCTTATGAAGGATTTCGATAAGTATACTAGGAGTTATGAATTTTTGAAGTAGACCATTAAAACTGGTCAGATTTTCTGGCAGCAGGGAGAAAAAGAAAAACTGAGAAGTGTGCGCGGTCTTTCAGCTACTGAAAGTATTTTTCCCTTAAAATAGACTTAATAAGGGTTATATAAAATTTTGGATCACCTCAATTCGATTTTTCTAGAATTAGTTATGATTTTTCAAATTTCAGTGAATAATCTGCCAACTTTTGGTAATTGTGCGAAAATTCAGAGCAAAGAGTTTTTGTAATAAAATTGGACATTTAAGAGTTAAGTTAAGCATTTGGAGTAGCTTGAGCTCATTAGCTTCATATTGGGCCTAATGTAGTGACCCTAATGGTAACCAACATAAGAGAATAATTTATGAAGAGTTGGACTAAGAAAAACTCATTGCCCGTAAATTATAATTTATAGGACTTGACACTTGCCCAGGACGTTCAAAGCACGTCATTCAAGATCAAGATTTGGAAAAATTGTCAGGTAGTAACTTATCCCTCACATACTATGTGATATGTTATATGCATGTTTGTACCATTATGAATTTAAAACATTCAGATGAGAAGGGCTAAGGCCCAATAGAATTTCCCAGCGCTGTGGCAAGGAACGGTTGTCCTTGAATTGGTAACTTTATGCTTTCTGCTTATTGTGAATTTATCTCTGAATGTTGAATATGTTGATTGTACTGTAACTTTGGTTGACATAGCATGATATATGTGCATTTAATATGAGTGATATCTGTTACTACTGAGATTCATTGAATCTCACCCTATTTTTCCAAAACAAATTTTCAGCTCGGGCAAGTAGTTCCTCAGGCAAGAAGGTAAGCACGGGCGAATGAAGAAAAGGACTTAGAATTTAGTTTTCTGTTAGCTGTCTATTTTGGAGATTGTATGTAATTTGTATTTAAGTGTGGTCAGTCTCGTACTGACATGTATGTAAGCGCCTGTATATAAGCGAACGCACAACGACATTCGTACCAGTAGTGGACAGCCGTCCACCTAGGGCCGTTAATTAAACATAGTAGCTTGGGTTTTCAGCAGAGAACTTATTAGTAAACACTCTGATATGAAGAATTGAACCTGAAACGGATGGCTTAAAAATAAATCATAAAATAATATGAGACCCAATCTGAAAATGATTTTTGAAAAGATTTTTGAAAACCCATTCAAGTGCAGCTCCACACTCTGCTTGAAGTTGGGACTTCCGCTGTTTACAAAAGATTATTGGTCTCCTTGTTAAAGATATTACTACATTCATGCCATCTATATGCTTTCAAAACATGGGTGTTACACCTCTCATGGGACCAAGAGGATGTATTAACTACAACACTTCTTTAGCATTAAGACAATTAGCATTTCGGCAAAAAGTTCCCTCTCAAGAAGAAGTACAAGCCATACACTTCTCATACGGAGAAGATAGTGGGAAGGACTTATGTCGAGAAATCAAATAAGCTTGGAGCAAGATAGCATACAAGGGAAAGGCTGAGCTGGGGAAGCGAGAAATAGGTGCAACTTCGGGCTATAAGGACTGGCTCAAGGACAGAATCAAAGGAGCCAATCCATCTTATTCCCCCTAAGATCCTTTGTTAGGAAATGATGCCCAAGATGTAAACAAAGAGTTGGCAAGGCGCCTGGAAACAAGAGAAAAGGAGCTGGAGGAGTTGTCTATGATGGAATCATAAAATAAGAGAAAGATGAGTCAGCTAGAGGATAAATGTGCATCCCTTCAAGAAAAACTGATAGAAAAGAGAAAGAGAAGAGAATTAGAAGAATGCTCAAGGATCATGAAGCTGGAAGAAGAAAACAAAAGCTTAAAAAGGGCTATGCAAGAGAATGATAGGCAAATGAAGAATAATAGAGTTCGACTATTGAAGATGACTACAGCAAAAGAGTTGCTAGAAGAGAAACTGCAAGACAATGCCCCTCTTAAGAAATTGCAAGGGGAAGTTGATATTCTTACTCAACTCCTAGAAAACAAGGAGGGTGAATTGGTTGCTGTAAGGGCCAGTAGCACTGAAACCATCCAGAGCCTCGTGGACAAGCTAAATCACGAAAGGAAAGTTTTAGCCAACTGGGAACTCCTCTACCACAGACAAGTTGTTGTGACAGAAGAATGGGTAAAGAGGTGTGGTAACTTAATCATCTTTGCTAACACCAGAATCCCAGAATTTGCTGGCACATTCAAGCGCGCTGAAGGCATGATCATCCCTTTGAATCCGCCAGAAGAGATTATTGAATTCTTCAACTTATGTAATCAAATAATAGAGGAACTCAAACTTGTAACCAAATTTTGATATTATCAAATAAAAGCATATCTCCTTTTACTGTCATTTTTTTATGCTTATCATTATGATCAATAACAAGATCTTGGGCTAGGGTGGGATTCAAGGTCCCCTCTATCTAATGATCAACTCTAGTTCTCCCTGTAGAATAATGGGTTCTCTGAGGAGGCTAGAGGACACTCGTTCCAGAAGACTATGTGCCGACTAAACACTCACCAAATAAAAAGATCTTGATTAGGATGGGACTTAATGTCCCTCCTATTTAATGATCAACTCTAGATTCTCCCTGTGGAACAATAGATTCCCTGAGGAAGATAGAGGATACTTGTGCTAAAAGATCTTTATGCCAATACGTCGTGATAACTCGCCATGCCCGCTTGAAATTGTAGGTTTAAATAAACTAATGATATTTTGTTCCTTCCTAAGCAGGCGATACAATATTGCTCCGTCTAAACGTCCTAACCAGCTACCCCCTGCTCATTCATACAACACGCACTCACGTAGTCGTCAGATGGCAGCTAATCCCGGTGAAGCCGAATCTAATCTGAATCATCGGATGTCTCATATGGAGGCACAAATGGCAGATTTGAAAGAAATGATTTCCACCTTGACTATAGCTCTTCAAGCCTAGAATAATGAAAAAGAGTCAGGAACACCTGATCCATTGAAAAATGCTGAGATAAGCATACCAGAAAAAGGCGAGAAAGAAAAAATGATAGAAGAGCCTCAGAGTAAATAGAATCCTTAAATTCCAAGCACTAAGGAGGAACAACCAGGTGAAGATTCAACATACACTTTCAACATTCCCTCCCTATCAGCTAAAAAGGAGGGGTGGAAGGAAGAGTTAGGTGAAGTAAAAGACCAACTAAAAGCCCGCCAAGGACCAAACATTTGGGGTTCACTTGATTTAAAAGATTTATGCTTGGCTCCACATGTCTCAATTCCTAAGAAATTCAAGATGCCAGACTTTGATAAGTACAACGGCACAGGGAATCCGATATTCCATCTTAAGGCCTATTGTACCAAGATGCTTGTATGGTCACAAGATGAAAACTTTTTGTTACTTTTCTTCCATGAGAGCTTGAAAGGGCCAGCATTGGAATGGTACATGCAACTTGACCAGACAAAGATCAAGAAATGGAGATATTTGACTGATGTATTCATGAAACAATACAGGTTCAATCTTGACACTGCCCCCACCAGGGAACAACAGAAGTCAATGAGCAAGAAAGCCACTGAAGCTGTCAAAGATTATGCCCAAAGATGGAGGACGGTCGCAACACAAGTTCAACCTCCCCTTAGATCATTTGAGCTCAGTTTTTATTTTATCCGTACTTTACAAGAACCTTATTACAGATACATGGTTGGGACGCATGTCACCGATTTTTCTAGTTTGATTGAGATTGGTGAGCGAATCGATGTTGACATATGCGACGGTAGGATTCTTCAAAGTGAGAGCATCACCAAAAAGGGGAACAGCGGGAGGAAGAAGGAAGGCGATGTTAGCTTCATCCAAACCACTAGACAACCCCAAGCAATATATCAAGGTGGTAATGATGGGTTTCGACAGACGAAGAATGATTTGACACAAAATAGGTAAGGTCAAGCTGGAAGACGAAGGAATTGGCAGCAATGAGATAGTCGGCAGTGGCCAGATTTTGGCATGACAAATACTGAGCTATATCACCAAGTTTTGGAATCTCAGCTGTTAGGGCCACGTACTTACAAACAACCTCAACTACCATTCCCCACTTGGTATGACTCTAATGCTCGATGTGAATACCATATGGGCGCCCCGAGACACTCAATAGAGGACTGTGTAACATTCAAAAGGAATGTATTAGACTTAATTGATTCTAATCACATTCAATTGAAGAGGAACGAAAACTCCACTATCAATGCCAATCCTCTTCCAAGCCATGAAAACCAAGTAAATGTTGTTGATGAAATTGAGTTCCCCAATGATCCTCTACTAATAGGAGAAGATATCCATGCTTGTTTAAAGGCAACAGGTTATATGCCTCGAGAAGAGAAAGAAGTAGGCATGGTGGAGAAAAGACATGTCGAGTTCATCATTAAGGAACCATATGAAAAAAGAAATTTTCATGTTGTCTCTTTCACCATCTTAACTCAATTGCAACAGCCTGCAGTGACCATTAAGGTACCGACCCCTTTTCTATATCAGAGTAATCGTGCCATACCATGGAGGTATAAAGGTATTGTCGAGAATCCCTCAGGACAAGTAATGGAAGCCGGGGCCAGCAACGAAACAATGGTTCGCCCAACAGGAATAACACGAAGTGGGAAATCTTATCTGCCATAAAATGTTGGATTGTCGAAGAAGGGAAAACAAGCCAATGTTGATATTCCATCAAGTTCTGGTCTAAAAGGCATGGAAAATAAAGATGAAGAATTCCTTCAAATCATGAAGTAAAGTGAATATAGCATAGTAGACTAATTAAACAAAACTCCGGCCAAGATCTCAATTCTCTCTTTGATCTTGAGTTCTGAACCGCATCGTCATACACTAAAAAAGGCGCTAAATGAAGCATATGTGCAGTCCAGTATGACCCCGGAGAAGGTTGCAAGCATTATGAATGTGGCAAGGGCATTTTCTACCATCTCATTTTCAGGAGAAGAAGTTGTTCAATCAACCATTGATCAGTATAAAGCCCTCTACATTTCCCTGAAGTGCAAAGGGTTCATTGTGGCCAAAGTATTGATAGATGGAGGATTAGCGTTAAATGTTTTACCGCTATCCACATTTAAGCAATTGTCAGTAGAGGCGTCAGAGGTTGAAAAGAGTAACATGGTGGTTAGAGGGTTCGATGGTACTCGGAGAGGTGTGTTGGGAATGGTCCATTTGCCTTTACAGATTGGACCAACTTCATTCACAGTAGACTTTCAGCTTATGAACATTGACCCATCCTACTCTATGCTCTTGGGGAGGCCGTAGATATACTCAGCAGGGGCAGTACCTTCTACCTTGCACCAGAAGGTAAAGTTCGTTGATAGTGGGAAGATAGTGATAATCAAGGGCGAAGAAGAAATCATGGTGAGCAAGCCGAGCTCTCTTTCATACATTGAGGCTGTCGAGCACGAGAAAGGAATGGTTTTCCAAGGTTTTGAAGTCGAAGGACCCAAGGGATTTAAAAATGTCAACTCCATAGTAACCAAGATAATGGAGAAGAATGGGTTTAAGCAGGGTAGAGGATTGGGCACTCATCTCCAAGGCATCAAATCCCCCATAAATCTGCAAGAGAATCACAAGCGCCAAGGGTTAGGATACGAACCACCATTGGAAATGCAATTGAAAGAGCAAGCAAGCTTGAAGGTAGAGAAGGATGACGAGCATTTTGAAATCCCCCCATAAGGAAGACATTCCTGACATTCTCTGAAGTGCTAAACAAGCCGACTGTTGCAATGGTTTCAACAATAAGCAAAAAGACTTGCACGTAGATTTCAGCTGATGATTCTGGAAGGGCTCTGGAAAATTGGGAGTTCAAGGACACCTTCAATTCTATCATTTTAGAGTAACATGCCTAGCTAAAAGTTGTCTTTTTATGCTTTGTATACGCCTTTAGGCGAGATCTTATATGAACCATGAATAAAGAATGATATGCGAATAAAATTCACTTATTTATATCCATTCCTTTCTTTTTCCTTCTATTCATTCGTTGTTCATTTTTCGCCTTCCAGGAAATCGATTTCCTCGGAACTCTTGTCCAACGTAGAGGTTCCTGAATCCCTGAATGATGATTCGCTTGTTGCCATTGATATGCATGATTATGAGTATGATGATGAGATCATTCACGTATACAAAAAAATCCTCGAATCCAACGACAATAGAATGTGCCCACATGAAGATGTAATTGAAGTAATAAATATGGGCACAGAGGAAGAAAACAAAGAACTAAAGATAGTAGATAACCCTGAAAGAGAGCAAATGGTTGAACTCTTCAAAGAATTCATATATGTGTTTGTATGGTCTTATCAAGACATGCCAGGCCTTGATCCAGGGATTGCTTCTCACAAGATCCCCTTATTCCCAAACACTAAGGCTAAAAAGCAGAAATTGAGGAGGCTCACTTCTGATATGTCCTTAGTGGTTCGAGAGGAGGTGATGAAGCAATTAGAAGCGGGTTTCCTAGAAGTAGCTAAATACCCACAATGGATAGCAAATGTCGTTCTTGTCCCAAAGAAGGACGGCAGAATTCGAATGTGTGTGGATTATCGAGATTTGAACAAAGCTAGCCCAAAAGATGATTTTCCATTGCCTCATATTGATGTCCTGGTTGATAATACAGCCTGTAGCTATAGGTACTCGTTCATGGATGGGTACTCAGGGTATAACCAAATCCCTATGGATAGGGATGACAAAGAAAAAACCACATTTATTACACAATGGGGCACTTATTGTTACCGCGTCATGCCACTCGGGCTAAAGAATGCTGGGGCAACTTATCAGCGTGCCATGGTAGCACTTTTCCATGATATAATGCATAAAGAACTTGAAGTATACGTGATGATATGGTAGCTAAATCTTCCGAGGGAGAAAGCCATATTGTAGTATTAAGAAAGTTGTTTGAAAGGCTACGCAAGTACAAGCTACGACTAAATCCTAACAAATGCGTCTTTGGGGCTTTATCTGGAAAATTGTTGGGCTTCATTGTAAGCCAAAAAGGGATTACAGTAGATCCAGACAAGGTAAAAGCAATACGGGAAATGCCCCCCTCTTCAAACAGAAAACGAAGTTCGAAGCTTTTTGGGGTGACTGAATTACATTGCACGATTCATTGCCAACCTGACGGCAACTTGTAAGCCGATATTCAAACCTTTAAAGAAGAACTACACAAGGAAGTGGGATGAAGATTGCCAGCAGGCATTTGATAGAATCAAGGATTATTTGCTAAATCCCCCAATTTTGGTTCCTCCTGTACCAGGACGACCTTTAATTTTGTACTTGACAATATGACCAAACTCCATGGGAGCCATGCTGGGGCAACAAGATGCATCTAAGCAAAGAGAACAAGCGATCTACTACTTGAGCAAGAAGTTTAATGATTGTGAGTCACGTTACTAGATGATCGAACGAACTTGTTGTGGTTTAGTCTGGGCTATGAGGAGGTTGAGGCAATACATGCTTTACCACACCACTTGGTTAATTTCAAGAGTAGACCCACTCAAGTACATCTTTGAAAGCCCGCATGTAGCTGGAAGAGTCTCTAAGTGGCAAGTAATATTGTCTGAATATGATATAAGATATGTTATTCAAAAATCTGTCAAGGGTGGTACGATAGTAGATCACTTAGCAGAAAACCCCATAGATGAATGCCAGCCACTAGATTTCAAATTTCTAGATGAAGACATATGTGCTACAGAAGATCCGATCGAGGAAAGCAAATCGAATGGGTGGGAAATGTATTTTGATGGGGCGGCAAACATGCATGGCAATGGTGTAGGGGCAGTAATCATATCCCCAGATGGAAAGCAATTTTCGATTGCTATAAAGTTAGGATTTGATTGCACCAATTACATGACAGAATATGAAGCTTGTATTAATGGTCTCCAAGCTGCCACAGATCTTGGGATAAAAAACCTAAAAGTCTATGGTGACTCAGCTCTCATAATTTATCAGGTGATTGGTGAATGACGTACTAAAGACCCAAAGTTGATCCCTTATCAAGAGTATTTGATAGAGTTGATCAAAAACTTTAAAGTAATCAATTTTCATCACATGGCTAGAGAAAAGAATCGCTTCGCTGATGCGTTAGCTACTTTAGCAGCTATGATCCAACTTGATTGTGGGGTCCAAGTTCAACCAATACAGATTGAGACTAGAAGATCGCCAGCATTTTGCTTCAATATTGGAAGAGAGCACGACGAGCAATCTTGGTACCATAGTATTAAGATGTATATGGAGCATGGTACTTACCCTCCAGACGCGACACATAATGAAAAGAAGACCATCCGGCGATTGGCCATGGGCTTTTTTATTAGTAATAACATCCTATATAAGAGAAGCTTTGATGGGACATTGCAACGCTGTGTAGACATGAGGGAGGCGCACAAGATTATGGCAGAGATCCATGAAGGCGTATGCGGTACACATGCAAATGGCCACTCATTAACTAAATAAGCTCAAAGATCTGGTTACTACTGGATAACTATGGAGAAGGATTGTATCAATTATGTTAGAAAGTGTCATAAGTACCAGATATATGCCAACAAAGCTAATGCCCCTTCGACTATAATGCATAGTCTCATATCTCCATGGCCATTCTCCATGTGGGGAATAGATGTCATTGGGCCGATTAACCCAAAAGCTTCGAATGGTCATCGTTTCATCCTCGTTGCTATTGACTATTTCACTAAGTGGGTAGAAGCCAATTCCTTTGTTAGTATTACTCAGAAGGCCTTCATCAAGTTCTTAAAGGCCAATATCATCTGTAGATATGGGTTACCAGAGAGGATTATAACTGACAATGCACCAAACCTCAACGGGGCAGCAATTAAAGAATTATGTGATCAGTTCAAAATCAAACATCATAATTCTGCACTGTACAGGCCACAGATGAATGGTGCAGTTGAGGCAGCCAATAAAAACATTAAGAAGATCATCGGCAAAATGACAGTGACCTATAAGGATTGGCATGAAATGCTTCCATATGCATTACACGGATACCGTACCACAATGCGTACTTCAACTGGGGCAACCCCTTACTCTTTAGTTTATGGCATGGAGGCTGTCACTCCAATCGAAGTAGAAATACCATCCCTGAGAATCTTGGCTGAATCAGACATTGATGAAAGTGAATGGATATGCTCTCGATTTGAACAACTAAATATGATTGAAGAAAAGAGGCTCACAGCAATATGTCATGGCCAGTTATATCAGTCACGAGTTGCAAGGGCCTTTAATAAGAAACTACGGCCCAGGGGGTTTAAAGTAGGAGACCTAGTCCTAAAAAAGATCCTACCAAATCAAGAAGATGACAGAGGTAAATGGGCTCCAAATTATGAAGGCCCATATATTGTTAAGCAGGCTTTCTCTGGAGGGGCATTGATATTGACAAATATGAATGGCCAAGATTTACCAAGACCAATCAATTTAGATGCTGTAAAGAAATACTATGCATGAAAAAAAAAGAGAGCTCGCTAAGTTGAAAACCCGAAAAGGTGGCTTAGGCAAAAGTTAGAGGAAAAAAAAAACCCTCGCTAAGTTGAAAACCCGAAAGGGCGGCTTAGGTAAAAAAAAAAAACCCTCGCTAAGTTGAAAACCCGAAAGGGCGGCTTAGGCAAAAAGAAAAGCTCGCTAAGTTGAAAACCCGAAAGGGCGGCTTAGGCAAAAATTAGAAAAAAAAACCCCGTTAAGTTGAAAACCCGAAAGGGCGGCTTAGGCAAAAAAAAAAAAAGAGCTCACTAAGTTGAAAACCCGAAAGGGCGGCTTAGGCAAGAATTAAAGCACAAAATTGGGAGCTGTTAAGTTGAAAACCCGAAAGGGCGGATTAAACACATATCGAAGAAGGTTATCAGTCCTAGCCCCATGACTCTCTTTACTTTGTCTATTTGGAAGACTCCGTAATCATTCATCGAAAAGTGCATATCTCTGGCAATTAAGCAAGGCACCATCAGGGGGACTACACGGAACTAAAAGCAAAGGACCTTCTAATAACATCACGTCTACACCAATATATGATCATCATCATGCATCCACTTGAATATTGGAAGATCATTTCTTTTAAATGAATCTTCATCCTTAGTATATCTTTCCTTTCTATTAAATCGCATGTCAAACTTTGTGCCATGATTTGTATAAGGGTAACTCTTTTTAATGAAAGCACAACTTTTGTCTGGATAAACACTCACGTTGATATACATGGTGTCCTCTACTCCCATTTAACTTGTGTAATTTCAGGATCATTAGCGAAGTCCCAACTGGAATTTTTGTTGTGTGGTTAAACGGTTGACAAAGGAACACAATCTAAACTGAGGGTTCTAGGCTATGGCATCTATGTGAATCTCATTATACACATGCTCATACCTCCGACATGACTACACAAGTAACGGGGTACTGGTTAGGCATCTGGACGAAGAAGGAGCAATATCACCTGCTAGGCTATTCTTTAACACCACAATTATTGCACTCATTCTCATTAACATGTCATCACCTCCATGATCATCATCACTACTATCATCATGATCATCATCACTACTATCATCATGATCATCATCATTAGCAATATCATTGTATTCATCATCCTCATTAGGATTCCATCATCACTATCATCATCATTATTAGTGTCATCACCTCTATTATGACATCACTATTCTGATATTCCCTTCATTATCATAGTCATTATCATCCTCTTCA
Organism: Inga oerstediana; assembly: GCA_963210345.1. NCBI lineage: Eukaryota > Viridiplantae > Streptophyta > Magnoliopsida > Fabales > Fabaceae > Inga > Inga oerstediana. The sequence goes on along the minus strand of OY723407.1, from coordinate 36,313,281 downwards.
TCATCATCGTTGTTATCATCACTGTCATCATTATTATCAATGTTATCATCTTCATAAGCACTACTCCAAGGGGCATCACATGTTCATAGCACCCTTTTCAAAGCCCTGTACCGGCAGCACCCTCAAAGCCCAGTAACGGCTGGCACCCTTTCAAAGCCCTATACCAGCAGGCACCCTCAAAGCCCAGTAACGGCTGGCACCCTTTCAAAACCCTGTACCGGCAGGCACCCTCAAAGCCCAGTAACGGCTGACACCCTTTCAAAGCCCTGTACCGGCAGGCACCCTCAAAGCCCAGTAACGGCTGGCACCCTTTCAAAGCCCTGTACCGGCAGGCACCCTCAAAGCCCAGTAATGGCTGGCACCCTTTCAAAGCCCTGTACTGGCATACATCCTCAAAGCCTAATAACGGCTGGCACAATTCTTTGAAAGCCTAATAACGCTTGGCACAATTCTTTTAAAGCCCTGTACTGATAGGCATTATTCTTTTAAAGCCCTGTACCAACAGGCACCCTCAAAGCCCAGTAACGGCTGGTACTATTCTTTTAAAGCCCTGTGCCGACAGGCACTATTCTTTCAAAGTCTTGTACCAACTGGTACCCTCAAAGCCCAGTAACAGCTGGCATAATTCTTTTAAAGCCCTGTAACAGCAGGCACTATTCTTTCAAAGCCCTGTATCAGCAGGCACTCTCAAAGCCTAGTACCGGCTGGTACAATTCTTTTACGCCCCACCAAAGTCCTATGCAACTAGGCGCTTCACTTCCACTCCAGGTAATCATCTATCTCCACTTGCATTCTTTCCCCTATGAACCAAGAAAAGAGGGGCATGGGCACTTTATTTTGTCCAAACCCTATTTGGTTCCAAGGGGGCACCTTGTTCTTTGGCTGGACAAAATACGTGTTCTTATCTTTACTTGCTTCATAGATGAGAATCTCACTTTTCTCAGCTATGAAACAAGTAAAGAGGGGCAACTGTAAACACCCTATTTTGTCCGGGCCCCACTAAAAAATACAAAAAAAAAATGATAATGATTGGTGTCCAAATTGGTAATCATCATTGAAAGAAAAGATAAAAAAATGAAAATAAGAAAAAATAAGGAAATCCTCCTATTGATGATGATCGGTGTCTAAATAGGCAATCATCATTGAAAGGGAAAAAATAAAAAAAAATTAAAATAAATCCCCTTATTGATATGATTGGCATTGTCATTCATTAAGGAAAAATAATAAATAAAAAAACGAAAAAAAAAAATAAAAAAAAATATCATTTATGTTGATAGGTTTAAATTAGGAAGTTACTTGTGGGGAGAATAATGGAAAAAAAATTAAAAATGAAAAAATCTCCACTAATGGTAATTAGGTCAAGTTAGAAAGTTTTATCAATAGAAAATACAAAAAAATAAAAAAATGAAAATTAAAAAAGAAATCTCCATTGATGGTGATTGGGTCAAGTTAGGTAGTTCTTAACATAAAATACAAAAAAAATCAAAAAATGAAAATTAAAAAAAAAAGGAGCATTTATGAAGAAAACCCTACCTTGAGACTATAAATAGGAGTGCAAGGGTTGAAGTAAGGGGGACAAAAATTTTGGAAGAATTTTGGGAGAGCAAGGAGATAAGGTCTGTGGTTGAGTTTTCATCTTTTTCTTTGATTTCACTTTTACATATCGTTTTTTTCTCTCATCTAATATCTCTTGGTTCATGCTTACCTCATCATGCCTCATGCTTACCTCATTATTCATGCACTATGACTTTATCCAATATGCATTACATTGCTTTACTTTGTATTATGATGTTGCTAGACGTGTTTTAGCTCATTGTGGTCTTGTAGATTTGCATTTTATTGTCCAACTGAATTATCTCATACATAGGCAAGAGGTATGTGTTGTCTTATTTTCTTATGATATTAGGTGTTATGCTTAATAAATATAGATAATATAATTGTACTTGCCTCTTGCTTATTATGTGGTTCTATCACCCTATCTCTTATTGTAGCGGGTTCAAAGAATAAAAGGTACGCATAAATCTTCTCACCTTTAATTTCCTTTTCTTTTAACTTGTTTTATTTCTTCTTCTTCCTCTTTTTTCCTTTATCCTTTTCTTAGGTTCTCTTTCAAAAAAAAAAAAAAAGAAAAAAAAAATATTTTGACACATTTTGATAAATGAAAATAAAATGGAAAAACCCTTTTTTACAAGAAAATAAAAAAAACGTTTTTAAAAAAAAAATACAAACCAAATAAAAAATTATTTTTCTCAAATAAATTAAATAAAAATTGTTTTCTAAAAAACACAAACAAAGTGACACGCATTTCTACCCCCCGAACTACGTGGGCTTTGATCCCTCTAAAAGGTACGTAGGCCCTAGGTTTTCATCCTAGGTCAAGTCCAATTTTGTAAATAAATATATTTTTTCTTATTTTCTTGTTGTAAATAAATGTCCTTTTTTTAAATAAATATATATTTTTTCTTATTGTAAATAAGTGTTTTTTTTCTTCTTCTTTAGTTTTCATTTCATTTATTTTTGTAAGTATTCTCCTTTTTTATTTGGGTAAATATAATAAAGTTAAAGGCCATAATATTTTCAAATAATTAACTTGGGGTAACCATTCTTATGAATGGGTATTGTGGGGTGCCTAACACCTTCCCCATACACAATCGACTCCCGAACCCTAAATGGTTGTTGTGGACCAGTTTTCCATTTTTAAAAAGGTTTCCAAAGTTATCCTTTTTCTAAAATTTTGGTGGTGGCTCCATGTTTTCTAAATTCCGGGCGCTACACATCATAGTATGCCCATACATTTCTCAGACTCACTCATCGAGGGGCCCAGTAATATCTCTCTACTAATGTAAGGGACAAATTCCATCTTGATCATTCATATTCCTCTGCATGAAAAACCACCAAGCCCGATCATAGCCTTTATCATCACCCGGTCAAAAGTGACTTTTGACTAGTTCAAAGTTTAGTAACTCTCATGTAGGAATCCATGATGACCTCAGGTCTAAGGGCATTGTGACGTGGTTATACATGAGAAAAGCTTATGACTTGATCCATGTAGCTTTCTCATAGTGGGTCGGTCCAACACCTTGTATTCTTACAAGTGCCTAAGACTTTGATTCGTATCTCCATATCTTATCAAAGTCATACTGATCTTGTTTCATCTCTACTCCCGCATAGATGACTGACCAGGGACATTTTAGGACAATCTTTATGAATTATCCAAGGATACAATTATCACAGTTAACATGCAAATAATATGATAACAGAATGGAGAAATTTCATTAAAATAATAATGTTCAAAGTACAATGATTAGCCCTTAGGGCACAATTTCCAACAGTTACTACTTTGTTCACACATACATACACTCGCGATCAAGAAAAATGTTGAACCCTACATTTCCAAATGCACCATTTAGACACTTCCATGGTGTTTCTTGGGGTTATATGAGTCAATATTGAAAAATTTCTAAAATACCCCCGGGACCCAACCCCTCAATACCCGGTCCGACTATACTTTTCCTAAAATTTTGACATGGGCTAATCTAGCATATTTTCACCCAAGGAATCCATTTCTAGACTTAGAATTATCAAATTTAGTGTCAAATTACAAATTTATCCTTGGCAGTCCCACTTTAAGGGTTTTAAGGGTGTTTTCGTAATTATACTTTTTCGGCCTTCTCCGAAAAGTGACCAACTGTAACCCCACCTTATTTTTCCTTCTAAACACAATGGAATCATTAATTTCATGAAATTACAACTCTTTCTAGATGAAATTGACCCTGCCCAAATTTGAAAAATTAAGGGAAAATCATGTTTTCTTGATTTCAAACCATAAACCACCTTCTTTAAACCTCTAATTACTTATTGAATTACTTAATCATATTCTAAACATGATTAGAAAAAATTTGGGCAGCATGACCCCTTAGGGTTTCCCTTCCCCAAATTTACAAAATCATGAAAACAAAGCCACAAATCCAATCAACCACCAACAACAAGTAACAAGCACCAAGAGATAACAAGTTCTTGTGCTGATCACTTTGATTTTCCTTAATTTTCTCTCTCTAAAGAATGGTTCCCTCTCCTCCTTACCTCTTTATCTTGCTTGCTACATATGGTATTCATGAAAATATAGAGGTTAGAGAAGGTATTACAAGAACTAGAAGGCTTAAACACCAAGATTTCAATCACTTACCTTGGATTTTTGCTTGAGCTCACTCTTTCCTTCTATGTTCTTGCTCTCAACTTTCGAACAACTCTCTCTCTCTCTCTTTGGTTTTAGTTGACTGAAAATGAAGCCAAAAGAAAGAAAAAAGCTTCTTTTAAAATACCCTCCTTATCGTTTTTGTTTATTGTATTTTTTTGCTTTTAAAACACATGGTTCTTTTTACTTGATCATCATCTTTTTCTTCTTCATAATACTTGGCCAAAAATACCTATAAGAAGGGAGTAATATGATATTTTAAATCAACATATTTATCTTCCTCCACAAACATTTACATGAGTTGCAAAATTTGACCTCTTGTCTTCTTTTTTTTCCCTTTTGACCACCTCTCCCAAAAAGTGCTCCAAATAAATATCAATGCCCAAATAATCATTTTTTTACCTCCTCTCTCCCAAAGTGACGTATATGGGCTGCTAAAGGGACCGAACAAGTCTCCATCTACTTCATAAGCATTCACATTTTTATTTATTTTCGGATTTGTGTCAATTCTGGCATATTTTCTTCCCAAACTTTGAAAAATCATAACTAATTCTAGAAAAATTGAAATGAAGTGATTCCAAAGCCTATAGAACCCTTATTGAGTCTAATTTAAAGGAAAAATATAGAATTTTGCTAGCTGGAATCACAAGAGTCCCAGAATTTTAATCTTTACCTACTGTTCCAGAAAATAATCAATTTCGCTAGGCAAACTTCAAAAACTCATAACTCCCAGCTCACAAAATGAAATGACATGAATTATATATTCATTTTGAAGCTTGACATGTGTGCTTTAAGACTGGAAAGTTTCAGAATTTTTAGGCACTATTTGCAAATTCAAAATGTCCATAAAAACTGACTTCCCTGCATAGAATTACACTTGACAATTTTTTCCAATTTTCAACCAATGTGTCCAATAGCTCAAAAATCAACAATCAAACCTATTCCCACACACACACAAGGAAACCATTTGAATTACTAAAACAACCAAATTCCTATCACACATTCTCCAAAAGTGTTTATTCAATAATAATTACATATACTTTTCAAGTCATTAGCCCTCAATCCAATTTTTGGGTTATTACAATTCTCCCCCTGTATAATAAATACCGTCCTCGAAATTTATCACACAACTTGAGCTATAAACTTCAGATAAGGTCTTTGCATATCCGCTTCTGCTTCCCATATTGCTTCCTTCTGAGTCATTCCTTTCCAGATCACCTTCACAAATAGAATGATTCGGTGTCTAAGTCGTCGCTCTTCTCTACAAACAACTTACCCAATTAATATAACAGAGATAGTATGCACATATATTCACATGTTTCATACACATTCATGTTGACAGAACATACGTGTGCATACATAACAATTATTCATAGATGATCTTCTATTCTTAATATCAACTAAGGGATCTATCCTAGCAAACTCTACCCTTGCCAGGAACTACAGCTCTGATACCAAAATGTAACCCCCTGCCTTAACTAGCGTAATTAAGGCATCCCATGTGATTCTTGATTTGGGACAATGTGAGGTGGGGACTCCAGAGGTCGTGCTAACCCTTCAGCAGTATCCTCATAACAGGTTTCTTCTTGAGTTTCCATTAGAGTGGACTGAACCGGGTCCTCTTTATTGTTTCCTCTTTCAATTCTGAGCTCTTCTCTTAGCTCAGTGATCATGTCCCGCTGATCTTTTATCAGACCTATTAATTCTTGCATTGGATCGGGTGGATTATCATTGACGACCTCCACCTCTAGGTCTACACGTGGAACATTGGGGCGTCCTTTAGTTTTCTTCATTCTAAAACAACTTACCCCATTAATATAACAGAGATAGTATGCACATATATTCACATGTTTCATCACATTCATGTTGACAGAACATACGTGTGCATACACAACAATTATTCATAGATGATCTTCTATTCTTAAGATCAACTAAGGGATCTATCTTAGCAAACTCTACCCTTACCAGGAACTACAGCTCTGATACCAAAATGTAACCCCTTGCCTTAACTAGCGTAATTAATATTTGATAATGCATAATAAAATGGGTTAGAGACCGTTGGATAATTCAAAACTCATTTAAAATTCCTTCCATGTAGTAGGGACTTCACAATATTTTCAAAACTTCTTTCCAATCCTGGTCTTAAGTTCAAACATCGAATATAATTACCTGTGCAGTTATATTTACATTCAAACATATAAGAGTGTATAACAAAAATCCCGGGAATCCCCTGGGTTTCACTAATTCACTAAAAGGTTTACAATTCCCATATAGGGGATTACAAGACTATATTCAACTACTAATTCAAACCCAAAAATAATTTACAAGATCTCTATCCTGTCTGATTAACCAACATATCCAAAAGCAAATGTCCCTATAAGGTTCTAACAGCTTCGGGTCGTGCGCTTCTCCTTGGAGCCACTTGCTCTGTCTAAAATGTTAGTCAAAGGAAAGAATGAGATTCAAGAGAATCCCAGTAGTAACAAAACATTCATACCACACATAAGCACACAACATGTAAGCAAATCATCATACAGCAGCAGCACAAATCACACTCCACCCTCATCCCCTTTTACCGCTAGGAAGGCACACCGTCCTAACCCGAACCATTGTTAGCGACTCAGGGACTATTGGCATGGCAGTGCATACATATAGCCTCATAGCTCAAATAGCCATCCAGCTTTCACAAATGGCCTGTTGGCCTTCACAAATAGCCTTTCGGCTTTTCACATAATCACACATATCACACCCCCAACCTCATCCCCTTTTACTGCCGGGAAGGCACACCGTCCTAACCCGAACCGTTGTTAGCGACTCAGGGACTATTGGTATGGCGGTGCTTACACATATTCACAAATGTCACAGCATATGAATTCATCACAAATTAATGATATAACACACATGCAATGTATCACATATGGTATAAAGAAGAAGTCACTACCTTGTTCCTTCCTGACTTTCACTGGCATGGTAGGCTCGCGAGGACGACAGATATCAAATCCTATAAACCAAGTTAGGGACAATAGATCAATCTTTCTTCCAAGTTCTTAATTCCATAATACTTTAAGTTGGTATTCATATGAACTCTTTAGGTGGCTATTAAATGCCTAAAGGGTTGGGAGAAACTACCCCAAAAATACCTTTTTCAGAAAAAGAAATACTAATTCTGGGCTGGCTCACTCAAGTCAAAGAAGTCTCACTCAAGTGTTGCCCTTACCCGTGCCCGAGTCCCAGCGAGTGACACACAGGAAGTGTTTGCCCGAGAGCAAACCTCGAAATATCTCTCATACTCACTCGAGCATAGGAAGCTGTACCCGAGTGATAACTTCAAATGCACTTGAGCACCAAGAAGTAAGGCACAACAAGTGACTACCCGAGAACAACCATAAATTCCAAAGTCTTAAACTTACTCCCTCACTCGAGCACAGGGAGCTGCACTTGAGTGATGACCTATATCACTCGTGAGAACAAAAGTGCACTTGTGGTTTCTGCCTGAAGACTTAACCAAAATACCCAGAATTTCATACTGCATAATACATGTGCAGATGATCAATTAAATAGTGCAAGTGTACACTGTCGTAATCAAGTAATATAGAAGTAAGTAGAGTATCGTTCCCACGAGGATTGAGCACTAAGTAACAAAATAGGTAATTTTAATTCTATTTAGTCGATCGATTAGTTGGTGATTGATAGTACAAAATAAAAGAAAAACAATTAAATATGAGTGCAGATTATATGAAAGAAAATATGAGAAAAAGCCCTAGGGATTATATTTCACTTAACAAATTTCGGATTGAATCACTTATCTATTCTAGCCCAATTTATTCCACATGATTGATAGTCGAGTTTCCCTAATTTAATTACTCGCCTCTTCCAAGGTCAAGGAATTCTATAATCAATTGCTAATCCAATATATTCCTATATGAATTTAAGCAATTAATTATGCATTAAGATTTATGGAACTCAGTAAGACTACCTAACTCATATGAATATATTCCTATTTCATATGCAAGTCATGGTTTTAATTATAGGGTCTACACACATGTATCTCCTTCCGGTCTCAACATGTATATTGAAATCATTCAAAAGATGGCCAGTCAATCAAAAGCATTAAGAATAATAATTAAAAATCAATCATGAAGGAGAAATTCAAACTAGATTTAATAAGTTAGGATTCAATCCTTCATTAGTAAGTTACGTCATCACCCTAGGAAAATGAAAGTTTAGCACGTGATAAAATTAAACAAAACCAAAATAAATTATATAAAGCTAGAATGAAATCCTCATAAATACTGCATAAACTTGAATATTAAATTCTCAAATATAAATATACAACCAAAAGATGCATGAAAAATGAAGAAATCTAGCCGTCCATTTAGGAGGTAAAACCTTCCATGTAGGCGGCATATAAAATGTAATACAATCCTAAGCCTTCCAAGATGGAGGCATGCAATATATAATACAATCCTAAGCCTTCCAAGATGGAGGCATGCAATACATGAAATTAAAGCTAAAAAACAACAAAAAGAACTCAGAAATATCAGAGAAAGATCTCTCCCGGTCAGAGATGGACATCTCCTTGTCGGAGAAGGAAACCTCTGCTTCTATTCCTCTCCTCCCCCTTTGAGCTTGGCATTGATCTCTATTTATAGGGGAAAAAACGTGTGCTACAGTACTACTACAGTGTCCGGAGACTGCTACAGTGATTTGGCGGGTGCAACAGTGCCCTGGCGGCTGCTACAGTACCTGTTGACTGCTACAGTGCTCAATGGCTGCTACAGTACTTTCTTTTTTTAAAAAAATGCTGTTTATTCCAAAAAAAATATTTATTTATCAATCACACCCAAATTTATTATATTAAACGCAAATATCGTCCATAAAATCATCATATAAGGGAAAATAAATATGCAAATATTTTACTTATCAAATTCCCCCACACTTAACTCTTGGATGTCCTTGGACAAGAAGCAAATAATAAGTGCTTCCAACAAAATCAGAAGTGTCAGGTCATAAGTGTAACACCCCGAATTTTGAGACTCGAGGATAGAGAATAAGCCTGAGATTAGTGGATTGCTAAGCCCTGGTTTAGCAAGATTCCAAATTGTGATTAGGGGTTAATGACTACAAAAGTGGACGTGGTTAGTGATTAATGAACCCTTTTAGAGAATATAAAGTGGATTGTAGTCGCTTGTGTTATGAGCAATGCCCAAACCCTGTATTTGAGTTCAATTGTGGATCAACATCCAAATTGACTTAGAATAGAGGGAATAATTGAATGGGGTATTGTGATGGAAATGGTGTCATGTTGTGGTATTTAATCATTGGAATTGATTTAAATTGGATTGGACACATTGGTTGCAAAACTAGAAATGTTGTCCAGTGTGAATTCTGTCTGGGCAGTCTTCTCGTGTGGACGTTTTTAATAGGCAAATGATGTCATAAAATTATGAAACTTTCCAGTCTTAAAGTTCACATCCAAAGCTTCAAAATGGACATATAATTTGTGCCATTTCATGTTGGGAACTAGGAGATATGACTGTCCAAAGTTTGAGGTCGAAAATGGACTCTGTTTTGGGGCAGTGATGACATTTGTGTAATTCTGGAATTTTGTGGTGATTTCTAGTATTGGTAAATATTTTTCCTATAAATAGGACTTAAATACCTTTCATTTGGCTTTGGAATCACCTCATTTCTATTTTTCTAGAATTAGTTATGATTTTTCAAAGATTGGGCAGAAAATCTGCCAGAAAATCCGAAAATGCCAATTTTGGGAATTATGACATCATCAAAAGGCAAGATGACATAAGCATGGAATTAAAACATCTTCTCATCATCTTCAGCTACTCATTCACGCACAGCACCTGAACATAGTGTGAGAAAGTTGAGAGAGTTTAGAGAGAGAAAGAGAAGAAAAATCGCAAGGTAAGCCGATTTCTCCGACGATTTCGCTCCTAGCGCGTATAACTCCGACTCTAAACTACTCCTCTTTGTTCTTTAAGGTTTGGAAGCTCCTCTTTTGGTGTTTTGAAGTTAGGGTTTTCAGCCACAAGAAGGAAAAGCTAGTGGGAGCTTGAGGTAACTTCCAAACTCTTGTATATTGACTATTCTGGCTGTTGTGGGCAATTTAATCGGTGAAATTTCGCCGGATTGCCATTGGTTGTAAAAATGGAAAATGGGTTTCCCTAGGGGTTATGCTGCCCAAATTGATACTAAATGGTAGTTGTAACCTAATGGAATAGTCAATAAAGTGGTTAGGAGTAGAAAGGAATGTGTTTACGGAGCCGAAACCGAAAAACCCTGATTTTCCCTAGAAAACCCATATATTTCGGTTTGGGCTATAAATGGGTCTTAGAGTTGGATTTTCAATGATTTGATGATTCCATTGAGTTCAGGAGGGAAAATTAGGTGGGGTTACAGTTGGACACTTTTTCGGAAAAGGCCGAGAAAGCATAATTACGGAAACGCCCCTAAAACCCTAAAAGTAGGGCTGCCAAGGGCAATTTCATAATTTGACATTGAATTTGATAATTCCGAGTCCGGAAATGGATTCCTTGGGCGAAAATATGTCAGAATAGCCCATGTCAAAATTTCAAGAAAAGTACAGCCGGACCGGGTACGGCGGGGCCGGGCCGGGTCCCCGGGGGTATTTAGTAAATTTTCAATATAGCCTCATATAACCCCCAGAAACACTATGGAAGTGTCTAAATAGTACATTTGACATTGTAGGATCGAATGTGAAGCCCCGAGTTGCTGGCACGCAAATCGAGGAGAAAAGACTGGAGGTAGGGAACTTATCTCTCCTGCATGCTCTGATAACTGTATTAATGTGTTGATGCATGTTATTGCTTTGCTTGATTATGTGGAACATGTATGAATGATTTGAAGCTATGTTTCAATATATGCTATGGCCATATGTGTATCGTTCGAAGCATTGAGCTTATAGATTTGTCATTGTATGTGTGCATGAGTTATGTGATGCAAGCATGTCATGCATTAAACACTTATCTTGCCTGCATATTGATAATGTTTTCCTACTGAGATTCTTTCGAATCTCACCCTCCTTTACCAACAATTTAGATAGGGCAAGTGGCTCGTGGAGGGAGCGGCAGGACTCATTTGAGATGAGATTGTGTAATCCCCATTTGAAGAATTGTAATGGGCAATTGTGCCCTGTATATCTTTAGCGAAGGTATGTACCCGAGATTGCCGGGATGATTAAGTTGTGCACTCTGATATTTATATGAATGTGATTTATCTTCGCGTAGTAATTGTATTCGAAATGTGAATATGAGACCAAGTTTATAAATGATTTCGAAAGGTATTTTTGAAAACCCCATCATGTGATGGGTTAGTAAATGTTATTTGATTATTATTGGTCTCTATTTCATTTTAATCGTGTATTTCGGATATAATTACTGAGGGGGTTACATTTTGGTATCAGAGCTGCCGATCCTGGCAAGTAAAGGATTTGCTAGGATAATGGCCGTAGTTGCTGCCTTAAGTCATAGGAGATGACTTGTTTGTTGTGGTATACACATTAAGGTCCTTACTGCTTGCAGATATATGTGATTGATGGACTGTGTATACATTATTCGTGTTATGGATATGGTGAGTCAGTATGATTCGCCTGAGAATTTGAGGTGTAGACCTAGAGGTAGAGGTAATCAGACCCATCATTTGATTAGAGAACTAAGGAAAATGATTTCCTAGATGTGTGATATTGAGGTTCTAGGTTGATTATGGCTCCAACCTAGACGTTGGGTGAGAAACCCTAAGTGGTATGATGTTACATGTAGTGATATCATACTGAGCTTATGTGTGTAAAGGCCTTAAGACCTAGGGGGCTGAGGTGCCTTAGGCTGGCAGAGATATTTGAATTTGAGTTTGAGTTGATGATGCTCCGTGGATTAGAGGGAAGTGATTTCTCGGTTCTACTGAGGTTGAAATTTTAAAAGATGAATTGTGATCCAAGGATCAGACTCCATAGTTAAGCTGGTCCTTAGGAGATTGATATGACCTATATGGTCTGTGGTACCAGGGTATGGTACTAGATTGAAATTGAAATGTGTATCAGGTATCCTGAGGTTGCTAGCGTTAATCTAGCACAGGGAAAAGTGATTCTGCAGAGAGTTTGAATTTGAAAGAGTTACCTACGAGGATTCGGAGCGGAAAAGGCAACCTACGGGGAGTTTTGATCGGAGAGGGCTACCTACGGTGACGTCTGACCGAAGCGGCTGTTTGTGAATTTATCACCTGCGGCCCACTGGGGGTGTGTATGGCACACAGTGGGAGGACCGTGCCTTCGGGGCGGTGGTAATACGGGGGATATGTGTGAGTCCTGGGTGGTGGGTTAGCCCATGAGGGGTGAAACCAGCCAGCTCAGCCACCTGGCAGCCCCATGTACGTGAGCGGGGTGGGCACCGGCGCGGGGCATCCCTTGAGGGGGTAAAACCGGGGTGTGACTATATTTGTGAAAGCCTCCATGACGACAAACCCTAGTGTGCAGCTGCCGTGATAACGAACCGTGGAGAGCAATAGCCGTGACGTTGAATTGTAGAATAGAGCTCTGGGAATGTTGGGAGTATGGGATCTCAACAAAGTGCTGGTTGTGGCTCTGGATGATTCAAGTTGAATCGGGCCAAGGTCTGACACAGATGAATATATGTTATGAATGTTGTCAGTTGTGGTGGGAGATTCCTATGGGACTCTTGTTAAATCAACTTGACATTGTTAAAGCACATATGAGGAGATTGACCTCAGAGTGTGCAGCGGAAGCGTGAGAATGTGATATGTTTGAGAATTGTGTTGAGCAGAAGCTCGAGGTTACCGTGAGAATGATGTGTTAATCATGGCTTCGAGAGGTAAAACTTCAAAGTCCAGATTATTTTGTGAAAAATGGGTCTTGAAGGATCCTAGTTTAGTGAAAAGAATTTGTGGTGGGTGGAATTATTAAAATGCCTGGTTTCAGCTTGTTGCAATTGTGCATTATGAGTCTCTCACCTACGGCCGCATGGGGTGATTCCTATGGCGGAGGACTGTTCCGCTAGGGCGGTAGTTACGGGGGATTGATTATTTGTGAGCCGCGAGGCTATGTATGTGCATTGCCACGCCAATAGTCCCTAAGTCGCTAGCAACGGTTCGGGTAAAGACTGTGTGTCTTCCCGGCGGTAAAAAGGGATGAGGGTGGAGTGTGATTGTGAATCTGTGATAGTTGTGAACAAACTGGGATTGAGGTATGTTGTAGCAGAGCAGAGCTAGTTTAGCTGATGGCGAATTCGACTACATGATCGGGGATTCTTATTTGTGAGGGCAATTTGTTGGATCTCATGTTTTGATGATAACAAAAGAATGGTTTGAAAAGGAAATGCTTAATAATCAAGTTTGAACTAGGTAATGACAGGAATAAGATTACTTGAAGTAAGCATGGAAGTAATGAAGTTTGGACAAGAGAAATGCTGAGGTAGCAAAGCTTTCAAGGCATTACTCGAGGCACTACTCGAGTAATGAGACAAAACTTGAAGTAACAGAGGAGAACTTCCAGTAACCTGCCACCATTACTCGAGGCGCTACTCGAGTAACCAGGTAAAATTTCAAGGTTGCTCTCGGCCTGCTAATGTTACTCGAGGAGGTACTCGAGTAACCATGTGAAAACTTCCAGTGGCCTTCAAGTTAGCAAAATGTTACTCGAGGAGCTACCCGAGTAACCGTATGTACCTCTCGGCATTTTGTACCACTGCTAATGTTACTCGAGGAGCTACTCGAGTAACCAGATCAGAAACTTCCAGTCAGACTTCAGGTTTTCCATGATACTCGAGGAGCTACTCGAGTAACCGTGTATTTGAAAATGTGTAACTCTCGGCACTTTGTACCACTGCCAATGTTACTCGAGGAGGTACTCGAGTAACAGCCTGAGGTAAGTTAAAACTTGAGGTTGGTATCCGATTAACTTGTTTTTATTTTTATCATCTTCCTCGAGTGCTTACTCGAGTATTCAAGTTTCTAATGTTTTATCTTAAGTGGATTCCTCGAGTATGTACCCCAGTAAGCACAAATATTTTCAAAGGAAACTTCAAGGTATTATCAGAGTAAATCAAGTTACTCGAGGTGTTACCCGAGTAACCTGTGCAAAAATGTGTGCATTACTCGAGGAGCTACTCGAGTAATGAGGTAATTGCTCTCGGCCTTGAAATCCTGCCAACAATACTCGAGGTGTTACCCGAGTAATCTATGAAATTGATAAAGCTTTACTGGAGGCATTACCCGAGTAAGTAACTGTTCACAAAGGTTTGAAATTTAGTTTACTCCATGCACTACCCGAGTAATCTTGTTTGTCTTCATTAAATTTCAAACAAATAGTGATTTCACGATGTTACTCGAGGAGCTACTCGAGTAAACTTCATGTATTACTCGAGGAGCTACTCGAGTAAGCATACCCAGAAATTTAGAAATCATTCAAACGTTCATTGATTTGTTTCCTATATGATTAATCTTTCATTGTATTAGTATTCTTAGTCTATTTACAGATAAACAATGAAGGAATCACTTCAAGAGATGAAAGTCAAATCAAACGTTCAAATGCCAACCACCGCCAACGGATATTTTTCAAAAACTTGAAAAGTCAACAGTGGCTGCGCACTCACCAACGGACGAAAGGAAAACGTTCCAACGGTCATCACCATCATATCTATATATATGGGAACCTTCAAACAGAGAAGAATAACTAAGCATTCACACAAACGATTCATTAAGTTCATTGCTCTGTTTTCACGTTGAAATTATATTCATATGCTTCAGTGATTATCATTTACTCTTTGTGAGAGATATTTCATTCAAACTCAATATTTGTTATTGAGATAACTTAAGGTTGTGGAACCTTGAGTTGGGATTGGATTACAATCTGTAAGGGGGAGCGAGTGTCCAGGTGTGAAGGAACTTGCTTGTACTGTGGTGCCAAGAACCCACTGAATCTTGGAAGTTATAGTGAAACTCTCAGAGAAGCTCTGAGGACTGGACGTAGGTCAAAGTGGTTGTGACCGAACCAGTATAACTCCCGGTGTACACTTCGGTGATATTTCTCCTTACTCATTACTGTTTTAATTCTTTTGTCAAAGTTTTATATTTTCGAAAAGAAATTTCAGTATCACCCAATTCACCCCCCCTCTTGGGTGAAACGCTTGATCTTACATTTGGTATCAGAGCGTAGGTCTTCTTGTTAAGGTATAACAACCTAAGAAGGATCCAATGGCAAGCATGGGTGAAGGAATTCTTCCCGACGGAGCATCCATCACTAGACCTCCCGGTTTCAATGGAGAACACTTTTCTTTCTGGAAAGCTAAATTCAGAGTGTTCGTGATGGCTACTGAATATGGGCTATGGGATGTAATCGAGAGTGGAAACTATCAACCTACAAAGACTGTAGATTCTCAGAAAATTCCAAAGACGCCAGCGGAATATGATGAGAATGACAAAAAACTTATCACTCTCAATAGCAAGGCAATTCTGATGTTACAAAGCTCCTTGAGTCAAAATGAATACTTCAGAATTTGCACACTCCCAACAGCAAAGGAAATGTGGGAAGCTCTGGAAATAGCTCATGAAGGAACTTCGGGAATAAAGGAGAATCGAATCAACACCTTGATCACAGAATTCGATCTACTTCGAATGAAATCAGGTGAGTCAATTTCTGAATTCGAACTTAGATATACTCATCTTGTTAATCAACTTGCAGCACTTGGTAAAGTCTATGATCAAAATATCCAAGTACGAAAGATTTTGAATATTCTTTCTAAAGAGTGGGAGGCCAAAGTCACTGCAATAGAAGAGGCAAAAGGGGAATCAATGAGATCAGTTGCTTCTCTATTTGGAAGCCTTTCTGAATATGAAAGCAAGTTAAAATTCAAACGGGAACTAGACGACATCAGTGACAAAAGAAAGAAAGGTCTAGCTCTAAAAGCAAAAGAAGAAAATCAAGATGAAGATGAGGAGTTTGATGATGATGAAATGGGTTTAATCATAAAACGATTCAGAAAGTTCTACAAGAAAGGTCAAGGCTTCAAACACTTTCAAAAAGGAGGAACTAGCAACAAAGACCATATCATTTGCTATGAATGTGGTAAACCAGGACATATCAAATCAGAATGTCCAGAGCTCAATCAAAAGAGCAAGGAAAAGAGAAAAGGCAAATTCTTTAACAAAAAGAAGGCCTTTGTATCTGCTATATGGGGAGATAGTTCCTCAGACGAAGAAAGTGATGAGGAAGAAGTAGCCAACATATGTCTTGTTGCTCAAGAAGAGACAGAAGAAGAGGTAAATGATTCTGACCCTACCTATGATGAATTATTATCCGAATATAATGCTTTACATTCTGAATTCATCAAAGTAGTTAAAGAACTAATTGTTTTCAAAAAGAAAAACAAAGCTCTTGAAATTGAGCTTAAAGAAAGTTCAGAAAAGAATTGTGAAAATTGTTCTTCTTTGAAAAAGAAAAACACTGATCTCACAAAAACTCTTGAAAAGTTTACCAAAGGAAGTGAGATGCTAAGTGTGATTTTAAAAGAACAACGATTTGTAAATGACCGATCTGGTATTGGATATGATCCAAAATCAGATAAAAGGAAAGGTAGAAAGAAAGCAGGAGGTAAGTCATATTTGAATTATTTCCAGCATTCTGTACATATATCAAATCCTTTTGCATTTTGTAATTACTGTAATAGAAAAGGTCATTACACCTCCTCATGCATTCATAAGAAGAAAGGAAACATAGGAACCTACAAATGGGTACCTAAAGGCACATATGTTCAGAAAATCATTTATACTAATCCAAAAGGACCCAAAAAGAAATGGGTACCTAAGACTTAGTCATTTGATTGCAGGTATGTCTTAAAGCATCCAAAAATAACAAGTGGTTTATAGACAGTGGATGCTCTAGACATATGACCGGTGATTTCGAAAGTTTTACCAAATTACAACCCAAGGAAGGTGGAAAGGTAAAATTTGGAGGAAATCAAACCGGAAGAATAGCAGGAATTGGTGAAATCAAAAATGACAAAGGCATACAAGTCAAAGACGTATACTACGTTGAAGGCTTATGTCATAATTTGCTGAGCGTAAGTCAAAGTGCAGATAAAGACAACTGGATAATCTTTGATTCAGAGGAATGTCTAATTGTCAACAAGAAAGACTTACTACTTGATAAGAAGAATATCAAGGCTAAGCTCAGAGCAAAAAGGGAAGGTAACTGCTATACCTTAGATATTAGTAGAAATGAATCCGAAAACTGTTTTCTGAGTAATGCTGATGAAAGTTGGCTATGGCATAAAAGATTGGCTCATGTCAACATGCATCAACTAGGCAAACTACTCAAAAAGGATTTAGTTCTTGGATTACCCAAAGTAAACTTCAAAAACGATTTGATTTGTGACGCATGTCAAAAGGGTAAACAAACTAAGTCATCTTTCAAATTGAAAAATGAGATCTCAACAAATAGACCATTACAATTATTGCATATGGATTTAGTTGGTCCAGCAAGAGTAAAGAGTCTTGGTGGCAACTTGTATTCATTGGTCATTGTTGATGATTTTTCTAGATTTACATGGGTTATTTTTCTATCATCAAAAGATGAAACCTTTGAAGAATTTATTGTTTTTGCCAAGAAAGTGCAAAATGAGAAAGGTATGTCTATTGCAGGTATTAGGACTGATCATGGTGGAGAATTTGAGAATCAAGCCTTTGAAGAATATTGTGATACTAACGGCATTGATCACAATTTCTCTGCTCCAAGGACGCCCCAACAAAATGGAGTTGTGGAACGCAAGAATAGAGTGCTTACCGAAATGGCTAGAACAATGTTAAATGAAAAGAACATGTCTCAAGTTTTCTGGGCTGATGCTATGAGTACAGCATGCTATATTTCAAATAGAGCCTATATCAGAACGAAACTTGGAAAGACACCATACGAGCTATACAAAGGAAGGAAGCCAAACATTGCTCATCTACACATCTTCGGTTGTAAGTGTTTCATTCATAATAATGGTAAAGACAACCTAGGAAAATTTGATTCTAAAACTGATGAAGGAATTTTCTTAGGATATTCTAATCGAAGTAAAGCTTATAGAATTTTCAATAAAAGAACTTGTGTTGTTGAAGAATCAATTCATGTTGTATTTGATGAATTTGAAACCTCTGACAAAACCATTGATGAAGAACAGGAAGTTGTTTTAAATCAAGAAAATGGTCAATCTATCTCTAAGTCTCTTATTCCAGAGGTTGATGAAACTAAGGATGAAGAGCAATCCCTAGGTCAACCTAAAGCCTGGAAATACAATAGAAGTCATCCCTTAGATCAAGTTATAGGAGATGTGAATGAAGGGATCAAAACCAGAAATAGAATTTTCAATGAAGTAAGTTTTTCTGCATTCATTTCTGAGATTGAACCTTCTAACATTGATGAAGCCCTATCAGACAATGATTGGGTCATAGCAATGCAAGAAGAATTAAATCAATTTGAAAGGAATCAAGTCTGGGATTTGGTGCCCCGACCCAAAGATCATACGATCATTGGTACTAAATGGGTATTCAAAAACAAACTTGATGAATCTGCAATTATTGTCAGAAATAAGGCAAGATTGGTGGCCAAAGGCTATAATCAGGAAGAAGGAATTGATTATGAGGAAACGTATGCTCCAGTGGCTAGATTGGAAGCTATACGTGTACTCTTAGCCTTTGCATGCATCAAAGGATTCAAACTCTATCAAATGGATGTTAAGAGTGCCTTTCTAAATGGTTACATCATGGAAGAAGTGTATGTAGAACAACCTCCTGGTTTTGAAGATGTCACTAAACAGGACCATGTTTTCAAACTTAAAAAGGCTTTGTATGGTTTAAAACAAGCTCCTAGAGCCTGGTATGAAAGGCTTAGTAAGTTTCTCATCGATCAAGGTTTTGTACGGGGAAAAGTTGATACAACATTATTTATAAATCGAAAACGTGATGATATTTTAATTGTACAAATATATGTTGATGATATTGTTTTCGGTGCTACTAATGAATCTCTGTGTAAGGAATTTTCTGAGATTATGCAGGGAGAGTTTGAGATGTCAATGATGGGAGAATTAAATTTCTTTCTTGGTTTGCAAATCAAACAAAGAAAGAATGGGATCTTCATATCTCAAACAAAGTATTTAAAAGAGCTATTGAAGAAGTATGGAATGGATGAAGCAAATGGCTCAGATACGCCTATGAGCTCAACAACGTTACTTGATGCTGATGTCAAAGGGAAAGACTACAATATCACAAAATATAGAGGAATGATTGGATCATTACTCTATCTCACGGCAAGCAGACCAGACATCCAATTTAGTGTCGGCATATGTGCAAGATATCAATCGGCACCAAAGGAATCACATGCTGAAACTGTCAAACGAATCTTTAGATACCTTGCTGACACACCAGAATTGGGTCTGTGGTATCCTAAAGGAAGAAGTGAGTATCTAGTTGCATATTCGGACTCTGATCATGGAGGATATAAGACAGACAGAAAGAGCACCAGTGGACAAGGACAATTCCTTGGAGGATCTCTTGTTTCGTGGTTCAGCAAGAAACAAAATACAGTGTCTCTTTCGTCAACGGAAGCCGAATATGTTGCAGTCTCAAGTTGTTGTGCACAAGTGATATGGTTAAAACAACAACTACAAGATCTTGGTATTTACCTCAAAGAAATACCAATCTATTGTGACAATACAAGTACGATAAGCTTGGCAAAGAATCCAGTTCAACACTCTAGAACCAAGCATATCGATGTCAGACATCACTTCATCAGAGATCATGTCCAAAAGAAGGATGTGAAAGTGATATTCATTCCTACTCATCTTCAACTAGCTGATATCTTCACAAAACCCCTTGCAAAAGATCAATTTCTATACATTAGAAGAGAATTGGGAATGGTAAATCCCAATGAGTTATAAGTAATTTCAGCATTTCATAATATTAGATGAAGTCATTTAATAATGTTTTAATGATTACTAACTTAAGCTTCGGAGTATATAGAAATGTGTTTTGCAGGAAGGTTGAAATTCTGTTTTGAGGAATAAAAACAGAGGTAAACAGAGGACACATTTACTGGAGTACCGACTTGAAGTAATGGGTGACAGAAAAGATTTACCCGAGGAGTAACTTGAGGTAAAATGGCATTTTACTCGAGTATGTACTCGAGTAATGGCCCCCAAAACTGGAAGTAATGGATCAAGTAACTTGATATTTAAATCTAACGGTTCAGTTTTGAGGAAATGAAAGGTCAGAAGTTCAAAAGACAGGTTACCCGAGGCGAGCCTCGAGTAAACTTGAAGCTTACTCGAGTAAGGCCTCGAGTAAAGTCGGAGTCCAGATTCTCAAATTGATAAATAATGATGCAAATCTGATCAACATGAGTTATAAATGATCGAGGGAACATCTATGGATAATTACTACATTATTCATACAAGGTACGCAATTTAAATGAATTATTTTGAATTTTTTCTGTATGAACACCCGAGGAAGGCCTCGAGTAACGTTGAATGTTACTCGAGTAAGGCCTCGAGTAAAGTCGGGATTTAGGTCTTTATCTTGCGCAAACTTGGTCATTTCCACAAAATCTCCTCGAGTAAATCACTATACACCCTCACAAAAACTTTTCCCAATCGATTCCTTGCCCCATTTCCGTCAAAACCCAACTAGTTTCAAGATCAAAAACTTCCTATTTTGTTCAAAATCCCTCTGACCTAAACTAGCGACAGTGACCTCTGTTTCTGAGATTTCTGATTTCCTTTGATTCAAAATGGTTAGAACCAAGAATCTCAACTTCACTGATTCTGATTCTGAGCAAACTCCTGATCTTCTTTCTCCTCCTCCAACAAAGAGAAGAAAGTTGATTCCTAGATCAAAAGCCAAAATCCCTCTTCAACCTAAATCTCCACCTAAAGCCAAAGGTGTGGTGATCAAAGAGCCTATTGTAACTAGGGCTCAGTCCAAAAAGAGTTCATCTACTGGAAGGAGTAAAGGTGTCAAAACTCCCTCACCTTCTCACTCAGATTCATCCACACCCTCTTTTACTCCAAAACCTCCCAAGAAGCCAAAATATGACAAAAATGTGGCTAAGGCAATGGCTGGGATCATTGACCAACTGGAGAAGGGTCAACCTTCTAAGAAGTCCAAGATTCCTGAAGCAGAAATCACTAGTCCACCAAAGGGATTTAATGTGGGCAAGTTGGTGGAGTCTCTGAAGTACTCAACACAGTTCTCCAGAAGGAAAGTGTGTAAAACACACTACGTTGATCTAAAGCTTCTACAAGAGGTAGTGAAGTTTGACCTTAGTCCTTATCTTGATCCTTTTATGCCTTGGTTATCTGTGAGATTGCCTTTTTGCACAAAGGTAATCACCCATTTTTACTGCAACCTTGAGATCATAGATGAGCCTGATCGAACCTCAGTTGAGGAAGAAATGACCACCACAGTGAGAGGACAGAAAATCCTTATATCTCCCTCTAGGATCAATTTATGGTTAGGAATTGAGAATCCCCCGGATGATATCTATTCTGAACTTGAGCCTAACCAGATATTCACTATCCTTAAGCCCGGTGAGTTAGTTGGCCCCCTCAATTTCAAACCGAGTGATATGTGTGATCATCACAGGGTCCTATGGTACATCTACTCTAGGTCTCTAGTGAACAAAGCCAACAACTATACCCACTTTTCGGATAGGGACTTTAGATGGTTTGCTTCACTCCTCTTGAAAGAAGAAAAGGATTTGGGAGAATACATATTTTCAGAAATGAAGAGATACAAGGTGGATGGAAAGGGAACCACTCCAATGCCATATCCTCAAATTGTGTCTCTTATCCTAAAAGAGAACAAAATTTGGTATTTGGATGGTAAGGAGCCTATTGAGAGAGTGACCCCAGTGGGGAGGAATCAAATTGGTAAGCTAAACATAGACATTCCTCTCAAAGGCCCACTGGAGTCTGGGTCCAAGAAGAAGAGAAAAGCTACTGAGGCTGAAACCAGTAGAATGGATGACACTCAGTCATCGGCTCCAGCCGCTACCACATCCTCACCATCCTTCCTGAATGCCACTCTCCAGCACTTCATGGAGAACATTCTCAGAGGCTTTCATGTGGATATAGCCAACACCAATGCTGAACTCATTACCCACATGAACACCAAGATGGGTGAGTTGGTTGAAAGAATGGATCGAAGACATGAGGAGTTGCTAGCAGAGCAACGGGCTCAGGGAGAGACCCTAAGATTGATACTGGCACGTTTGGATTCTCTGGGTCCTGGACCTTCTGCCGGTCCTTCTTCCTCTTCACCACCACCTTCAGTAGACCCTCCTTCAGATATTCCTATTACTACCCCTACTCCTGAGGCTGAACCATTTACCCCTCTGGTTTCTGATCCACCTGAGACCCAAGGAAAAGACATATTATTCACAGTGGATGATCCTGAAACCCTTGAGTCTACACATATCACCATTGGTGATTCACCTCAAAAGCCACAATCTGAGACCACTCCCAAACCTATTCCCTCTCCTACCCAAACAGAGGTAGTATCATCTCCTTCCTCTGAACATATCACTCCTGTGTCAGACACATCTCCAGCGGCTGAGACCACTATGGTTGTATTCCAACCTTCTCCTTTCCTACCTAGAGATGATATCCAAATTCCACCTCTCAATCTTCCTGAACCAGAGTCATCCAGCTCCTTTGATTCATCTTGTTCAGATAGTGTTCTTCCAGTAACGCCTATCTCTATGGTGAAACCTCCTAGCCCTCCACTTGATTGATGAAGCCAAAAAGGGGGAGAAGTGCTTGAGAATGATTTTGTGGTTTTGTCCTCGCTCTTCATGGGTATATGGGTGTACATGGGACTTTAGGGAGCTTTTTGAATTCAGTATGAACTTTTTGTAATTTGAAATTTAAGTTCAATGCAAGTATATTTAAATTATGCCTTCATTTGATTTCTTTTAAGTCTGTGAATTATGATATATGTTTTGGACTAATGAAGTTGTTATGTATGCAAGGTATAATCAACTTAATAAGAAATAATTAATTAAGAATCCAATTTGAAAAACCATGTTCAAAATCACCAAGTTTTGTCATCATCAAAAAGGGGGAGAATGTTGGATCTCATGTTTTGATGATAACAAAAGAATGGTTTGAAAAGGAAATGCTTAATAATCAAGTTTGAACTAGGTAATGACAGGAATAAGATTACTTGAAGTAAGCATGGAAGTAATGAAGTTTGGACAAGAGAAATGCTGAGGTAGCAAAGCTTTCAAGGCATTACTCGAGGCACTACTCGAGTAATGAGACAAAACTTGAAGTAACAGAGGAGAACTTCCAGTAACCTGCCACCATTACTCGAGGCGCTACTCGAGTAACCAGGTAAAATTTCAAGGTTGCTCTCGGCCTGCTAATGTTACTCGAGGAGGTACTCGAGTAACCATGTGAAAACTTCCAGTGGCCTTCAAGTTAGCAAAATGTTACTCGAGGAGCTACCCGAGTAACCGTATGTACCTCTCGGCATTTTGTACCACTGCTAATGTTACTCGAGGAGCTACTCGAGTAACCAGATCAGAAACTTCCAGTCAGACTTCAGGTTTTCCATGATACTCGAGGAGCTACTCGAGTAACCGTGTATTTGAAAATGTGTAACTCTCGGCACTTTGTACCACTGCCAATGTTACTCGAGGAGGTACTCGAGTAACAGCCTGAGGTAAGTTAAAACTTGAGGTTGGTATCCGATTAACTTGTTTTTATTTTTATCATCTTCCTCGAGTGCTTACTCGAGTATTCAAGTTTCTAATGTTTTATCTTAAGTGGATTCCTCGAGTATGTACCCCAGTAAGCACAAATATTTTCAAAGGAAACTTCAAGGTATTATCAGAGTAAATCAAGTTACTCGAGGTGTTACCCGAGTAACCTGTGCAAAAATGTGTGCATTACTCGAGGAGCTACTCGAGTAATGAGGTAATTGCTCTCGGCCTTGAAATCCTGCCAACAATACTCGAGGTGTTACCCGAGTAATCTATGAAATTGATAAAGCTTTACTGGAGGCATTACCCGAGTAAGTAACTGTTCACAAAGGTTTGAAATTTAGTTTACTCCATGCACTACCCGAGTAATCTTGTTTGTCTTCATTAAATTTCAAACAAATAGTGATTTCACGATGTTACTCGAGGAGCTACTCGAGTAAACTTCATGTATTACTCGAGGAGCTACTCGAGTAAGCATACCCAGAAATTTAGAAATCATTCAAACGTTCATTGATTTGTTTCCTATATGATTAATCTTTCATTGTATTAGTATTCTTAGTCTATTTACAGATAAACAATGAAGGAATCACTTCAAGAGATGAAAGTCAAATCAAACGTTCAAATGCCAACCACCGCCAACGGATATTTTTCAAAAACTTGAAAAGTCAACAGTGGCTGCGCACTCACCAACGGACGAAAGGAAAACGTTCCAACGGTCATCACCATCATATCTATATATATGGGAACCTTCAAACAGAGAAGAATAACTAAGCATTCACACAAACGATTCATTAAGTTCATTGCTCTGTTTTCACGTTGAAATTATATTCATATGCTTCAGTGATTATCATTTACTCTTTGTGAGAGATATTTCATTCAAACTCAATATTTGTTATTGAGATAACTTAAGGTTGTGGAACCTTGAGTTGGGATTGGATTACAATCTGTAAGGGGGAGCGAGTGTCCAGGTGTGAAGGAACTTGCTTGTACTGTGGTGCCAAGAACCCACTGAATCTTGGAAGTTATAGTGAAACTCTCAGAGAAGCTCTGAGGACTGGACGTAGGTCAAAGTGGTTGTGACCGAACCAGTATAACTCCCGGTGTACACTTCGGTGATATTTCTCCTTACTCATTACTGTTTTAATTCTTTTGTCAAAGTTTTATATTTTCGAAAAGAAATTTCAGTATCACCCAATTCACCCCCCCTCTTGGGTGAAACGCTTGATCTTACACAATTACCCCGGCATGGCCAGCCTGGCTAGCCACCACGTTGGTTGCACTGGTGTTGACCCGAGGCCAAAAGGCGGTGCGTAAAATTAGAGTCTGCAATGTACGTTTGATAAGGAAGTGGATTTTCTTGTGAGTCCTGGGTGAAAGGTGAGTAACCCAGCTGCCTGCCAGTTCCGATCAGGGGACGGCCATCGTAGCCCTGGTACGTAGTTGACCAGGGGGTGGGCAATCTGAAGGGGTGTGACAATAATATTGTGTTGATACCCAAAAGTCCCGGTTACCACTAGTGGAGTCACTGGTGGGTGTACGGATGAGGGCGACACCATGAAAGTTGATACAGAAGTAATATTGTGTTGATACCCAAAAGTCTCGGTTACCACTAGCGGAGTCACTGGTGGGTGTACGGGTGAGGGCGACACCATGAAAGTTGATACAGAAGTAATATTGTGTTGATACCCAAAAGTCCCGGTTACCACTAGCGGAGTCACTGGTGGGTGTACGGGTGAGGGCGACACCATGAAATTTGATACAGATGTGATATTGTTATGAATTCCCAAAAGTCCCGGTTACCACTAGTGGAGTTACTGGTGGGTGTACGGGTGAGGGTAAAGCTGTGAAAGTGGATATAGCGGAAGCTGAATGTTTGTGTATACAGCTGAGGCTGTCATTTGATGTATTGAGGTTGTGGTGTTTTGGGGTTACTCCCGGAAGGAGTAACTAGTTTGAGTTAAGCAGAGTGGTGGCCTATGCCGCCCAACTGCCAAGATCTTATGATATGGCTCATAAGTTAGAGCCTCCAGATATCGAGATGCACTAGCCACTCATGAATTAGGGGGCTTGCGATGATTGTGGTTATGTTATGATGGTTTTGTGGCAATCATGGTTTTGTAGCAATCGTATGTGGAAGCGATTGCATCTGCTTGGCAAAAAAAAAATATGGTGATTTGGTTTGTGTGGCAATCGTGAAATGGGCCGATTGCAGTTTGGGGCAATTGAGTTGCATTCATTGTTTGAGATTCTTTCGAGAATCTAAATTGTGGTGTACCAGTTATCTGGGTGGTCTAGAGGGGACTATTCCAATGTGAAATGAATTGTGAAACGGAAGCTGTCGTGAAGAAGCATCCATAGTTTTTGGATTAAGTGGTATGACAAATTTCGAGGACGAAATTTATTGAACGGGGGGAGAAATGTAACACCCCGAATTTTGAGACTCGAGGATAGAGAATAAGCCTGAGATTAGTGGATTGCTAAGCCCTGGTTTAGCAAGATCCCAAATTGTGATTAGGGGTTAATGACTACAAAAGTGGACGTGGTTAGTGATTAATGAACCCTTTTAGAGAATATAAAGTGGATTGTAGTCGCTTGTGTTATGAGCAATGCCCAAACCCTGTATTTGAGTTCAATTGTGGATCAACATCCAAATTGACTTAGAATAGAGGGAATAATTGAATGGGGTATTGTGATGGAAATGGTGTCATGTTGTGGTATTTAATCATTGGAATTGATTTAAATTGGATTGGACACATTGGTTGCAAAACTAGAAATGTTGTCCAGTGTGAATTCTGTCTGGGCAGTCTTCTCGTGTGGACGTTTTTAATAGGCAAATGATGTCATAAAATTATGAAACTTTCCAGTCTTAAAGTTCACATCCAAAGCTTCAAAATGGACATATAATTTGTGCCATTTCATGTTGGGAACTAGGAGATATGACTGTCCAAAGTTTGAGGTCGAAAATGGACTCTGTTTTGGGGCAGTGATGACATTTGTGTAATTCTGGAATTTGGTGGTGATTTCTAGTATTGGTAAATATTTTTCCTATAAATAGGACTTAAATACCTTTCATTTGGCTTTGGAATCACCTCATTTCTATTTTTCTAGAATTAGTTATGATTTTTCAAAGATTGGGCAGAAAATCTGCCAGAAAATCCGAAAATGCCAATTTTGGGAATTATGACATCATCAAAAGGCAAGATGACATAAGCATGGAATTAAAACATCTTCTCATCATCTTCAGCTGCTCATTCACGCACAGCACCTGAACATAGTGTGAGAAAGTTGAGAGAGTTTAGAGAGAGAAAGAGAAGAAAAATCGCAAGGTAAGCCGATTTCTCCGACGATTTCGCTCCTAGCGCGTATAACTCCAACTCTAAACTACTCCTCTTTGTTCTTTAAGGTTTGGAAGCTCCTCTTTTGGTGTTTTGAAGTTAGGGTTTTCAGCCACAAGAAGGAAAAGCTAGTGGGAGCTTGAGGTAACTTCCAAACTCTTGTATATTGACTATTCTGGCTGTTGTGGGCAATTTAATCGGTGAAATTTCGCCGGATTGCCATTGGTTGTAAAAATGGAAAATGGGTTTCCCTAGGGGTTATGCTGCCCAAATTGATACTAAATGGTAGTTGTAACCTAATGGAATAGTCAATAAAGTGGTTAGGAGTAGAAAGGAATGTGTTTACGGAGCCGAAACCGAAAAACCCTGATTTTCCCTAGAAAACCCATATATTTCGGTTTGGGCTATAAATGGGTCTTAGAGTTGGATTTTCAATGATTTGATGATTCCATTGAGTTCAGGAGGGAAAATTAGGTGGGGTTACAGTTGGACACTTTTTCGGAAAAGGCCGAGAAAGCATAATTACGGAAACGCCCCTAAAACCCTAAAAGTAGGGCTGCCAAGGGCAATTTCGTAATTTGACATTGAATTTGATAATTCTGAGTCCGGAAATGGATTCCTTGGGCGAAAATATGTCAGAATAGCCCATGTCAAAATTTCAAGAAAAGTACAGCCGGACCGGGTACGGCGGGGCCGGGCCGGGTCCCCGGGGGTATTTTAGTAAATTTTCAATATAGCCTCATATAACCCCCAGAAACACTATGGAAGTGTCTAAATAGTACATTTGACATTGTAGGATCGAATGTGAAGCCCCGAGTTGCTGGCACGCAAATCGAGGAGAAAAGACTGGAGGTAGGGAACTTATCTCTCCTGCATGCTCTGATAACTGTATTAATGTGTTGATGCATGTTATTGCTTTGCTTGATTATGTGGAACATGTATGAATGATTTGAAGCTATGTTTCAATATATGCTATGGCCATATGTGTATCGTTCGAAGCATTGAGCTTATAGATTTGTCATTGTATGTGTGCATGAGTTATGTGATGCAAGCATGTCATGCATTAAACACTTATCTTGCCTGCATATTGATAATGTTTTCCTACTGAGATTCTTTCGAATCTCACCCTCCTTTACCAACAATTTAGATAGGGCAAGTGGCTCGTGGAGGGAGCGGCAGGACTCATTTGAGATGAGATTGTGTAATCCCCATTTGAAGAATTGTAATGGGCAATTGTGCCCTGTATATCTTTAGCGAAGGTATGTACCCGAGATTGCCGGGATGATTAAGTTGTGCACTCTGATATTTATATGAATGTGATTTATCTTCGCGTAGTAATTGTATTCGAAATGTGAATATGAGACCAAGTTTATAAATGATTTCGAAAGGTATTTTTGAAAACCCCATCATGTGATGGGTTAGTAAATGTTATTTGATTATTATTGGTCTCTATTTCATTTTAATCGTGTATTTCGGATATAATTACTGAGGGGGTTACAATAAGTAAGAACACAATTGAAAAATAAAGATATCATAATATTAATGAATCAACGAAAATATAAACTGGTAACTTTAATTGAAAATGAATAAACTGAGTTCGTACTTGTAGCTCATTCTCTCAATCTCTCAAGTGTTCAAGGGTAAGTGTTTCGCTCAAATTCAACCGAAAAAATTGCACTACCATAGGTTTGCTAAAAATCTCAATCTCAACTACCTAATTCACATGCATAATTCAAATCAAAAGGACTTATTAAGGGTTGTAATGGGGTTAAGGTAAAGGAATGTAAAACATGATATGAAAGGCTAAAGAAATAGAGCAATTGAAAAATGGGCTACTTGTAAATTTATCTTATCACAACAACCCACAATTCAAACACTTAACATTTTTTTCTTTTTTTTTATTTATAATTTTTTCCTTCTTTTTTTTTCTTTTTCTTTTTTCTATTTTTTCTCTTTTTTTTTCTTATTGAATTGCAACTGTAAAGTTGATGATAGATACACCCCCCCACTTTGTCAAAAGCCCATTTCACAAAAATTTCAAATGCTCCACTAATCTTCCGAATAAGGTAAAAGCACTTGATATATCATTAAAACACATGTTAATGGATTGAAAACAAAGAAACAATCAATTAGGCACAAAGGGGCTTATCAATGGTATAATTGCAAGGTTGTTATTTGGCTCTGGCTAAAGAAAATGAATGCCTTTATCATTTTTGAATGTGCATGTGAGATGTAATTTCAACCAGATTTAAAGTAAGTTCTAGAGTGACAACTTAATAGGTAAATATCACACACAAAAGAAATAATCATTATAGGCTCAGAAGCTCATGGCTAGGAATTTTTAAACTCAATTCATTCAATCTCAAAATTCATCACCAATTGCAACAATCAGTTGTTCATTTATGCTATAAAATCTCTAAATTCAATTGATCCATACTTAAAACTTATATACTTCTTAAGATCATTACAAAGCATTTGAACAAGATGATTTTTTTTACTTTTTTTTAAAAAAAATGCAACTAATGAAATGCGTCTCAGGAGTTAATAATAACCCCTTACTCTGCCATTTTTTTCCACACCCCATGTATCTAATGGTTTTACTAACTAACAAAAGAAAAAAAAACAAAAAAAATTTTTTTTCCTTCTCCCCCAACCTAAATCAGACATTGTCCCTAATGTCTTATAGAGCTCAGAGGAGGTGTTTTTTTTAAACATAAACACATAATAAAGTAAAACCAAGAGATTAAGGAAAGTTACAACCTAAGAGTGGTATCTGGGTTTTGCTTCTGACTGCTATCTGAAGATTGCCCACCTATTTGCTTGACGAGTAGATCTGGTTTAGGTTCATAGGTTTGCATTTGATCGAGCAGCTGATTAGCAGTTGGTGCAGCAATTATGGAGTGGTGAGTTGCTTAGGGTATGAATCCTGTTTCCACAGCATGATCAAGAAAAGACAACAGATTATCATAAAAACCATTAACATTTAACAATCCTAATAGTTTTTTGTGATAGTTTAACTTAGCCCAATATGCAACACTAGAAATGCCATCCAATGTTTCCAAACCACCGGGTAGAGCAATGAAAGCTTGAGCATGGTAGAACATTACTCCTATCCGTTCAGGCAAGCTCGAAACCTGTAACTCTTGTCCTAAGGAAAAAATGTGATCTTCCAACTCCTTTACCCTTATACTTAAACCCTTGCTTCCATTCATGGATGTAGAAATGGCCACACTTCCCTTTAAGCCCTGGATGCCTCCCCCGTACATAAAGATGATTTTTCTTGCAGCTAATGCAATTCCAAGTTCGTTTGCTGCTGTTATAAACTCTCCTTTCTTGCCTAAATCAGTTTCACCAAAAATACAAATAGAGGTAAATCCAGATTTTTGTGTGATACCCTTTTTCTCTTTGTTTCTCTCGGACCATGTATGCTTACAAGAGGAAGAATTCATATTTTCAAATGGAAGTGTGCATATTTACAAATGAAAGAGTATATATATATATAACAAAATCACACAAATCACACATTTTTCAAAGAAGTTTGAAAAAAATTTCTGACACAAATGACCGGTGGGCCATTGCGTGAAGAAATTAAACAAAAAGAGGAAAGAAAGTCAAATGATAAAGTAGAGTAGGCAAAAGCTACCGAAAAGATAAGAAAGATTAGACAAAAACTATGGAAAAGACAAAACAATTTAAACAAAAGCTTGATTATGTACAGTAGTTGTGATTTTGGCTCACATCTTCCTCTGGTTTTATGTCCAGTAACGGCTTAAACGCTTTCTATGAATCGAGGATTTGCTTCCCATCCAGTTTTCTTATAAACTGGCAAATAGGGTCTTTTAACGTCAAATTCCCAAGACAATAGCGCTCTTTTTCTCTGTTGAATATGTCTGCTAAATCAAGAAGAATACGATGAACATCACCACTCAGATGCGTCTCAAGAGTTAGAATGATATCATCCAGTGACTCCTTACTCAATCCATCCTTTATAAATTTGATTTTATCTTCTCGATTTATAGAAACCATACCTTTACTCCTACAGCGCTGATCACAATTCCACCTTGCACATTTATGGCAGACCTTCATTCTTTTAGCTCTTCTCTTTTTGAAGTAAGAACTTCTTCCTATTCCTGGCAAACGTTTAACAAATGAATTATGAATCTCACCTGCTAAACGTACCTTAGCTTCAATGATCCAACGTACATCCATAGGAAGGCCCAAATGATTGAATATCAACATCCTTTTAAGTCGACTATTATAGATCTTGCTGAGCACATCTTTGGGAAGAGTGGGGAACTTGTTCTTAAGCTTTACAAGAGATTCCTCCATGGTAACTTAAAATAAAAATGATGAAAACTGAAATCTCAATGCAGTGTAATATGTTTCAATGAGTAGGAAAGAAAAATGAGAGAGTAAGAAAAAAGTTTTGAGAGAGTAGGAAAGAAAATTGAGAGTGGGAAAGAAAATTGAGAGAGTAGGAAAGAAGTTTTGGGTTGCCTCCCAAATAGCCGCCCTTCTTTAACATCTTTAGCTAGACAAAGACCAAACCAAAATTTTTTTAAAATTTTTTTATTATTATTTTTTTAAACTATCAAAGTAGAATACGTCATCAGGAGCTACAATCATAACAAAATATCAAACCAAACCTTGGGTTGCCTCCTAAGCAGCACTAAATTTATAGTCTTCAGCCAGACTTCTCAAACACAAACTACTAATCAAAAGTATCAAACACTAGGATCACCTTGTCTTCATTTCTTTTCAAGCAACAATATTTCAAAAACCAACAATGATTATTCAAAGTAATTAATTGTACTTCTTCAATCATAGACAATTTTAGAGTACAATTATTTACTGAATTCAAATAAAGCACAACATGCATGTATTTGCAAATAGATTTAGGAATTTCTAAAATTTTAGAGCATCCCATAAAATCCACTTGACTCTCATCAGTAAGAGTCAATACTTCAACAGGAGAGACATAAACAACATCTTTTGGAATATCCACATTAGTTTCAATATCAAAATCACAAAGATTAGGCTCCACTGGTGGAACCTAAATTGGACATCCATTATTCTCTCCAAAAGTAATTTCAAGTTCCTTATCACATGCCACAAGAGGCAAAGTTTCATTCAATTCCACCTCCTCAACTTCCTCACAATAATCATCATCAACACAAGGAGTAGGAATCATGCTCAAAGAATTATCTTGCCTCATAGTTTCAAGTGATGCAATAATTTGACTCGCATATATTCCAATATTTTGGACACTTGACTTGACTCTAGTGTCACTTTCCTTTTGCTTTCTACAAAATCTCTCTGTTGATTCCGCAAACTCCTCAATTAATCTTTCTAAATTAGATTTTTCCTTATACTCAAGAGTTTGTTCTTCAATATATGGATAAGAGTAGAAAGGAGGATTAGGAGAATACCTAACATATGGATCCAAAGGCTCTTGTTGCTCCAAAATTCCACCAGGATAAAAGGAATTATCAAAACAAGTTTGGTTTATATTGAAATCATCTCTCACATAATGACCGATATTGCTATATGGACAATGCTCATAGGAATGACACTTTCCACAACAAGCACAAGAAAAAAAAATTATAAGGAGAAGAATTTTCAATCCAACCAGTATTTATATTTTCTTGTCTCATTCCATTTATGTGCATTCCAGAAAAAGAACCAAGATATGACAAGTTATCACTGGTTAAACCGAATGAATGCTGTGAATAATCCATTTTTTTTAATATTTTTTTGAAATTTTTACATGAAGACTAAATTAGTATTAAAATTACTTGGTATTGATATTAATGACAACAATCCCCGACAACGGCGCCAAAAACTTGATACGTGTGCAGATGATCAATTAAATAGTACAAGTGTACACTGTCGTAATCAAGTAATATAGAAGTAAGTAGAGTATCGTTCCCACGAGGATTGAGCACTAAGTACCAAAATAGGTAATTTTAATTCTATTTAGTCGATCGATTAGTTGGTGATTGATAGTACAAAATAAAAGAAAAACAATTAAATATGAGTGCAGATGATATAAAAGCAAATATGAGAAAAAGCCCTAGGGACTATATTTCACTTAACAAATTCCGGATTGAATCACTTATCTATTCTAGCCCAATTTATTCCACATGATTGATAGTCAAGTTTCCCTAATTTAATTACTCGCCTCTTTCAAGGTCAAGGAATTCTATAATCAATTGCTAATCCAATATATTCCTATATGAATTTAAGCAATTAATTATACATTAAGATTATGGAACTCAGTAAGACTACACAACTCATATGAATATATTCCTATTTCATATGCAAGTCATGGTTTTAATTATAGGGTCTACACACATGTATCTCCTTCCGGTCTCAACATGTATATTGAAATCATTCAAAAGATGGCCAGTCAATCAAAAGCATTAAGAATAATAATTAAAACTCAATCATGAAGGAGAAATTCAAACTAGATTTAATAAGTTAGGATTCAATCCGTCATTAGTAAGTTACGTCATCACCCTAGGAAAATGAAAGTTTAGCAAGTGATAAAATTAAACAAAACCAAAATAAATTATATAAAGCTAGAATGAAATCCCCATAAATACTGCATAAACTTGAATATTAAATTCTCAAACATAAATATACAACCAAAAGTTGCATGAAAAATGAAGAAATCTAGCCGTCTATTTAGGAGGTAAAACCTTCCATGTAGGCGGTATGCAAAATATAATACAATCCTAAGCCTTCCAAGATGGAGGCATGCAATATGTAATACAATCCTAAGCCTTCCAAGATGGAGGAATGCAATACATGAAATTAAAGCTAAAAAACAACACAAAGAACTCAGAAATGTCAGAGAAAGATCTCTCCCGGTCAGAGATGGACCTCTCCCTGTCGGAGAAGGAAACCTCTGCTTCTCTTCCACTCCTCCCCCTTTGAGCTTGGCATTGATCTCTATTTATAGGGGAAAAAACGTGTGCTACAGTACTACTACAGTGTCCGGAGACTGCTACAGTAATCTGGCGGTTGCTACAGTGCCCTGGCGGCTACTACAGTCCCCATTGACTGCTACAATGCTCGGTGGCTGCTACAGTACTTTCATTTTTTTAAATGCTGTTTATTCCAAAAATAATATTTATTTATCAATCACACCCAAATTTATTATATTAAATGCAAATATCGTCCATAAAATCATCATATAAGGGAAAATAAATATGCAAATATTTTACATCACCTTCTAGCTTATACATGGCCAATCGAGCTTTTACATCCGGCGGGCACTCAAGAACCTTGAAGATCTTCTCCAGCCTATTCAATCAATCTTCAGCCGCTTGAGGATCAAATCTACCTCTGAATACTGGAGGTAAATGCTTGCAAAAATTTGAAACCCAAAACTACATATCCCTTTCTTCTCTTACCACTACCCCTTGTGATTCGTGGTTTGGGGCAGTATGAGTTGGGGATTCTTGTGAATGGTTGGACCCCTCAACTGTTTCCCCTAGGTCTCCTCCCGTGTTTCTTGTAACCCCCTGACTTTAACCACGTAATTATAATTCGATAACACATATTTAAATCGGATTAGAGACCATTGGATGCTTTAACCTCGTTTTAAACTTTCTGTCTCACAGTAAAATATTTACAAAACTTTCAAAACTCTTTTTCCCATCCAGGTCTCAATTTCAATATTCGAATATAATTACCTGTGCAGTTAATATACATTCAATCATATCAGAGTGTATAACCGCATCCCCGGCAACTCCCGGGTTCTATGCATAAAACCTGAAGGTTTATAAGTATACACTAGGGGATTACGCAACCAAAATCGAATGTAGTGTTCCTGATTCAGAATATACAGTAATCTCGAGTTCAAAATACATAACCAACGTTTCCAATTCAACTATATACCCCCAAGGGTCCTAATTGCTCTGGGTTGGCCGCTTATCCTTTGAGCCACACGCCCTGTCTGAAATGTTAGTCATAGGAAAGAATGAGATTCGAGAGAATCTCAGTAGTAAAAAACCACTCACACAATGCATAAACACAAAGCATGTACATAAATCACAAACAGCAACAGCAGCAGCAATTCACAGATACATGGTTTTCACCACAAACGACAGCACTCACGGCTGTATACAAATACGACAGCTCTTGCTATAACCAACATCACGACAGCTTACGCTGTAATCACAATAACGACAGCTTACGCTGTAAACGACAGCTTGCGCTGTAAACGACAGCTTGCGCTGTAAATGACAGCTATCACCAGCTGTAACCGCAACAGCATCAGAAATCATCATAAAACAGTGATACAACACACATACAGTGCATTACACAAAGTATAAGAGAGAGAGAGAGTCACTACCTTGTCCTTTCCTGACGTCCTTCGGCGCAGTTGGCTCCCGAGGGCGGCAAATATCGAATCCTACAATTCCAAATGCACCATTTAGACACTTCCATAGTGTTACTTGGGGTTATATGAGTCTATAATGAAAATTTACAAAAATACCCCCGGGGACCCGGCCTGGGCCCACCGTACCCGGTCCGGTTGCACTTTTCTCGAAATTCTAATCTGGGCTATCCTAACATATTTCCGCCCAAGGAATCCATTTTCGGACTTGGAATTATCAAATTCAATGTTAAATTACAAATTTACCCTTGGCAGCCCCACTTTAAGGGTTTTAGGGGCGTTTTCGTAATTATGCTTTTTTGGCCTTTTCCGAAAAAGTGACCAACTGTAACCCTACCTAATTTTCGCCCCTGAACTCAATGGAACCATCAAATCATTGAAAATCCAACTCTAAGACCCATTTCTAGAGCTGGCCGAAATTTATGAGTTCTCCAGGGAAAATTGGGGTTTTACAATTTCGGCTCCGTAAACGCGTTCCTTTCTACTCCTAACCACTTTATTAACCATTACATTAGGTTACAACTAACATTAAGACCCAATTTGGGTAGCATAACCCCTTGGCCATAACATTTCCAAACTTTAAAACCAATGGCAATCCGGCGAAATTTCACCGATTAAATTGCCCACAACAGCCAGAATAAGCAATATACGAAAGTTTGGAAGTTACCTCAAGCTCCTAATAGCTTCTCCTTGACTTGGCTGAAAACCCTAGCCTCTTGAACACCAAATTTGCTTCTCAACACCTTAAATAACATAGAAGAGAAGCTTATGAACAAGGTTATACGCGTTAGGAGCTAGATCGTCGGAGAAATCGGCTTACCTTGTGAGATTTCTCCTCTTTCTCTCTCTAAGAGCTCTCAAACGTCTCTCTCTCTTTTCAGCTGAAGCTCACGACAGAAAATGAGAGCTGAAGAAGATAAGAACATATTTAATTCCATGCTGATGTCATCTTTTATTGAGATGATGTCATAATTCCCATTTTCGGATTTTCTGGCAGATTTTCTGCCCAAACTTTGAAAAATCATAACTAATTCTAGAAAACTCAAAATGAGGTGATTCCAAAGCGAAATGAAAGATATTTAAGTCCTCTTCATAGGAAAAATATTGGCAATTACTAAACATCACCACACAATTCCAGAATTACATAAAAATCATCACTGCCCCAAAACAAAGTTCAGTTTCCATCCCAAACTTTGGACAGTTATATCTCCTAGTTCAAAAAACGAAATGGAACAAATTATATGTCCATTTTGAAGCTTGAGATGTGAACCATAAGATTGGAAAGTTTCATAATTGTTAGACACTATTTTGTCATTCAAAACTTTCACACAAACGGACTGCCCAGAATAGAATTTCACTGGACAGAATTTTAGATTTTGCATCTTTGCTTCCATTGGTTCCATTTTCATACCAAACATCATTCCCACATAAATTTTCACAAGGAAGCCATTAGAATCATTAAAATATCCAAATTCCCATCACACATTCTTCAAAAGTGTTTATTCAACAATAATTAAATCCACTTTTGAAGTCATTAGCCCTTAATCACTTTTTGGGATATTACATTTCTTCTTGGGTAGACTGAACATGATCCTCATTTCTCTTTGCTTATTCCTTTCTAAGCTCTTCTCTTAGCTCAGCTATCATATTTCTTTGATCCTGAATAAGACCTATCATCTCCTGCATTGGGGCCAGTGGATTGTCATTGACCACCTCCACCTCGGGGTCTACTTGTTGTACTCTGGGGTGACCTTTTGTTGTTCTCTTCACTCTACAAATAACTCACCCTATCAATATCACAAATAAGGTATACACATATGTCCAAAAATCTTATACATATTCATAATAGTAATGAGTATATGTGTATACACCATAACCATTCACAATCATCATTTATCCCTAAGACCAAACTAAGGGAATTATACTATCAAACTCTACCCTTGCCAGAAACTATAGGTCTGATACCACAAATGTAACCCCCTGTATTGATAGCAGTAATTAAGATTCAAAAATACATAATTTAAATGAATTAGAGACCGACAAATACATTTTCCTCAAATTTCTTTTCTAAAATTTGTTCAACATGGTCTTAGATTTATCTTCTGAATCTAATTACTCTACGCAGTTCAATCACATTCATACATATCAGAGTGTATAGCATAAATCCCTGCGAACCCTGAGTTTATCTATATCTTAACAAAGGGTTTATGGTTTTCCCAATAGGGGATTACACAAAATCATTCTAATATTTACATCCCAATTATATAAACAGTAATCCCAACCAAAACATAGATAAACAACAACCAAGTCAAATATCCCTAACATGTGTTAACCGCCCTTGGTTGTCTCCTTCCCTTTAGAGCCACTTGCCCTGTCAGAAAGATTAGTTAATGGAAAGAATGAGATTCAAGAGAATCCCAGTAGTAACAAATCACTTATACAGTATATAAACACATAGCATGTAAGTAAATCACAATCAACAGTGACACAATGATATATGGCTTTTACCACAAACGACAGTACTTACAGCTGTATACATAATACGACAGCTCACGTTGTATAATCAAGTCACCAGCTAACTTTTTGTATATAGCTCTAATTGAGTCATATCACCTATCAAATTAAAGCTTAGGATGTCTACTTTCACCCTGTAAAATTTCATAATTTTTTCTCATCAATGGTCATATAAAATCACATGACAAGCTCACTACCACATAGGCGATTTCACCAAAAACATAATTACTTTCTCCAAAATTCACCATTTTACTTTCTTTAATACCCCAAAGATATAAGAATCATTAAGAAATAAATTTGGGCTCCTCTTAAACTGGGGTTTAGTAGTCCACTTATTTCAGGCTTATTCTCTAGCCTTAAATCTCAAAATTTGAGGTTTTACACCATGGCAATGTTATCATCTCCATCAACAAATGTTTAGTTTCAATGCAGTTCTACTATACATGCAGCACCTTTTCTGGGGCTTTCTTACACCAACCACACATATCACCAACACTTATACCTCTTCTACATCTCTCCACATTAGTAAGGAGCTTATTATGAGCAACAAGCCACAAAAAGTTTTTACACCTTTGGATAGAGTTCAAATTCCAGATTTTTTGCCATAAGACTTCCGGTTCACTAGTTCATTTGTAATGACTTGATATGTGGATTTCACCGAGAAATCCTATTTCTTATGTGTTTCCATTAGATGTTCTGTCTCTCGTGCTCAACTTTAGTACCCTCCTACACAAATTTCCATGTTGCCTTAATCCCTATCCATGTATTCGACCCCCTCCTTTACAGGTCAATTTGAGGCATTAGGTCATTTCCACATTTATATTTGCTTCTAATAATTCTTACCCATAAGTCATCTTTTTTCTTAATGAGATTCCATTCTAATTTGGCCATAAATGCTTAGTTCTAGGTTTTAATATGTCTTAACCCTAAACCACCATTCACGTTTGACTTGCAAACGTGTCCCATGAAACAAACCTAATACGTAATGATAGGTCTAATCCGGGAACAAAGAGATATGATTACTGAGCTAAGAGAGGAGCTCAGGTAGGAAAGAGCTAAGCGTAATGCTAAGAAGGGTCAATCCACTCAAGAGGAAACCCAAGCAGAGACTCATCATGAGGAGACAGCTGAGGGATCCAATCGGTCTCATGAGTCCTTACCTCACATGGTGCCTAATCAAGAGTCACAAGGGGTACTGGTTTGAGAGGAAAGAGACGTGCAATTCTGGGTCTCTAACTTTTGCAAGCTGTCGAGGACTGGTTGAACTGGTTAGAGAAGATCTTCGATGTCCTCGAGTGTCCAACGGAGGTGAAGGCAAAACTGGCAGTGTATAAACTAGAAGGGGATGTAGATTGATAGTAGTGGAATATCGCCATAAAATTGAGGAATCAGAATGTGCCACTGACTTGGGAGGTGTTTTAAGAGCATTTTAATGAGAAGTACTTCCTCAAGATGGTAAGGCTTGAAAATGATTCTGAATTCTTAGCCATTAAGTAGGGTGATACGGAGAGCTTTGATAAATACTTATCCCGTTTCATCTGGCTATCTCGATTCTCTTCCTATCTCCAGCATAAAGATGATGAGGAGTAGAGCTCTTATATGCTTCTTCGAGGGTTGAGGTGTGAGTTGAGGAAGAGATTAGCTACTCATTTGTTCACTGACTTCAACAAGGCGATGGAAGAATATAGAATAACCGAGAATAATCTGAGAGAGTTATACCCAACTAAGGGTAGTGACCATCACAGTGAGCCTAGCAAGGAAAATACTTCCTAGAAGTAGAAGGGACATGGATCTTCATCTAGGGGTAGTAACAAGAGGCCTTATCAATCTGAGGATCGGGGTAATCAAAGACCTCCAGTAGGAGCAATATGCAATCAATGTAGAAAGTATCATCCAGGCAGAACCTGCATGGGGGAAGTGATTTGCTTTAATTGCAAACATGTGGGGTCATATTTCTACCAAATGCCCAAGACTACAAACGGATCAAAGGCCCAGGAATCAGGGTCGGGTATTTGCAATAACACACGAGAAGGCCCGGAAGTCCCCAGAACTGATCCAAGGTAAAATCCTCTTTGGTGGCAATGAATTACAAGCTTTGTTAAATTCGGATGCAATTCATTTGTTCATAGCTTATGACTATGTGAAGTGATTGGGATTACATGTGCATAGACTACCGTTTAATTTAGTTGTGTCAACGCCAATGGGTGTCAAGGCTGTAACTGTAATATCATGAATTGTAATTAAGGGCTAATGACTTCAAAGTGGTGTAATTAATATTAAGTAAGCACTTTTGAAGTATGTAATGTGAATTGTGATATGAACCCTGTGTGATAATGGTTTAGTATATGTTGTGATAATCAGGGGTAAAATGGTAAATTGCCGACCAACTGGTCAGTACCGAAAAGGGAACTCACAGGTAACTTGAGATCAATGGTTAGGATTTGATGAGCAAAAGATGTAATATTATGCATGTGGGTGTATGTGAATTATGAAGGGAAGAGTTAGATCATGACAAGTGGCAAGAGGTTGGCCATAAGGTCAAAGTCAAGTTTTCAAACCCATTTCTCTTCCCTCTCTCTTTCAAAGTTAGTTCTTGGGCTTGAGAAGGGAAAAAATATGCTATCTCATTTTCACTCTCCTATCGTCCATTTTTGTTGAGCTTCAAGCAAGAAAGAGAAAGAGAAAAGCTTGAGTTTGGGTAAGTGAATGTCCCTATATGCTCAAATGGTCTTCATTAAATTGGTTCAAAAGGTTGAGAGCTTCTTTGCTATGTTTTCAGAATTTTGAAAAGTGGTGTTTTGGTACTTAAACACATTTAAAAGTTGGAGGATTAGTGATTCGGTGTTGGCAAGTTAAAGAGGTAAGCATTTGATACATTTTGATATATATGTTATGATTTTTTGTTAAGTTATGTGAAATCTGGAATTTTGACCTAAATATGGTGTTAAGTGAAATGTAGGAATTTGATACAGTGTCACTGTTGTATTGGTAGCCTAATGTGTCTTGGAATTATTGGGTTTGATTTGGAAGAAAGAAATGGAAGTTGTGATGATTAAGATTTGGTGTGGTGTAGAGACCTAAGAGCCAAATTGTGGATAGAATGTGATTTTGGGTATTTT
Organism: Inga oerstediana; assembly: GCA_963210345.1. Classification (NCBI taxonomy): domain Eukaryota; kingdom Viridiplantae; phylum Streptophyta; class Magnoliopsida; order Fabales; family Fabaceae; genus Inga; species Inga oerstediana. Next base: position 36,271,925 of record OY723407.1, on the reverse strand, counting down.
GAGGTTACCAATAGGTTTATTGTGGAATTTTGTGTGGGAATAAACTTTGGTATAAGTTTGGAAACCATTGGAATTAGATTTGGTAACTCTAGGAAAGTGTATCAGCTGCTGCAAATCTGGTTTTTGATAGCCTCACTAGAGTGAGGTAGGAGCTCACTTGAGTGCAGCATCATGTTCTTCCTTTTCTCTTTGCATTTCAGTTAAGTGTTCAGTTAGGAAGTAAGGGTACACTTCCTTGCCTGCAAGTGATATGTGTCATCACTTGAGTGAACTTGGTCTCACTTGAGTGCGGGAGTTGGTTGTACCTTTGCTCTTGGGTAGTCACTCTTTATACCTCACTCGATGGGACTCGAGTGAGAGTGTATTGTCACTCGGGTGCTAGGGCCAATGCTCGAGTGAACTGGTCACTCCAGGATGTGTGGTGCTCTCAAGTACTCACTTCCTGTGTTTCACTCGCTAGGGCTCGAGTGCAAGTGGGGGCATCACTCGAGTGAGGTCTCCTTTACTCGAGTAATTCGACTAGAAATCAGCACTTTTGCTCCTAAAAGGAGATCTTTGATAAAGTGTTCCCAACCCTTTAGGCATATGTCTAGGCCTCTATTGGTCATCTGAAAAGTTCAAATGATAGCCAACTTAAAGTAAAATGAGAATAAGAATTTGGAATAAAGAATAACCTATTGTCCTTGATTTTGGTTATAGGCTTTGACATTTGCCCTGGTTGTGAACGAGCTGTGATGGAGCAAGTCATGAAAGAACAAGGTAGTGACTCTTTCCCTTATACTATATGTGATACATTGTATGTTTGATTTATCATTGTTTGTGGGTTTATCACCTACGGCCCATCGGTGGTGACGGTGGGAGGATCGTACCTTCAGGGCGGTGGAATCCGGGGTATAAGACTATGTGAAAGCCGAAAGGCTATATGTGGAAGCCGAAAGGCTATTTGTGAGTCTATTACCTGCGGCCCATCGGTGGTGATGGTGGGAGGATCGTACCTTCGGGGTTGTAGAATCCGAGGAATGAGACTATGTGATTATGTGCATATGCAACCTGCCAGTTGTGTATTATGCCGGGATGCTGCTTGTTGATTCACTTACATGCTATGTGATTACATGTTGTATAAGTTAATTGTTACTACTGGGATTCTTTTGAATCTCATTCTTTCCATTGACTAACCTTTCAGACAGGGCAAATGGCTCTAAAGGGAAAAGGACGACTATGAGCGGCTAGAACCTTATAGGGATATTTAGGTTCTTGGAATGTTGGCTATCTACTTTTGATTTTGGGATTATTGTATATTATTTTTGGATGTAGGTAATATTTGAATTATGGCATGCAATCCCCTAGCTAGGAATTATAAACCTGATGGTTAGTATATACTTGACCTGGGGGTTACCGGGATTTCTATTTTACACTCTGATATGTTTAAATGTGATTCAATTGCACAGGATAATTATATTTGGGATATAGAATTTGAGACGAAGGGAAGTAGAAATTTTGAAAATATTTATGAAAATCCTACCGTAAGAAAGGGATCGGAAATGAGTTTTATTATTATTGGTCTCTATTTTATTTCTATCACAAATTTCGAATCATAATTACGAAGGGGGTTACAGTAATGGCCGAAGCATGTCTAAATTGTGTGATAGTTGTTGAGGGACTTAAGTCCATAGTCGATTTGATTTGTTTGCCACTTCAACAACTAGAAGTTATCTTGGGTTTTGACTGGTTTAACAACGAATAATGTGCTACTTGCTTGTGGTAATAAGAAGATAGTTTATCCTACTCTACAGGGGGATGTTAACATAATGCCAGTTTGAACTTTCTTTCAACAGTTAAAGCCGAGAAATATCTTGATAAGGGATGCTAGGGGTATATGGTGTTCTTTTCTATGTAAGGAGATATAGGAGAAACTCTAGAGAGTATACCCGTGGTAAGAGAGTTCCATGAGGATTGTCATTGGTTTTAATTTTTGGGAATTGAGTTGGCTAAGGGTTATGCTACCCAATTTTGGTTCAAATGGTAGTTATAACCTAATGTAATAGTTAATTAAGTGGCTATGAGTAGAAAGGAATGCATTTACGGAGCCGAAATCGTAAAACCCTGATTTTCCCCGGAGAACACATAAATTTTGGCCAGCTCTAGAAATGGGTCTTAGAGTTGGATTTTTAATGATTTATGGTTCCATTGAGTTCAGGAGCGAAAATTAGGTGGGGTTACAGTTGGTCACTTTTTTGGAAAAGGCCGAAAAAACATCATTATGACGCTATTTGTAGGCTGAAAGGCTATAAGTGAGCTTTATGGCTATGTATATGCACCGCTACGCCAATAGTCCCTGAGTTGCTAACAACGGTTCAGGTAAGGACAGTATGCCTTCCTGGTGGTTAAAGGGGATGAGGGTGGAGTGTGATATGTGATGCTGCTGCTGCTTGGTGATTTACTTGCATGCTCTGTGATCATGTGTAGTATGAGTGATTTGTTACTACTAAGATTCTTTAGAATCTCATTCTTTCTATTGATTAACATTCAGACAGGACAAGTGGCTCAAAGGGAAAGGAGACAACCAAGGGCGACTAGGGATTTTACAGTGATATAATCTGGGTCGTTGGTTCTCGAATTTTCATGTCGGATTGCTATATACATATTTTGGAATGTAAATGTTGAAATGATTTTGTGTAATCCCCTTTATGAGAAACTATAAACCTTAGTGTTGATATATATATATATAAGAAACCTGGGGGTTGGCAGAATTTTTGTTGTACACTTTGATATATATATGAATGTGATTTAACTGCACAAGGTAATTAGATTCGGAAGATGAATTTGAGACCATATTGAATGAATTTTAGAAAAGAAATTTGAGAAAGATATATCCGCCGGTCTCTAATTCATTTCAATTACGCACTCTTGAATCTTAATTATGATTTTTCAAGGCAGGGGGTTACATTTGTGGTATCAGAGCTGTAGTTCCTAGCAAGGGTAGAGTTTGCTAGGATAGTTCCCTTAGTTTAACTTTAAGGATAAGATAATTTGTGAATGGTTGTTGTGTATACACATGTGTGATCTTGATGGCTGGATATATGTGAGATTTGTGAACATATGTATATACTTTATTTGTGATATTAATGGGGTGAGTCATTTGCTGAATGAAGAAAGCAAGAGGTTGCCCCAGTTTACAACGAGTAGACCTAGAGGTGGAGGTAGTCAATGATAATACACCAGACCCGATACGGGAAATGATAGGTCTAATTCAGGATCAAAGAGATATGATAGCTGAGCTAAGAGAAGAGCTCATAGAAGAGAGAGCAAAGAGAAATGAAGACCGGGTCCAGACTACTCAAGAGGAGACCCAAGAAGAGATGAGATGTGAAGAAACTGCTGAGGGGTCCAATTGGTCCCAGGGATCCCTACCTCATACTGCCCCAAATCAAGAATCCCAAGGGGTACCTGACAGAGAGGGAAGGGATCTTCAATTTTGGGTTTCAAGATTCTACAAGCATTTACCTCCAGTGTTCAGAGGGAGGTTCGATCCCCAAGCAGCCGAGGATTGGTAGAACATGCTGGAGAAAATTTTTGAGGTTCTTGAATGCCCAAATGAGGTGAAGGCTCGTCTGGCTGTGTATAAGCTTGAAGGGGATACGGATCGTTGGTGGCGGAATATCGCCCTAACACTGTGAAGTCGAAATGTGCCACTAACCTGTGAACTGTTCCAGCAAGAATTTAATGAAAAGTAATTTCCTAAGTCAATGCGGCTAAAAAAGGAGACTAAATTTCTTTCTATCCGGTAGGGTGATTCAAAGTCCTTTGATGATTATTTGTTTCGTTTCATCTGGCTATCCAGGTATTCCTAGTATTTACGAAAGATAGATGATTAGGAATATAGTTCAGATATGTTAATACATGGGTGAGGCGAGAGTTGAGAAAGAGATTAGCCACCCACCAATTCACCGTGTTTAATAAAGCAGTGGAAGAATGCATAATCACAGAGAACAATCTGAGAGTTTTACGTCCGGCTAAGGGTACCAGTAGCCACAGTGAACCCGGTAAGGGTAATACCTCTAGAAGTGGAAGGGCCAGGGATCTTCTTCGTCTAAGGGTGGGGGTAAGAAGCCCTACCAGCCTAGAGATCATGAGCCCCAGAAATTTGCCACCGAGTGGAGGTGTCCTTATTGTAATCAACCACATTATGACAGAAATTGTCGGGGTGAAATGATCTGCTTTAATTGTAAGCAATTGGGACATCTTTCTAGAGATTGTCAGTGGCCAAAGGCAGAACAGAGGCAGAGGAGTCAGGGCAGAATATTTACGATGACTCACGAGGAAGCCCGGAAGACCTCGATCTCATTCAAGGTAACGTCCTTCTAAATGATAATGTATTGCAAGTGTTGTTCGACTCGGGTACAAGTCACTCTTTCATTTCTTATGATTCTGTGAAGCGCTTAGGTATACATGTACATGAGTTGCCATTTGATCTTATTGTGTTGACGCCGATGGGTATCAAGGCTTTGACCACTGAAGCATGTTTAAACTGTGTACTAACTGTGGAGGGTCACGAGCCCATGGTTGATTTGATTTGCCTGCCGCTCTACCAATTAGAAGTCATTCTGGGTTTTGATTGGTTAATGGCAAACAATGTATTTCTTGATTGTGGGAACAAAAGGATAGTGTATCTTGCTTCTCAAGGAGTAGATGATGTGAATGCCCATATGAATTTCCTTTCAATAGCTAAGGCTGAGAAATACCTGGAGAAGGGTTGCCAGGGGTATATGATATTTTTTTCTGTCCAAGGAGAGATCGGTGAATCTTTGAAAGTATACCCATGTTAAATGAATTCCCTGAGGTATTCTCGAATGACCTTAGCTGATTGCCTCCAGAAAGGGAAGTTCAGTTCCCAATTGAAATTGTTCTTGGAGCTGGTTCTATATCTAAAGCCTCATATCGTATGGCACCTAATGAAATGGCAGAGTTAAAGAAGTATGTTGAAGACTTACTTGAGAAAGGGTTCATTAGACCCAGTGTGTCACCTTGGGGAGCTCCAGTGTTATTCGTCAAAAAGAAAGACACGAGTTTTTGTTTGTGCGTCGATTATAGAGAATTGAACAAGATTACCGTCAATAACAAGTACCCTCTCCCAAGAATCGATGACCTGTTAGATCAACTATTCGGTTCGTGTGTGTTTTCAAAGATTGATCTATGGTCAGGATATCATCAGCTAGGTGTGAAAGCAGAAGACGTTCTGAAGACTGCTTTCAGAACTTTATATGGGCATTATGAGTTTCTGGTGATGCCATTTGGGCTAACCAATGCACCTGTAGTATTCATAGATTACATAAACTGTGTCTTTCGACAATATCTGGATCAATTCGTCATTGTGTTTATTGATGACATTCTGATATACTCCAAGAGTAGAGAGGAGAATGAGCATCATTTGAGGATTGTGTTGAACATATTACGTGAGAAGCAGCTTTAAGCCAAATTGAGTAAGTGCAAGTTTTGGCTATCAGAAGTGAAATTCTTAGGCCATGTTATCTCACAAGAAGGGGTCTCTGTGATCCAAGTAAAGTGGAAGCAGTACTGGACTGGAAGAGGCCAGAAACGTTTACTGAGATACGCAGTTTTCTAGGTCTTGCTAGTTACTATCAGAGATTCATCCAGAATTTCTCTCGTATTTCCTTGCCGATGACCAAGCTCACGAGAAAGGATCAATCGTTTGTGTGGGATGAGAAATGTTTGCTTTATAAAGCTGAAGGAGAGATTGACTACGGCACCTGTGTTGATTATACCTGATCCGAGCTTGACCTATGTTGTGTATAGTGATTCGAGTATGCAGGGATTGGGGTGTGTCCTTATGCAGTATGGACGTGTGGTGGCCTATGCCTCTCGACAGCTCAAACCTCATGAAATGAATTATCCCACCCATGATCTGGAGCTTCCGGCAATTGTGTTTGCTTTGAAAATTTGGCGGCATTATTTGTATGGTATGACGGTAGAACTGTACTGTGACCATAAGAGTCTCAAGTATCTGTACGACAAAAAAGAATTGAATATGAGACAACGCTATTGGATGGAGTTGCTTAAGAACTACAACCTGGAAATTAAATATCATCTGAGTAAGGCAAATGAAGTCGAGGATGCTCTTATTCGAAAGACGGTGCTTGTGGCAGTAATGATGATACAAGAGGGAAAATTGATAGCAGATTTCTGAGATATGAATCTATCAAACCAGATTATCTGTGCCAACTATACTGTTTCCCAAAGGGAAAGTGATTTAAGAGCTAAGATTGATGAAGCTCAAAGGCAAGATGGTTGGATACAGCGTAATCTGACTAGAATTGAATGGGGTGAAGCTCAGGGTTAAGATTTGTTACATAGTAGACTAGTTCATTATCATAAGGGAATTTGTGTTCCACTTAAGGCGGAGTTGAGATAGAAGATTCTGGATGAGGCGCATAAAAGCCAATATACTCTTCACCCTGGTATGACCAAAATATACCATAATCTGAAATCTATGTATTGGTGGTCAGGATTGAAGAGTGATGTGACAAAATATATGGCTCGGTGTCTTACATGCCAGAGGGTAAAGATCGAGCACAAAAAACTGCCAGGTTTATTACAGAGTCCTGAAATTCTAGAATGGAAATGGGAAAGTGTGACTATGGACCTTATTGTAGGATTGCCCAGGATCAAGAACCATGATGCGATCTGGGTGATTGTGGACCTAAGATTCTAAAAGGCTTTGCATGAGGCCCTGGGTACTCAATTGAGATTTAGTATGGCCTATCATCCTCAGACCGATGGACAGTCAAAGAGGACTATTCAAACATTAGAGGATATGTTGTAAGCATGTGTCCTTGACTTTAAAGGGAAATGGGATTACTTCCTTCTACTTGCTGAGTTCACATACAACAATAGCTATCATGCGAGCATTCATATGGCTCCGTATGAAGTATTTTTTTGGTAGGAATGAGTTATCTGAGAGGAAGCTGTATGGGCCAAAGCTTGTTGATCAAACCTCAGCACAGATTCGAATCATTCGTAAGAGGCTCCTTGTAGTACAGAGTCGATAGAAAAGCTATGCTGACAAGAGAAGAAGACCTCTCGAGTTTGAGGTTGGTGATTATGTGTTTCTAAGAGTGTCACCAGTCACTGGCATCAGGAGAGCTATCAAGCAAAAGAAGTTAAGCCTGAGGTATATAGGTCCTTTTGAGATTCTTGCGAGAATTGGGCCTGTTGCGTATTGAATAGCCCTACCCCCAAATTTGAGCAGGCTCCACTATGTGTTTCACGTTTCCCAATTGAAGAAGTACCAACTGGATCCGTCTCACATTATTGAGTATGAAGAAGTCGAGTTACAAGACAACTTCACCTATACGGCTGAGCCAGAACAAATTATCGATTGAGAAGAACGACCGGTCAGACATCGAAGCATTCCGTATGTGAAGGTAATCTGGAAGGGAATGACTCTGAAAGAAGCAACTTAGGAAGCAGAAGCGGATATGTGTAGGCGATATCCAGAGTTTATGGCTCAAGTTGTGTGATAAATTTTGAGGACAAAATTTATTTAAGTGGGGAAGAACTGTAACACCCCAAATTTTATATTCACCAAATATATTGTAATTATTTGGGAAATTTAATAAAATGGTGAATATTCATGAATTTAGAATTTATGAATTTTATAAATGTTCAATTTCACAAGAAATTGGCCAAAAATGAATATGGAATTAATTTGGGTGATTTAAAAAGACCAATATTAAGATCCAAAAATGAAGAAATATTAGAGAAAATATTTGGTCCAAAAATAGATGGAAATTGGCCAAATAAAAATAAGAGAAGAAATTGGATTAGAAAGGTAATGACAAAATTGTAATTTTGCCAAATTATCACAAAATTAATTATTTTTTGATTAATTGAATTTAATTAAGGAAATTAAAAGGGAAAAATATATTTATAATATTTTGGTCAATTTAATATGAATTTATGGAAAATTTGAGCAAAAAGTGCAAATTTGACCAAAATTGGGACTTTATATGTATACATAATCGGAACAAGTTGTGAAGTCAATTGAGATCACAGGAAGGGACCTTTAGGTGTCTCCTACATGTGGCATGAGGAAGAAAATATTAGTTGGAATTAGTGGATAATGTTACATGTACATAGGGATTTATGTACAAAAAGGTTAAGGTTAATTTTTGGAAATTTATTTAAGTAAATAAGTAAAATGCAAAAAGTAAACATATGATATATTGTTAAATCACCTCCATCCTCCTTATTCAGCCATTTCACGTTCAAACAGACCTGAAACAAGAGAGAGGATGTTGAGATTTTTAGAGAGAGAAAGGAGAAGAAATCTCGCAACGTAAGCCGATTTCTCTGATGATTTAGCTCCTAACGCATAAAACTCTGACCCTAAGCTACTCCTCTTTGTTCTTTAAGGTTTGGAAGCTCAAAATCTGTTGTGGAACACCTAGGGTTTTCAGCCATATTTGGGAAAAGCTTGTGGGAGCTTGAGATAACTTCCAAACCTTCATATACTAACTATTCTGGCTGCTGTGGGCAATTTAATCGGTGAAATTTTGCCAGATTGCCATTGATTTTAAATTTTGGGAATTGAGTTGCCTTAGGGTTTGCTACCCAATTTTGGTTCAAATGTTAGTTATAACCTAATGTAATAGTTAATTAAGTGGCTAGGAGTAGAAATGAACGCGTTTACGGAGCCGAAATCGTAAAACCCTGATTTCCCCCGGAGAACACATAAATTTTGGCCAGCTCTAGAAATGGGTCTTAGATTTTTAATGATTTTATGGTTTCATTGAGTTCAGGAGCGAAAATTAGGTAGGGTTACAGTTGGTTACTTTTTTGGAAAAGGCTGAAAAAGATAATTACGAAAACACCCCTGAAACCCTTTAAGTGGGGTTGCCAAAGGTAAATTTGTAAATTAACATTGAATTTGATAATTCTGAGTCTGGAAACAGATTCCTTGGGCGGAAATATGCTAGAATAGCCTATGTTAGAATTTTTGGAAAGGTGCAGCCGCACCGAGTACGGCGGGCCCGGGCCGGGTCCCCTAGGGCATATTTATAAATTTTCATTATAGACTCATATAACCCCTAGAAACACCATGGAAGTGTCTAAATAATGCATTTGGAATAGTAGGATTCGATATTTGCCTTGTTCATGATCCACTTACGCCAGAGCACAATTGGAAAGAATAAGGTAGTGACTCCTTACCTTATACTATATGTGATGCATTGTATGTGTGTTTATCATTATTCTTTGCGGGTTACGGATGCTACGAAATATGTGAATGTGAAAGCTGAAAGGCTATTTGTGAGCCGTGAGGCTATGTGAAAGCCGTAAGGCAATGTGTGAGTCATGAGGCTATGTGAAAGTCGTAAGGCTATTTATGGGCTGAAAGGCTAGTTGTGGAATCCGAAAGGCTATATGTGAGCTGTATGGCTATGTGTATGCACCGCTACGCCAATAGTCCCTGAGTCGCTAACAACGGTTCGGGTAAGGACGATGTGCCTTCCCGGTAGTTAAAGGGGATGAGGGTGGAGTGTGATATGTGATGTTGCTGCTGCTTGGTGATTTACTTGCATTTTGTGTGATCATATGTAGTATGAGTGATTTGTTACCGCTGAGATTCTTTAGAATCTCATTCTTTCCATTGATTAACATTCAGACAGGGTAAGTGGCTTAAAGGGAAAGGAGATGACTAAGGGCGACTAGGGATTTTACAGTGATCTAATATGGGTCATTGGTTATCGAATTTTCATTTGGGATTACTGTATACATATTTTGGGATGTAAATGTTGAAATGATTTTATGTAATCCCCTTTATGGGAAATTGTAAACCTTAATGTTGATATATATATGAAACTTGGGGTTGCTGGAATTTTTGCTGTACACTCTGATATATATATATATATGAATGTGATTTAACTACGCAGGGTAATTAGATTCGGAAGATAAATCTGAGACCGTATTGAATGAATTTTAGAAAAGAAATTTGAGAAAGATATATCCGCTGGTCTCTAATTCATTTCAATTACACACTCTCGAATCTTAATTATGATTTTTCAAGGCAGGGGGTTACATCATACCGTATGGCCTCGAACGAAATGGCGGAATTGAGGAAGCAAATTGAAGAATTGCTTGAAAAAGGGTTCATCCGACCCAGTGTATCACCATGGGGAGCTCAGTATTGTTTGTGAAAAAGAAAGATGGGAGTTTGCGGTTGTGTATCGATTATAGGGAGTTGAACAAAATTACTGTTAAGAACAAGTATCCTCTCTCGAGAATCGATGACATGTTAGATCAATTATCTGGCTCGTGTGTATTCTCCAAAATTGATCTAAGATCGGGATATCATCAGTTGCGTATGAAGGCAGCGGATGTTCCGAAGACTGCTTTCAGAATGAGGTATGGGTACTATGAGTTCCTATTGATGCCCTTTGGATTAACTAATGCACCGGCGGTATTCATGGATTATATGAACCGCGTCTTCTGACAATATCTTGACCAGTTTGTAGTAGTGTTTATCGATGACAGTTTGATATACTCTAAGAGTAGAGAAGAGCATGATCAGCATTTAAGAATTATGTTGAGAATCTTGCAGGAAAAGAAACTCTATGCCAAGCTGAGCAAGTGTGAGTTTTGGCTTACCGAAGTGAAATTTCTTGGCCATGTTATCTCACTTGAAGGGGTCTTGGTGGATCCCAGTAAGGTAGAAGCAGTACTTGATTGGAAGAGGCCATAAATTGTTTCCGAGATTCATAGTTTTTTAGGTCTTGCTGGTTATTATCGGAGGTTCATTCAGAACTTCTCCCGGATTTCATTGTCGATGACCAAGCTCATGAGGAAGGATCAACCGTTTTTGTGGGATGAACGTTGTGAGTGGAGTTTCACTGAGCTGAAGGAGAGATTGACTATGGCACCAGCATTGACTATGACTACGTCGTGTACAGTAATACAAGTAAGTAGGGGTTAGGGTGTGTCCTGATGCAGCAGGGAAGAGTGGTGGCCTATGCCTCTCGACAGCTAAAACCGCATGAGATGAATTATCCCTGTAATACCCTGAATGTTGAGATTTGAGGCTAGAGAATATGCCTGAAATAAGTGGACTGCTAAGCCCTAGTTTAGCAGGAGCCCAAATTTATTCCCTAATGATTCTTATATCTTTGGGGTATTAAACAAAGTAACATGATGAATTTTGGAGAAAGTAATTATGTTTTATGTGAAATCGCCTATGCGATAGTGAGCTTGTCATGTGATTTTGAATAAACAAATGATGAGAAAAAATTATGAAATTTTACAGGCTGAAAGTAGACATCGTAAGTTTTAATTTGATAGGTCATATAACTCAATTAGAGCTATATACAAAAAGTTATGAATTTTTGAAAACATCACAGAAAAACTGTGAAATTTTTGGAACAACATATAAAGATTAAAAATATGGGAATGATGTGCTTCTAAATAGTAAAAGGCTATACTTTTTCTTGAAACTAGACTCAGTAAGGGTACTATAGGCTTTGGAATCGCTTTGATTCGATGTCTACAAAATTATTTATGATTTTTCAAAAATTGGACAGAAAATCTACCAAATAATCTGAAAAAGGAATATAAATGTTATGGCCATTTTTAAAATTATGAGATATATGGAAAAGCCATTTGGGCTGATTGAAGGACCTTAGACATGATTATGGGTGAACCAAGAAGGATGGATTAGTTGGATTTTGTTAGAACCGGCTATCACCCAAGAATGGGTGAATTGGGTGTATAATAAAAACTTAAGAACTTTGGAAATCTTTTCGCATCTTAACAAAAGTGGTAAGTATGAAGGTTTATAAATCAACAGTTAGATTAAATAATATATGCTAGAAATATAAGAGTTTAGGAAAGAGAATATGTAAACTGTGATTTATCCTGGTTCGGTCCAATCTGTGATGGCCTACGTCCAGTCCCCAGGCTCCTCCTAAGATTTTCAAATCCACTATTTTCTTGTTTAATCCGGGCACAAGAAAAGCCTTTACAATCCCACAAGTTTAGCCAGGTACTTGTGAAACCTTTTACAAATCTCTCACCAAGATACTCCCCCTTACTGCAAGTCTTACGTGCAGAGCAATCCTGAAGATCTTCCCTCCTGCTTACTCGTGCAAGTCTTACGAGCAGCAACATTCTCTCCTGCTTACACCCCTGTAAGTCTTATGAGCAACAACGTTCTCTACTGCTTGCACCTCGTAAGTCTTACGAGCAAAATGTCTTACTGGCAATTCTCTCTACAGCTTCCTCCGTAAGGAAATCAACTCTCTCAATGTCCCTCTACCTTGAGATCAACTCAGAAATATAGTTGAAAGTGTTTACAAACTCTCTCACAGAGTAGATATAATACTCACTGAAGTGCAATACAAATAATCACTCTCTCAATGATAAGTAATATAGAAACTGCAGAACAAAGAGTGTTTGGGTAGAAGCAGAGGATTCATGTTATTCGCATGTTGGTGTCGTTGCTCTGTTTTCTCTCTCTCCCATCGACGTTGAATGCTCTCTCATTTATAGTTGATGAAGATGATGACCGTTGTGAGCATTCGTCCGTTGGAGTCATTTTGACCGTTGAGCATATTTGAAAAACTAGCTACCATGAGATTTCCGTTGCAAAGCAGAGTGTCTCATTGAACAGCAGGAAGATTCATTTTGAGCTGTACGTCACGTTGTGGAGTGGGATGAATATGTTTGAGTTTCCAGACAATCTCTCATGGTAGGTCAGTTACTTGTCGTGGTAGGTAGCCGCCATTCGGTGTGTAATGATGTCGCCTACAATACTTGACTCTTTCATTTGAATCTGTAAGCTCATCGTTAAATTTCCTGTTTCACACTGTAAAATGCTTAATCACTAATATGATGAAGTATTAGTCATGGGTATGTTGGATCATTGGTCAAAGGATGAATTTTTGGCTTCTGTGACTCATCATGTTGAGTGAAGATATTTGCCATACATGACCTCCATTCTTGAAGATGCAATCCAAATATTTAATCTCCTGTTTTACACTAGAAATATATGTTAGTTAATGTTTAGGAACAATAACAAGTGAAAACATAATGATTGTATAACATTTAACCACGTTTGGATTGATGGCTATGAGGCTCTGTTTCGTTTCTGGAATCTACCAAGTTCTCACTCAAGTGAAGTATGGCTCACTCGAGTGCATTTGATATTTTCATGTTCTAGCTTCCTCTCGGGCAAACACTTGTTGCTCTTCACTCGCATCTGCTCGAGTAAATTCTAGACATCACTCGAGCACAACACGTCCTGCTTGAGTGCGCCTCTTGTTTTCACGTACATGCTTCTTCTCAGGTTAACACTCTCATGTCAAAACTTGCATGTGCTCAAGTGAGAAATAGTCCAATGCTCCAGTATGGATCTTAGTGCTCGAGTATTGTAAGTTTCTTCACGATTCAGCCGCTTCTGGACATCACTCGCACAACTTTTTCAAAGAGTTCGTTTTTGCACTCACGGGTGATGTGGGGCCACTTTAGAAAAAATTTATTTATTTGATTCAAATGATGTATCATAAGAAAGCTATTGCCATATGCATTCCAATGCAAAAAGAATCAGCTCAAAACTCCTTGTATTCTGCAAGTTATGATCAAAAGAGTGTCTATTCCACTAGACTGCACAGCGTCAACTTCCAGAAGGCATATCTCCTACAATATATCTTAAAATTAGGCAAATTACCTATCTATGGAAAGCTCTTTGAGTCTAGTTTCATTTGGCACTGGTCTCGTATCAATCCAATGTGTGGTTTGTGAGTTATGCTCAAAATACCGAACCTGTGTTGAAAAGTGACGGTGATTTCACTGTCATCTTCCACAGATCATATCTCCTTCATTTGAGCTTCTTTCAATGTGATCTTGGTGCACATGTTACGTGTTGTGAGTCTTCGTTCATATACCACCGGTTATGGGTCAATCCGATGTGTGGTTTGAGAGATATGACCAAAATACCAGACCTCTGTTGGGCTGAACGTAAAATAGAGTAGAACAGAGTGTTCACCCCGTGCTCGAGTGAGTTCATCCCGTGCTCGAGTGAGTTCATCCTGTGCTCGAGTATTGAGCTATCACTCGAGTAAAACTCCCCTAGAAGTGCCATAACTCATATATAAGTCATCTTAGCTTCGTATTAACCTATTCCAACTATCATTTGATCATAGAAGCCTCTGGTATCATCATAGAAACTCCAGTATCACTTCTAACAACTTGAATCTTGATATTCTTGATAGATCTTCCAAGTTCTTCATTCTTCAATATCTTTCTTTTTTATTTTCCTCTTGATAATCATTCTTCATAATCCGAGTAGGCATCTCCTTGACTATCTTCAATTTCTTTTCTTCTTCTTCCTCTTATTCATTTTCATTAATTCAATCTTCTTCATTCTTTGCTTGACTAATCTACAAAATATGTAACATTAAATATAGTAGTTAGTCAAAGAAATACATTATATAAACTTTTTGCTCTTATTATTTCATATCTATATTTGACATCATCAAAACTAATCATATCTAAAAGATTTTAATTGGGCTTTATGACCCATTACATGAAGATGAAAGCTTATGTACATAAAATTAAAGTTTTGGTATTTATGGAAATTAGAAAGAATGACATAAGCAATATGACATTATGACAAAAGCATATTATAATACACATCTTTATCTTCTTCTTCATCCATTTTCCCGATGATTTTGACACAAAGAAGAGGGGGAGAGTGTTTTTGTTTTCTAGAGAAAAAGAGGAGCAATTTTCGCCAGGTAAATTCGATTTCTTCTGTGAATCAGCTCCTAACTTACATAATCCTTCCTCTAAGCTACTCTACTACTTGATTCAAGGTGTTTGAAAAGCTAAAATCTCATTGTTGAAAGAATTAGGGTTCAGCCATAAGAAGAAAAAGCCAGAAGGAAGAAGAAGTAACTTCCTAAACTTCAAATATTGATTGTTCTGGTTGCTGTGAGTAGTTTAATCGGTGAATTTGTGGTTATTTCCTATGATTTTTGAATTTGGGAAATGTGGTGACATAAGCATTATGCTGTCAAAATTGGGTCCAAATGGTAGCTGTAACATAATGTAATAGTTAATAAAGTGGTTAGGAGTAAAAAGAAACACGTTTACGGAGCCGAAATCGTAAAACCCCGATTTTCCCTGAAAGACCAATATATTTCGGTCAGGGCTATAAATGGTCCTTAGAGTTGGATTTTCAATGATTTGATGGCTCTATTGAGTTCAGGAGAGAAAATTAGGTAGGGTTACAGTTGGTCACTTTTTCAGAAAAGGATGAAAAAACATAATTATGAAAACGCCCCTAAAACCCTTAAAGTGGGGCTGTCAAGGGTAATTTTGTAATTTGAATTGAATTTGATAATTCTAAGTCCTGAAATGGATTCCTTGGGCAAAAATATGTTAGAATAGCCCATGTCAAAATTTCAGGAAAAGTACAGTTGGACTGGGTAAGACAGGGCTGGGCTGGGTCCCCGGGGGCATTTTAGTAAATTTTCATAATAGGCACATATAACCCCCAGAAACACTATAGAAATATCTAAATTGTGTATTTGTAATTGTAGGACCAAGTTGTGAGCCCAATGGTTGGCACGCTTTACGAGGCACACGATTCGAGGCGTAAAAGGGTTAAGGTAGGGAACTGACCTCTCCTGCATGTATTTGATATTTTTTTGGTGTATTGATGCATGTTATTGCTTTGTTTGTTTATGTGAAACATATATGAATGACTGAAGCTCTGTTTCAATTTATGCTATGGCCATAAGTATGTTGTTCGAAACGTTGAGCTTGCATATTTGTCATTGTGTGAGTGTAATTATCCAATTTGAGATCAAGGGCTAATGACTCTGATGTTGATTGTAATTAGTGTAATTAAACATTTTTGGAGAAATGTGATGCTAATTTAATGTAAATATTCATAGTGATGATTTAATGATCATAGTGAAACCAGGGGCAAAATGGTAAAATTGGAGATTTATCAACCAATTGGTCAGTTACCAAAGAGGAAACTCATTGGTGATTAGAGATCAAGGGTTGAGATTTATTGGCTATGGGTCAGAATCTTATTCTTTGCATTGGTGTGAGCTCACGGAAGGAGTGAGCAAGATCATGACAAGTGTCATGTTGTGGACCATTGGATGTGGCACAAAAGACAAAAACTCACTTTTTCTCTATCTTCTCTCTCCTATTCGATGGAGGGCATGGATCAAGGGAAAAGAAGTGTACACATCATCATCACCTTCCTCATCTCTCATATTCTCTCTCCTTATTCTCCATTTTCAGTGACCTTGAGAAAAAAAGAGTAAAAGAAAAGCTTGATCTTTGGTGAGTAATGGTTCTCCTTTGCTCAAATCCTCTTCATTAAATTTGTTCATAGTGTTAAGAGCTCCATTTTGGTGTTTTCAAAATCTGGAAAGGTAGTAGATTGAGTGTTGGAGTAATTTGAAAGTTGGAAAATCTAAGTTCTGGATTTGGCAAAGTGAAAACGTAAGCATTTAAGGCTTTTTGAGATATTTATTGTGATTTTTGGATAAGGTTGAGAAATTCTGGAAATTTGCCCTGATTTATGTCTATTTTTGAATGTATGAATTTCATAGTGGATGATGTTGGAATTAGTTCATTGTAAAGTTATTTGAATGTTGGTTATAGTTTTGAAGTTTAGAAGTGTATTGATTGGAATTGGGTATTGTGTCATAGAGACCCAAGGGCATTAATTGTGGTTAAAATGGTTTTTTTGGATGTTTTGGAGGTTACCAATGTGTTCCTTAGACAATTTTAAGTGGTTATGAGCTTTCTGTGAAGTTTGGGAACTATTAGGATTAATTTTGGCTAATCTGGGAATTTCTGTCAGTTGCTGGGATCTGGCAATCTGATAAGCCTCACTCGAGTGAGGGAGGGAGGATCTCACTCGAGTGCGTTAGTCTAATTCTTGCCTATTGCTTTATGTTTTGCTTGGGTTTTATGAGTAAAGCTCGAGTGCACTTCCTTCACCGCGAGTGATATTGGTGATCACTCGAGTGAGCATGGGATCACTCGATTGACCATAGTGTTTATATATTGTATGAGTGATTTGTTACTACTGGAATTCTTTAGAATCTCACTCTTTCCAATGACTAACATTTTCAAATAGGGCAAATGGCTCGAAAGGGAAGCGGCAAACCAGGAGTGATTAGGGCTAGTAGGGACATTTTAGATTTTAGGACTGTTGGTTATCTAGCTAGATTTTAGGATTACTGAATATATGGATTGTAAATATAATTTTTTGGATATGCAATCCCCACTTTGGGTAACTTTAAACCCATTGTATATATATACAAGTAACCTGGGGTTGCGGGGATTTTGGTTACGCACTTTGATATTTATTATGTGATTTATCTGCACAGGTAGTTGTATCCGAAGGTGAATGTGAGGCCAGACTAATTATGTTTTTGAACTATTTTTTGTATACCCCATCTCTTAGAGATGAGTGATTATAAATGTGATTTTTGTCTTATTGGTCTCCATTTAACTTAAATTTCATAATCCGGATATAATTACCGTGAGGGGGTTACAGTGAGCATGAGTTATGTAATGCAAGCATGTCATGCGTTAAACATTTATCTTGCATGCATATTGATATCTGTTTTCTACTGAGATTCTCTCGTATCTCACCCTCCCTTACCAATATTTTAGACAAGGTAGGTGGATCAAGGATAGAGTAATCAACTAAGGTCGGCGAGGACCTCCTGGGGTTGTAGATCTGGTAGTTGGTTATCATTGTAGTTGGGATAATTGTACATGTTTGGATATATACATTGTTGTATAGGTTGGAATGTGTATTTGAATATATGTTCGAAAGGATATTGTGTAATCCCCGTATAAGAACTTGTATATAGGTGAATGTGACTTTGAAACTCATTGGTGAAAGGTATGAACCCAGGATTTCCGGATTTATATTGTGCACCCTGATATATACTAAATGTGATTTATCTATGCGAATTAATTGTATTCGAAATATGAATATGAGACCAGGTATATTAGATTTTAATAGGTATTTGTGGAAACCCTATCGTAAAGATGGGATATTAAATGAGTTTTGTTTATCCGTTGATCTCTAATTCATTTTAATCTTCAATGTTGGATATAATTACGAAGGGGGTTACAATCGCACTCATGATCTGGAGCTTGCAACAATAGTATTTGCATTCAAGATTTGGCGTCATTACCTGTATGGTGTGACAGTGGAATTGTACTGTGACCATAAGAGTCTCAAATATCTCTATGACGAGAAAGAGTTGAACATGAGACAGTGTCGGTGGATGGAGTTGCAGAAAGATTATAACCTGGAGATCAAATATCATTCGGGTAAGGCTAATGTCATCGCAGATGCTTTGAGTCGGAAGGCAGTGTTGGTGGCAACGTTGATGATCCAAGAGAAGAAATTGATAGAGGAATTTCAGGATTTGAATCTCTCGAATAATATCTTGTGTGCCATTTATGGCGTGGTTCAAGGGGAGAATGACTTGAGGACTGAAATCCAAGAGGCTAAGATGTAAGATGAGTGAGCCCAGCATATCCAAGCTATGATTGAGCGAAGAGAGACTTGGGATTATGACTTGTCACCTAATGGACAAGTTCGTTACCAAAAGAGAATCTATATTCCACTAAAGGATGACTTGAGACTGAGAATTCTTGATGACGCTCATAAGAGTTAGTATACTCTTCACCCCGATATGACCAAGATGTATCACAACTTGAAGTCCATGTATTGGTGGTCATTGTTGAAGAGTGATGTGACTAAGTACGTGGCGAGGTGTCTTACTTGTCAAAAGGTGAAAATTGAACACCAAAGACCACCAGGATTGATTCAGAGACCAAAAATTCTAGAATAGAAATGGGAGAGTGTGACCATGGATCTAGTGTGGGTCTGCCTAGGATTAAGAACTATGATGCGATCTGGGTGATTGTTGATCGACCCATGAAGTCAACGCACTTCATACCTATTAATGCTAGCTATTCTTCGGATAGGCTGGCGGAAATCTATATCAAAGAGATAGTGAGACTCCATGGTACACCGAAAAGTATTATCTCAGATAGAGATCATCGGTTTACTTCGAGATTCTGGAGGGCTCTACATGAAGCTATGGGTACTCAATTGAGGTTTAGTACGGCCTACCATCCTCAAACAGACGGACAGTCAAAAAGAACCATTCAAATGCTAGAAGATATGCTGAGAGCATGTGTCCTAGACTTCAAAGGAAAATGGGACTATTATCTTCCATTGGCCGAGTTTGCTTACAACAACAGCTATTATGCGAGCATTCAAATGGCTCCATATGAAGCATTGTATGGAAGGAAGTGTCAGTTACTGTTGTGCTGGATAGAGTTGTTTGAGAGGAAGTTGTATGGGCCGGATCTTGTTGATCAAACCTCTGAGCAGATTAAAATCATCAGAAAGAGGCTCTTTACAGCACAAAGTCAACAGAAGAGCTATGTTGATAAGAGGAGAAGACCTCTAAAGTTTGATGTAGGGGATCATGTCTTCCTGAGAGTATCTTTTGTCACAGGCATCAGAAGAGCAATCAAGTGGAGGAAGCTGAGCTCGAGGTACATTGGACCATTTGAGATTCTAGCACGAATCGAACCTGTAGCATACCGAATAGCCCTTACCCTGAATTTGAGCATATTGCATGATGTGTTCCATGTCTCACAGCTCAAGAAGTACCAACCAGACCCTGAGCATATTATTGAAGATGAAGATATTGAGTTACAAGATAACTTCACTTATACAGTAGAGCCAAAATGAATCATCGATTGAGAAGAACGGAGACTCAAACATTGAAGCTTACTGTTAGTAAAGGTGGTCTAGAAGGGTATGTCTCCAAGAGAAGCAACTTGGGAGGTGGAAGCGGACATAAAGAAACGATTTCCTGATTTTATGCCTAATGATGTATAACAAATTTTGGGAACAAAATTTATTGAATGGGGGGAGAATTGTAATGCCCCAAATTTTGATTAAGGTCTAATGATGATTATTGAGAGTAATTTTTGAATTAAATCTGAGTTATTATGTGTTATGTGGCATTTTTAATTAATATGTCATAATTAGTGAGAAATTGGAAGTATGGTAATTAGTCAGTAATTAATGAAGAAACTAATTACTAACTAAGGAGAAATGAGATGTGTAACTAAATGGCTGATGGAGGGGTTAGAGTAACTAATTAGTTACTTACTTTATGAGAGCCAATGAGGTGGAGACATGTGGCAAGCTTATGTGAAGAGAGAGTGTGTGTGAAAGTCAAACAATAAGTTTTAAAATCATTTCTCTCTCCCCCTCTCTCTTTGTGCGCATGAGTAGGTATTGGGGGCAGAAATTCTACCATTCTTAATCATCATTTCCCTTCTTTCACACTCTTCATCTCTCTCATTCTCTCTTCCATTTTACATGTGCATCAGCATTACTTTCTAAATTTGTTATTCACCCATTTAAGTATTTAGTATCATTTTTCCTTCTTAACTTTATAGGCTTCTTGGGAAATTGAAATCTTACGTAGGGAATAAGGCGTGGCCAGAAGGTTATATAGGGATAACGTCCTTTATTTCTACTCAAGGTACTTTGATGACATTGAGATGGCTTTCAGCCAACCGCCTCGTATAGATGATTGTCTTGAACCTAAGCCATAATCAAGAGAGTTGTTAATCTCTTGTATTTATAAACTAGTTGGAGGAAGTGAGAACTCTAAACTAACGGCAACTGAGAAGTTGCAAACACATAGACACGTCTTGATTAATCGCACTCAAGTTGAACCCTTCCTTTATTAAGAATTGTACACTCATATGTTATTCTATATCTTTCCTAACATTTTGTACATACATTTCATGATCGCCTTCCCATGATTATTTGTAGGAAATTCAGAAGTCATGTGAAGCGTCAACTCAGGATCTGTGCACAAACATCCTCCGAAGTTGACAAAAAGGTTTACAAAGAATTCCCAAGTTGGTTTGAGCGGAGAATACTAAATGACCACAACCCATACTCACCAGATTTTAGAGCTCTCGCAATCGATCCTCTTGACCATGCAAAAAGGTTTACCTTATACAATGTCAATGGTTTCAAGTTTTGCACGGTTTCATAAGATCAAGGATTGTAAACTCAAAATTTGAGTTTTTATGGCATCTTTGGGACAAGGAGTTATGTGAGCAACAGTGACGACAACATACAGTTTGGAGGCGTCCCTTACTATGGAAAGCTTCTTGATGCTGTCGAGCTAAATTACCAAGGCTGTTTCATTGTTACGTTGTTCAAATATTTGTAGGCAAATACGACAACTTCATAGGGACTCACAATTGACGACATAGGCATCACATCAATAAATTTCTCCAGGCCAATTCACAGAGGTTAATCTAAAGATCATGTGCCATATATTCTTTCCTTAGAGGCATACCAAGTTTATTATGTCCAGGATGAGAGGCACATGGATTAGAACATGGTGGTTCACTTAAAGCCTCGAGACATTTACGACATAAGTGATGGTGATAACATTGCCTATGAAAGTGAGCCATTACAGCTGACTAATTTTAAAAACTTCTTCCTTGAGGGCGATGACCATTTACTTATAATTCAGTGTGTATTTATAAATTCACACAATTTAAATTTAATTTTTGTACAAAATAATACCACACTAACATTTTCTCCACACAATATTTGTAGGGATAGCAACGAATAATGATTAAATAAATTATGCTTTTGTTCTTGTAAACCTTAATTTATATTTTTTAAAAAAATTCAATATTTTTTTAAAAAAATTCAAACCAATATTTGTAGTGGTTACAAAATTGCTACAAAATCAAATAAAAGGGCAATAAATGTGAAATCGCTACAAACAGTGTCACATAAATCGTTACAAATATCAACCACTACAAGTGCTATGCAAATCCCTCTCAATCCCTCCATCACACCTCATTTCAAACACTCCTTCATTTCTTTCAACCCTTCTTCTTTCTCATTTTCTCTCATCTAGAAATTTTTTCTAAGAGCTGAAGAGTTTAGCAGGTGGTCAAATATGGTAAAATTGTTTTTAATTCTTAGATTTCAATATTTGTTTCCCTCTCATAATATTTATACTAATTATTTTTTTTGTCTAGCAATTTAAGGACTTTTTCTCACATTTTATATATTCCTTCCATAATGATCAACATCTAGTAGACAACATAATAAGTTTTTATTACCTATACATTTCAATAATATTACCCATATAAAGTTTATACTTACCTAAATGAATTTAATCACTCTTTTTAAATAATAACTACTATTGTCACGCCCTTATTTTAATTTTACCTTTACCAGAGTATTCACAGAAAATGATATGCAGTTCGTGTTAGATCTCACATGTTTTGATGATAACAAAGAATGGTATGAAAAAGATTTGATAAACAAATAAGTTTGAACAAAGTAATAACAGGGCAAATCATCACTTGAAGTGAGCACTGGGGTAATGAAGAAAGGCCAAGAGAAAAAGCTGAGAAACTCCATCACTGGCAAAATTTCTAAAGGGTTACTCGACTAAGTACTCGAGTAATGAGACAGAAACTTGAAGTAACCAGAGTCAACCTTCAAGTAACCTGCCAACGTTACTCGAGTATGTACTCAAGTAACCAGGTAAAAGACTTCCAGTTGCTCTCAGCCTACCAATGTTACTCGAGTAATCAGGGAAATCACTTCCAGTTGCTCTCAGCTTGTCAACCTTACTCGAGTCTGTACTCGAGTCCCCTGCTTCAAGAAATATGTTGCTCTTGGCATTTTCAATCCTACCAATATTACTCAAGGAGCTACTCGAGTAACTCACTGTGGTAAGCAAAACTTGAAGGTAATACTCGATTAACTTGAAATGCTATTGTCAGACTTCACTCGAGGCACTCCTCAAGTATGCAGGTATTCAATTATTCTATATACTAGATTACCCGAGTCAGTAATCGAGTAATCTGAAGAGTTATTTACAAAGCACTTAAAGTATCTACCCGAGTAAGCTATGCAGAAAATTAATGTTTACTCGAGTAAGTACTCGAGTAACAAGGTAAGCAAACTTGAAGTGCTCTCGGCCCTGAAATCCTGCCAACATTACTAGAGTAAAGCATCGAGTAACCTGAAGTTTATTTGAGAGATTACTCGAGTAGCCACTCGAGTAACCTGTGAAGAAAATTGTATCATACTCGAGTAAGTATCCGAGTAAACAGGTATTTGCAAGGTTTGTAAATTTGTTTACTCTATGCACTACCCGAGTAATATGATGTTCATTTATTAACTTGCTCTCTATCAATGATTTCACGAAGATACTCGAGTAACTACTCGAGTAAACTTAATGAATACTCGAGGAACTACTCGAGTATCCAAGTCCAGAAATTCAGAAATCATTCCAACGTTCATTGATTTGTTTCCTATGTGATTAACCCTTCATTGTATTAGTATTCTTATTATATTCGCAGATAAACAATAAAGAGATCTTACCAAATAAGGAAAGTCAAATGCAACGTTCAAATGCTACCTACCGCCACCTACCACAAACGGATATTTTTCAAATACTGGAAAAGTCAACAGTGGTTGCGCACACTCTAACGGGCGAGAAGAAAATGTTCCAACGGTTATTACCAACACATCTATATATATATGAGAACATCCAAATAGAGAAATAACAAGAACACACACATGAACGCATTATCAAGTTCACGTTCAATACTCTGTTTTACATATACTTGTAATTCTGTACTTCAGTGATTCTTATTCACTCTGTGAGAGAGATTTTTTATTCAAACTCAATATTTGTTATTGAGGTAACTTAAGGTTATGGAACCTTGAGTTGGGATTGGATTACAACTTGTAAGGGGGAGCGAGTGTCCAGGCGAAGGAACTTGCTTGTACTGAGGTGCCAAGAACCCACTGAATCTTGGAAATTATAGTGAAACTCTCAGAGATATTCTGAGGACTGGACGTAGGTCAAAGTGGTTGTGGCCGAACCAATATAACTCCCAGTGTACACTTTGGTGATATTTCTCCTTACTCTTTACTGCATTATATTCACCGTCAAGTTTTCTTATTTGTAACAAAATTTTTAGTATCACCCAATTCACCCCCCACTTGGGTTAAACTCTTGCTCAAACATTTGGTATCAGAGCGTAGGTCTTCTTGTTAAGGTATAACAACCTAAGAAGGATCCATTGGCAAGCATAGGTGAAGGAATTCTTCCCGACGGAGCATCCATCACTAGACCTCCAGGTTTCAGTGGCGAACATTTTTCTTTCTGGAAAGCAAAGTTCAGAGTATTCGTGATGGCTACTGAATATGGGCTATGGGATGTGATTGAGAGTGGAAACTATCAACCTACAAAGATTGTAGATGTTTAGAAAATTCCCAAGACGCCAGCGGAATATGATGAGAATGACAAGAAACTTATCACTCTCAGCAGCAAGGCAATTCTGATGATACAAAGTGTTTTGAGTCAAAGTGAATACTTCAGAATTTGCACACTTCCAATAGCAAAGCAAATGTGGGAAGCTCTGGAAATAGCTCATGAAGGAACTTTGGGAATAAAGGAGAATCGGAATAACACCTTGGTCACTGAATTTGATCTACTTCGAATGAAATCAAGTGAATCAATATTTGAATTCAAACTTAGATATACTCATCTTGTTAAACAACTTGCAGCACTTGGGAAAGTGTATGATCAACATACCCAAGTACGAAAGATTTTGAATATTCTTTCTAAAGAGTGGGAGGCCAAAGTCACTGCGATAGAAGAAGCAAAAGGAGAATCAATGAGATCAGTTGCTTCTCTATTTGGAAGTCTTTCTGAATATGAAAGTAAACTAAAGTTCAAACAGGAACTAGATGACATCGGTGACAAGAAGAAGAGAGGCCTAGCACTAAAAGCAAAAGAAGAAAATCAAGATGAGGATTAGGAGTTTGACGATGATGAAATGGGCCTAATCATAAAATGATTTAGAAAGTTCTACAAGAAAGGTCAAGGATTCAAACATTTTCAAAAAGGAGGAACTAGCAGCAAAGATCATATCATCTGCTACGAATGTGGAAAACCAGGACATATCAAATTAGAATGTCCAGAGCTGAATCAAAAGAGCAAAAAAGAGAAAAGGAAAATTCTTTAACAAAAAGAAGGCCTTTGTGTCTGCTATATCGGGTGATAGTTCCTCTGACGAAGAAAGTGATGAAGAAGAAGTAGCCAATATATGTCTCGTTGCTCAAGAAGAAATAGAAGAAGAGGTAAATGATTCTGATCCTACCTATGATGAATTACTTTCTGAATATAATGCTTTACATTCTGAATTCATCAAAGTAGTTAAAGAATTAGTTGTTTTCAAAAAGAAAAACAAAGTTCTTGAAATAGAACTTAAAGAAAGTTCAGAAAAGTATTGTGAAAATTATTCTTCTTTGAAAAAGAAAAACACTGATCTCACAAAAACTCTTGAAAAATTTACTAAAGGAAGTGAGATGCTAAATGTGATTTTAAAAGCTCAACGATTTGTAAATGACCGATCTGGTATTGGATATGATTCAAAATCAGATAGAAGGAAAGGTAGAAAGAAAGCAGGAGGAAAGTCATATTTGGATTATTTCCAGCATTCTGTGCATACATCAAATCCTTTTGTGTTTTGTAATTACTGTAATAGAAAAGGTCATTATACTTCTTCATGCATTCATAAGAAGAAAGGAATGATAGGAACCTACAAATAGGTACCTAAAGGAACATATGGTTCAAAAATTTCCTGTACTAACCCAAAAGAACCCAAAAAGAAGTAGGTACCTAAGACTTAATCGTATTTAATTGTAGATATGTCTCAAAGCATCCAAAAACAACAAGTGGTACATAGACAGTGGATGCTCTAGACATATGACCGGTGATTTCGAAAGTTTTACCAAATTGTAACCTAAAGAAGGTGGAAAGGTAAAATTTGGAGGAAATCAAACTGGAAGGATAGCAGGAATTGGTGAAATCAAAACTGACAAAGGCATGTCCATTGCAGGTATTAGAACCGGTCATGGTAGAGAATTTGAAAATCAAGCCTTTGAAGAATATTGTGATACTAATGGCATTGATCACAATTTCTTTGCTCCAAGGACACCTTAACAAAATAGAGTCGTGGAACGTAAGAATAGAGTGCTCACTGAAATGGCTAGAGCAATGTTAAATGAAAAGAACGTGTCTCAAGTTTTCTGGGCTGATGCTATGAGTACAGCATGCTATATTTCAAATAGAGCCTATATTAAAACAAAACTTGGAAAGACACCATACAAGCTGTACAAAGGAAGGAAGCCAAACATTGCTCATCTACACATCTTCGGTTCTAAGTGTTTCATTCATAATAATGGTAAAGATAACTTAGGAAAATTTGATTCTAAACCTGATGAAGGAATTTTCCTAGGATATTGTAACCGAAGTAAAGCATATAGAGTTTTCAATAAAAGAACATGTGTTGTTGAAGAATCAATTCATATTGTATTTGATGAATTCGAATCCTCTGACAAAACTATTGATGAAGAGCAGGAAGTTGTTTTAAATCAAGAAAATGGTCAATCTGTTTCTAAATCTCTTATTCCAAAAGTTGATGAAACCAAGGAAGAAGAGTAATCACTAGGACAACCTAGAGCCTGGAAATACAATAAAAATCATCCCTTAGATAAAGTCATAGGAGATGTGAATGAAGGGATCAAAACTAGAAATAGAATTTTCAATGAAAGTTTTTTTGCATTCATTTCTGAGATTGAACCTTCTAACATTGATGAAGACCTATCAGACAATGATTAGGTTATAGCAATGCAAGAAGAATTAAATCAATTTGAAAGAAATCAAGTTTGGGATTTGGTACCCCAACCCAAGGATCATCCGATCATTAGCACTAAATGGGTATTCAAGAACAAACTCGATGAATCTGTAACTATTGTCAGAAACAAGGCAAGATTGGTGGCCAAAGGCTATAATCAGGAAGAAGGAATTGATTATGAGGAAACGTATGCTCCAATAGCTAGATTGGAAGCAATACGTGTACTCTTAGCCTTTGCATGTATCAAAGGATTCAAACTCTATCAAATGGATATAAAGAGTACATTTCTAAATGGCTACATTATGGAAGAAGTATACATAGAGCAACCTCCAGGTTTTGAAGATGTAACCAAACCTAACCATGTTTTCAAACTCAAAAAGGCTTTATATGGTTTAAAACAAGTTCCTAGAGTATGGTCCGAAAGGCTCAGTAAATTTCTCATTGATCAAGGTTTTGTACGAGGAAAAGTTGATACAACACTTTTTACAAAAACGAAAACGTGATGATATTTTAATTGTTCAAATATATGTTGATGACATTGTTTTCGGTGCTACTAATGAATCTCTGTGTAAGGAATTTTCTGAGATAATGCAGGGAGAGTTTGAGATGTCAATGATGGGAGAATTGAATTTCTTTCTTGGTTTGCAAATCAAACAAAGAAAGAATGGAATCTTCATATCTCAAACAAAGTACTTGAAAGAGTTATTGAAAAAGTATGGAATGGATGAAGCAAATGGAACGGACACACCTATGAGCTCAACAATGTTGCTTGATGCTGATGTCAAAGGGAAAGACTACAACATCACAAAATACAGAAGAATGATTGGATTATTACTCTATCTCACGGCAAGCAAACCGGACATCCAATTCAGTATTGGCATATATGCAAGATATTAATCAGCACCAAAGGAATCACATGCTGAAACTGTCAAACGAATCTTTAGATACCTTGCCGACACACTAGAATTGGGTCTGTGGTATCCTAAAGGAAGAAGTGAATATCTGGTTGCATATTCAAATTCTGATCATGGAGGATACAAGACAGACAGAAAGAGCACCAGTGGATAAGGTCAATTTCTTGGAGGATCTCTTGTATCATGTTTCAGCAAGAAACAAAATACAGTGTCTCTTTCGTCACCAGAAGCCGAATATGTTGCAGTCTCAAGTTGTTGTGCACAAGTGATTTGGCTAAAACAATAACTACAAGATCTTGGTATTTATCTCAAAGAAATACCAATCTATTGTGACAATACTAGTATGATAAGCTTGGTAAAGAATCCAATTCAACATTCTAGAACCGAGCATATCGATGTCAGACACCACTTCATCAGATATCATGTTCAAAAGAAAGATGTGAAAGTGATATTCACTCCTATTCATCTTCAACTAGCTGACATCTTCACCAAACCTCTTGCAAAAGATCAATTCCTATACATTATAAGAGAATTGGGAATGGTAGATCCCAATGAATTGTAAGATATTTCGGTTTCTCATAATATTAGATAATGTTATTTGATAATGTTTTGATGATTACTAACTTAAGCATCAAAGTATGTAGAAATTTGTTTTGTAGGAAGATTGAAACTCTTTTTTGAGAAATAAAAACAGAGGTAATCAGAGGACACCATTATTGGAGTGCCAACTTCAAGTAATGTCTAACAGTGCAGCATTACCCGAGGGACAACTTGAAGTAAAAGAGCACATTACTCGAGTAAGTACTCGAGTAATGGTCTTCCAAAACTGGCAGTAAAGTCTCAAGTCACCTAGAATTTAAATTAAACGGTTCATTTGGTGGGAAATAAACAGTCAAAAGTACAAAAGACAAGTTACCCGAGTGAAGCCTCGAGTAAACTTGAATTTTACTCGAGTAAGGCCTCAAGTAACTGCAGGTCCAGATCACAAACTCGATTAGAATCAACTCAAATATGTCCTTAAACAGCTATCAAATGATCGAGGGAACACACATGGATAATTACAATATTATTCATGCCAGGTAGCAACTTAAATGAATTATTTTTTAGAATTTTCTATATGATTACTCGAGTTGGGACTCGAGTAAACTTGATAATTACTCGAGTAAGGCCTCGAGTAACGTCGGGTTCTAGGTCTTTATCTGTCGCAAACTCGGTCATTTCCACAAAATCTCCTTGAGTAAATAACCTAGTCCTCTCACAAAAAGTTTTCACAATTTCTTCCTTACTTAATTTTCATCAAAACCCAGCAAATCTTAGCTCCAAAAACTTCCTATTTTGCTTAGATTCTCTTTGCCCTAACTCGCAACTTCTCACTCTGTTTTTTTTTAGATTTCAAGTTTCTCTGAATCAAAATGGTTAGGACCAAAAATCTTACTCCTACATACTCTTCTGGATCTCCACAACCCTCTGACCCTCTTTTCTCTCCTCCTAGGAAGAGACGAAAGCTCACTCCTAGATTAAAGGCCGAAGTTCAACCGAAACCTCAACCTAAACCAAAGGAGAGAGGTGTTGTGATCAAAGAGCCAGTGGTCACAAGGGCTCAATCAAAGAAGAGCACCTCAACTGGGAGAGGCAAAAGTTCTAAGTCTCTTTCTCCTTTACCTTCTGATTCTTCCACTCCCTCTTTTACTCCAAAACCCTCTAAAAAGCTAAAATATGATGTGAATGTGGCTAAAGCAATGGCTGGGATTCTTGATCAACTAGAGAAGGGCCAATCCTCTAAAAGGTTAGAATTACCAGAAGAGGAAATCTCTAAACCTCCAAAGGGGTTCAATGTCAACAAATTGGAAGATTCTCAGAAGTACCTCACACAATTTTCAAGAAGAAAAGTCTGCAAAACTCACAGTATGGATCTCAAAGTACTTCAGGAGGTATTGAAGTATGACCTAAGTCCCTTTCTTGAACCTTTTATGCCTTGGCTGTCAATTAAACTACCTTTTTGCACTAAAATAGTCACTCATTTTTACTGCAACTTAGAAATCCTAGATGAACCTAATAGGACTTCTGCAGAGGAAGAAATGACCACAACTGTTAGAGGCCAGAAAATTCTTATCTCACCCTCTGGGATCAACATTTGGTTAGGAATAGAAAACCCCCTGATGACATCTATTCTAAGCTTGAACCTAACCAAATTTTCACTGTCCTTAGACCTGGTGAGCTTGTGGGTCCTATTAACTTCAATCCGAGTGACATGTGTGACCATCACAGGGTTCTTTGGTATATTTACTCTAGATCCCTTATGAACAAAGCCAATAACTACACCCATTTCTCTGACCGGGACTATAGGTGATTTGCTTCTCTACTCCTGAAGGAACAAAAGGACTTGGGAGAATATATTTTCTCTGAGATGAAGAGGTACAAAATAGAAGGGAACGCTACTACTCCTATGCCATATCCTCATATTATCTCTCTTATCCTCAAGAAAAACAAGATATGGTACTTGGAGAATAAAGAGCCTATTGAAAGGATCACTTCAATTGGAAGAAACCAGATTGGGAAGCTTAATATTGTGATTCCTCTTAAGGGTCCTCTGGAGTCAAGTCCCAAGAAGAAGAAGAAGACAGAGACTGAGACAAGTAAAATGGATGACACTCAGTATTCTGCTCTAGCTGCCACTACCTCTTCACCCTCTTTCCTCAATGCTACACTTCAATACTTCATGAAGAATATGCTAAGAGGATTTCACGTAGACATCGCCAACACCAATGCCGAGTTTATAAATCACATGAATGACAAGATGGCTGAGTTGGTTGAGAGGATGGACAAGAGGCACGAGGAGTTGTTAGCTGAGCAACGTGTCCAAGGTGAGAATCTGAAGTTGATTCTGGCAAGATTGGACTCTATAGGTCTTGGACCTTCTGCTGGTCTATCATTTGCACCTAAGGCATTCTCACCTCCAGAGAACATCCCCTTTGAGCATCATCATACTGAGGTTGAGCCAACTATCCCTGAGATATCCTTTCCCAAATTTCTAAATTTTAGCCCACTTGAACCAAGACCCTCTGCACTCACATTCCCCATTATTCTTCCTAGAGATATCCTATGCTCAGTGGATGATCCTGAAACCAATGAGACTATCCATATTACCATTAAGAATTCACTACCCAGAGCTCAGCCTGAACCCACACCTACACCTATTCCTTCCCCTACTCATACAGAGGAAATCTCTCTCTTATCTTCTGATCATCATACTATAGGTGCCATAGAAGAGGTTGAGACCACCTCTATTGTTTCATATCAGTAATCTCCAATCCCTCCAAAAGATGACATTCATATCCCTCCACTCAACCTTCCTGAACCAGAATCTTCCAGCTCCTCTTTTGATTCTTCTAGTTCAGATTGCTCCTTGGTCCTTCCTGTCAAGCCTTTAAGTCCTCCACTTGATTGATAAAGACAAAAAGGGGGAGAAGAGCTTGAGTGATTTTATGGTAGAGCTTGAGTGATTTTGTGGTTGACTGAGTTTCTTTCATTTTGGGAATATGGATGTACATGGGATTTAGGAGCTTTTCATACTTGTAATGCAATTTTAAGTTCAATGTAAGTTTCTTTAAGTTTTAATTTCAATTCAAGCCCATTTAAGTTTTTTTTAAGTTATAATACATTTGTGGGACTAATGAGTTCATTATGTATGCAAGGTGAATATGTTGTGGTTTCAAAATTTTCCAAAACACTTTGAATTGACACTTAACAAGTTATTTCAAAAAGGTTTCAAAATTATCATTGATTTCAAGAAGTGTTTATTTGAGAACTCAATTTCAAAAACTTTGTTCAAAATCACCAAGTTTTGTCATCATCAAAAAGGGGGAGAATGTTAGATCTCACATGTTTTAATGATAACAAAGAATGGTATGAAAAAGATTTGATAAATAAATAAGTTTGAACAAAGTAATAACAGGGCAAATCATCACTTGAAGTAAGCACTGGGGTAATGAAGAAAGGCCAAGAGAAAAAGCTGAGAAACTCCATCACTGACAAAATTTCTAAAGGGTTACTCGAGTAAATACTCGAGTAATGAGACAGAAGCTTGAAGTAACCAGAGTCAACCTTCAAGTAACCTACCAAAGTTACTCGAGTAAGTACTCGAGTAACCAGGTAAAAGACTTCCAGTTGCTCTCAGCCTACCAATGTTACTTGAGTGAGTACTCGAGTAATCAGGGAAATCACTTCCAGTAGCTCTCGGCCTGCCAACCTTACTCGAGTCTGTACTCGAGTTCCCTGCTTCAAGAAATATGTTGCTCTCGGCATTTTCAATCCTACCAATGTTACTCGAGGAGCTACTTGAGTAACTCACTGTGGTATGCAAAACTTGAAGGTAATACTCGATTAACTTGAAATGCTATTGTCAGACTTCACTCGAGGCACTCCTCAAGTATGCAGGTATTCAATTATTCTATGTACTAGATTACCCGATTCAGTAATCGAGTAATCTGTAGAGTTATTTACAAAGCACTTGAAGTATCTACCCGAGTAAGCTATGCAGAAAATTAATGTTTACTCGAGTAAGTACTCGAGTAACAAGGTAAGCAAATTTGAAGTACTCTCGGCCCTGAAATCTTGCCAACATTACTGGAGTAAAGCATTGAGTAACCTGAAGTTTATTTGAGAGATTACTCGAGTAGCCACTCGAGTAACGTATAAAGAAAATTGTATCATACTCGAGTAAGTATATGAGTAAACAGGTATTTCCAAGGTTTGTAAATTTGTTTACTCCATGCACTACCCGAGTAATATGATGTTCATTTATTAACTTGCTCTCTATCAATGATTTCACGAAGATACTCGAGTAACTACTCGAGTAAACTTAATGAATACTCGAGGAACTACTCGAGTATCCAAGTCCAGAAATTCAGAAATCATTCCAACATTCATTGATTTGTTTCCTATGTGATTAACCCTTTATTGTATTAGTATTCTTAGCATATTCGCAGATAAACAATGAAGAGATCTTACCAAATAAGGAAAGTCAAATGCAACGTTCAAACGCTACCTACCGCCACCTACTGCAAATGGATATTTTTCAAATACTGGAAAAGTCAACAGTGGCTGCGCACACTCTAACGGGCGAGAAGAAAATGTTCCAACGGTCATTACCAACACATCTATATATATATGAGAACATCCAAATAGAGAAATAACAAGAACACACACACGAACGCATTATCAAGTTCACGTTCAATACTCTGTTTTACATATACTTGTAATTCTGTACTTCAGTGATTCATATTCACTCTGTGAGAGAGATATTTCATTCAAACTCAATATTTGTTATTGAGGTAACCTAAGGTTATGGAACCTTGAGTTGGGATTGGATTACAACTTGTAAAGGGGAGCGAGTGTCCAGTCGAAGAAACTTGCTTGTACTGAGGTGCCCAGAACCCACTGAATCTTGAAAATTATAGTGAAACTCTCAGAGAAATTCTGAGGACTGGACGTAGGTCAAAGTGGTTGTTGCCGAACCAGTATAACTCCCGGTGTACACTTCGGTGATATTTCTCCTTACTCTTTATTGCATTATATTTACCATCAAGTTTTCATATTTGCAACGAAATTTTTAGTATCACCCAATTTACCCCCCTCTTGGGTGAAACGCTTGCTCAAAAAGTTTGGTTGGCAACATAGAAATAGCGTAAAAATACTGATAATATGTTCATGATTACTGAAATTCCCCTCAAGGATTCATACCTAATAATTACAATTAATGTAGCTGCATATGGCTACTAGGGTATCTAAACCCATCGCAGTAAAACAGAGACATCTTCCCGTCTTCGTTCTACTATTGCAATCCCCTCTCGTGTAGTTCTTGTCTCTGATCTCTGCATACCTTTTGTATTCACCTCTCTAAATTGTTGGTAGGGGAGGGTGAGATTTGAGAGAATCTCAGTAGGAAACATATACCAATATGTATGTAGGATAAGTGCTTAATGCATGGCATGCTTGCAATACATAACTCATGCTAACACATTGACATATCTATGTGCTCAATGTTTCAAACAACATACTTTTGGCCATAGCATAAATAGAAATAAATCTTCAATCATTCATATATATTTCACATAATCAAGCAAAGCAATAACATGCATCAATACTGTAACCCCCACCTCTATAAAGACAACAATTAGCGTTTAAACACGTTTGAATAATTGAATAAGAGATCCGGGCTAATTAAAACTTTTTCAACACATAAACAATATGATCTCCATTCATTCATAAAAGCAACTGGCCTGTTCGGTTTGTAACATGCATAATATCAGAGTATAAGCACAATTCCCGATGTTCACCCGAGATAATAACATTAATCCAAAGGTTTATACAAAGCATCATTGCCCATCTCAGTATCCATACTGGGGATTCCATAAAACTATAATGCTATGATCTATTCAATATGAACATTTATCCCAAAATGATAACCAGTTCAGTATAAACCAAAATATCTAACTAAGACTATCGCCAACAGTCCTAATCGTCCTTGCTCACTTGCTTGTTCTTCGATCCACTTGCCCTATCTAAAAATGTTATTTGGAAAGAATGAGATTCTAGAAAATCCCAGTAGCAACAATTTATGTATATGATGCATATTAAACAAAGCAAGTAAACATTTATCACAATGCAGCAATCAATATTCAAGGCCGGGCACAATGCCATGTCCCGTTCACTGTATACAAGGCCGGGCTTTCACCTCGTCCCTTTATTGTATCTGTATTTAAGGTCAGGCTTTCGCCATGTCCCCTTACTGTATCTGTATTCTATGACTAATGTAAACAAGCAATGCAATATACATGATATAGGATAAAGTGTCACTACCTTATTCTTTCCGTCCTTGTTCAGGAAAATATCAAACCCTATAGTCATAATTAAGGACGACACATTATCACTTATTCCAATTCTCAATCGACCTCAAAACACTTAGTTTTGGTTACCATTAAAGTCCCTTAAGTAGCTATGAAAGTCTCTAACAATAGCCTACAAGGATTGGAAAGTACTAGGTTAGAAACCACTTTTCAAAATCACATGGTGCTGAAAACAGGGGTTGGCTGTAGCCAAGAAACCTTTGGCTACGGCCAACAGAAAGTTTCTGGCTGCAGCTGCGGCCAGAAACAGTAAAAAAGGTTTATGGCTGCAGCCAACAATTTTCTGGCTGCGGCCAGGAAAATTCTGTTTCTTGGCAGAACTTCAAAATATTATAATTAATTCTAGAAAAATCGAAATAAGGTGATCCCAAAGCCTATTGAAATCTATTTAAGTGCTCTTTACTAGAAACTATGGACCATTACCAGAAATTACCACACAAATACAGAATTTAAGAAATGTCCACATTGCTCCAAATTGTTCCCAGATTTAACATCAAGCTTTAGACAGTCATAACTCCTAGCTCACAAATCGAAATGACATGAAATATATGTCCATTTTGAAGCTTGGCAAGTGACATTTAAGACTGGAAAGTTTCATAATTTTTCAACACCATTTACTATTTTAAAACGTCCATGAAAATCCACTGCCAGAACAGAGTTTTTCACTAACCAAGACTTGCCACTTTTAAAACTAAGTCCCTACTGGTTCAAAATTCATATCCAACACTACTCCCACACAATTTTCCACAAGGAACACATTGGAAACATCAAAATAACCAAATTCTCATTCCATCTATATTTTCTGTTTTTGGCCTATGTTCAACAAAAATCCCAAAATTGTCAAACTTGGCATTTAAGATTCAATCAAATTCTATCTATCCAAGATACATCTCAAAGCATCATATCCATGACAACAACAACTCAAACACCACAAGACCCTAATTTTCGAAAATAGGGCTAAATTCCCAGAAATTCCAACTTAACCAAATGACCATAAAACTTATATCAAAATGCTTAACTCACTCACCTCTTTAACTTTCTCCAAGGAGTTCTTTGATTCTCCAAACTCTATATTTCCTTAAGAGCTCAAATCTTCACCAATGGTAAATCTAAAACCATAGAATTGAAGCTCTCAACACAAAGAGCAAGATTGAAGAAGGGAGTTTTTCCATTAAAGGTCATTAGAAGGGTCAAAATGCTTACCTTTTGCAAGAGTTCTTCTGCCTTCTTGGTCTCCAATGGCTGCACGCATGAGAAAGGGAGAAGAGAGATGAAGAGTAGGTGAAATGATAAACATGAATTCAGAAATTCTGCCCTCCCCTTGAGCCATACGCATAAGAGAGAGGGGGAGAGAGAAAATGATAGAGATTGAGTGTGAGAAGGGAGATAAAATGATGATCTCTTGGGACTCCCATGCTCAATTCAGCTGAATTGTAGGAGGGAAGGGAGAGAGAAAAATGATGAGACCATGCTTAGTTGACTTTGATCCAACCACTCCCTTCATGCATTCACAACAATGCCACATGTCACTCTCTCATGCAATCTCCTCATAATTAATCCTCCACTTAGTTACACTAACCAATTCCATTAGCCATTTAATCACACACCTCATTTCTTCTTAGTTAGTAATTAATCTCTCTATTAATCACTAACTAATTAACCGATAATTTTCCATTCTTCCAATTCCTCCATTGATTATGGCATAATAACTATAATAGCCACATAACATATAATTAAATTCCTTTTCTTCTTCCATGCATCATTTACCCCTATATTTAGCCTAAATAATTACTTTGTCACATAATTAAGCTAAAATGCAGGGTGTTTGGCATTTCCAATAACAATTCATATCTCAAATCGATTTTGATTTACAAAATTATCCACAATAATTATTATTATCCCTTAATGAAAATTTGGGGTGTTACAAATACACTAGTACAAATATCAAATACATGCAGGAGAGGTAAGTTTCCTACCTTAGACCTTTCCCACCTCGAACCGTGTACTTCGATTTGCGTGCCAATCCCTTGGGCTTTCAACTTAGTCTTAAAACATTAAATGTACTAGTTTAGACACTTCCATAGTGTTTTATGGCTGTTAAATGAACCTATTATAAAAATTTACCAAAATACCCCTGGAACTCCAGCCGGGCTTCGCCGTACCCAGTCCGACTGTACTTTTTTTGAAATTTCAACATGGGCTATTCTTACATATTTTCACCCAAGGAATCCATTTCTGAACTCAGAATTATCAAATTCATTGTCAAATTACAAAAATATCCTTGACAGCCCTTATTTTGGGATTTTAGGGGTGTTTTCGTAATTTTACTTTTTCGAGCTTTTTTGAAAAAGTGACCAACTGTAACCCCACCTAATTTTCACTCATGAACTCAATGGAACCATCAAATCATTGAAAATCCAACTCTAAGGCCCTCTAATAGTCCTAGCCGAAATCCTCAGGTTCTGCGGGGAAAATTGGGGTTTTGCGATTTCAGCTCCTTAAACGCGTTCGTTTCTATTCCTAACCACTTTATTGACTATTCCATTAGGTTACAACTAACATTAAGACCCAATTTGGGCAGCATAAATCCTAGGCCATGTCATTTCCAAAATTTAAACCCAATAGCAATCCAGCGAAATTTCACTGATTAAATTGCCCATAGTAGCCATAATAAGCAATATATGAAAGTTTGGAAATTACCTCAAGCTCCTTCTGGCTTTTCCCTAATATGGCTAAAAACCCTAACTTTCCCAACCAAGATTTCAGCTTCAACAACCTTCCAAAACTTGTAAGAGAATCTTAGGGGTAGAGTAATACATCTTAGGAGCTAAATCGTCGGAGAAATCGGCTTACTTTACAAGATCTCTTCCCCTTTCTCTCTCTAAAAGCTCACAACTTCCTCTCTCTATTTTTCTGAAAATGGCGTCAGTTTGTGCTGAAGAGGAAGAGGAAGATGATATTTTAATATTAGGGTGATGTCATAATTTAATTATTTATTAATTTCCAACAATTTCGGTTTTTTACAAAGTTTTGGCAGATTTCTGCCCAAACTTTGAAAAATCATGACTAATTCTAGAAAAATCGAAATAGGGTGTGTAACCTCCTTCGTACCATAGGCCGAGATTAAGTTTATAATCAAGTAATTAAGTAAAATTAGAGACCTTAGATGATTTGGTACTTAAACAAAATCAAACTTCCCAAAACCAGAGTCTATGAAAACTTTTCTAAAACCTGTTCACAAAGGTCTCAATTCACATTACAAATACACAATTGGTCTGTACAGGTTGATTCCATTTACAAATATCAGAGTATAGCATAAATTTTTGACACACTCGGGTTCCATTAATCAGTAAAGGGTCATACAAGACAACAATGCCCATAATGTCTTTCCCTTTACTAGGGGATTACACAAAACAATACAACATATCCCAATATATATACAATTGGTCCAAAAAGAGATATCCAATTAATCTTACATGATAACCAATAACAAAAATAAACTCCTAAACTGGAGCTCAACCGCTCTTCATCACCCGCTTTCCTTTCGATCCTTCAGCCCTGTCTAAAATTTGTGTTTTTGGGAGAGTGAGATTCTAAAGAATCCCCGTAGTAACAAATCACTCATAGTATGCATAATAATAAGGCATGAAAGCAATCATAACCCACATATAGCAACTACAACTGTAGTTATAACGGTAAAGGCATGTATGACTCGTGTCACCCTTACGTTTGCTCACGCTATATTGCACCACAACATAGTTCACAACAATATATTTCACCAACAGCTGGAATTCATATAAAGCATTTTACAATACACAGCCATATTGGCTAGATTCACAAAGCAGTTTCTCAAAGATCCATGTCTATTACAACGACAGTTCAACAGCTGGGGTAGGTGTGATAAGCATCAACCCCCTACGACGGATCCTGCTGAAGTGCTCGTGCTGCAATGGACCATGGCACATTTTCATTCACATTTCATAAACACAATGATCAATCATGCATACCAGACATCATACACCACACGAGAGAAAAGTCACTACCTGCTCGTTCCTTCCGTGCACGCTCTAGCACTGGTCCCTCCCGAGTAGGGCAAATGTCGTATCCTATAATTCATAATGAGTGACGGAGTATTATTCTCTATCCAATTCTCAAGTACTTCTTTATACTTAATTGGTTATCATTATTGCTCTTTTAGAGTCATTAAATACTCCTAACAAACTTCCTAAAGGGTTGGAAGAACTATCCCAAAGATCCTCTTTTGGAAGCACAAAAACTGATTTTTCACTGCTGCACTCGAGTGAAGATGACCTTACTCGAGTGTTGGTATAGACACTCGAGTGAAGAAGGCCTCACCTGAGTGATGGTACGGTCTGTACTTCAAGTACTAGAAAGTGAAGACAGAAAGTGTTTGCCCGAGAGTACAAGAACTTTCAAAGAAAAGAAGCACTCGAGTGAAGAAGACCTTACTCAAGTGACAACTTAACACTCGCAAGTGTTAAAGCGCACTTTTGAATTTTGGACGCGAGTGACAACTCGAGACGAGAGTTCATGGTGTCAAATACAACTGCACTCGAGTGAGAACCCACAACACTTGCAAGTGAGGTAACACTCTTGCCTCTACACACGGAAGTGCAACACAGAAATTGAAGCAGAAAAGGAAATTACACTATCGCATTCGAGTGGACTCATCCTCACTCGAGTGATGTTCATCCCACACTCAAGTGAGCCCCATATTACTCGAGTGATATGCATCAGAAACCAGAAAATGCAGAAAACTTAACAGCACTTCCAAATGCTTCCCAAGAGTTTTCAATAAACCCAAAACCTCAACTAAAGCTAATCCCACACAAAAACACCCAAGGAATTCAATGGAATCATCAGAATTACCAAAATCCTATCCCATTATTATGCTTTGGTTTGAATCAACATTAAACACCAAAAAACCCAAAAGCACCAAACTTAACATTTCAACCTCCAATCAATCTATATATCCAAAATACCTCTCAAGATACCAATTTCATGCCAAAAGCATACCATATACCCAATGACACTCATTTTTTTAATTTAAGGCCAAAAATACCAAAAATTCCAAACTTCATACAATGGAATAAAATATAGATAGAAAGATTGGTCTTACTTACCTTAACAACTTTCTCAAAGACACTTTTTGATTCACCAAACTTCAGATTTTCGTGATTCCTCAAATCACCACCAATGGAGAAACTACAACCATCAAATTGAAGCTCTCACTCCAAGGAACGACATTAATAAAATGAACTTTTGCATTTGAGGTCATTAGCTTACCTCAAAATCAAGCTTTTCCTTTCTCTCTCCTAAGCTCCAATGGCATCGAAAATGGAAGAAGAAAGAGAGAGAGAAGAGTATGAAGGAGATGAAGAATGATGATGATTATACTCCCTCCCTCTACTCTTCAGCAAAAAAATCAAGGGAAAAGAGAGAGAAACTATTAAAATATTAGGCATTTGACTTTTCTCATCTTTTCTCTCTTCACACACAATCATGCCACATGTCACTTTGCTATTGGCCCACCCAAAATAAGTCACCAATTAGCCATTTTAATCCCTTCTTTAACCATTTAATCACACTTCTCATTTTTCCTCTTAGCTAGTAATTAATTTCTCTATTAATCACTAACTAATTGCCCAACAATTCATTCTTTCAATTTCCACTAATCATGGCATATTAATTAATATTGCCACCAGAACACATAATAATCCCACTTTAATTCGATAATTATCCTCAATAATTATCATTAGTCCTTAATCAAAAATTGGGGTGTTACAGGGTGATCTCAAAGCCTATTGAAAGCTATTTAAGTCCTATTAACAGGAAAAGTATGAACTATCACCAGCCGCCACCACACAAATACAGAATTGCACAAAATCCAATACTACTCCAAAACTGATGCGATCCAGAATCAACAAGTTGTCCCTTCCAATTCAAGTGATGTCTCTTCCGTTTCAAATTATCATTATCAAATTCCAACTCAACAAATCATGAGAGCACAAGCTAAAATATTCAAGGAAGCATTGATTGGGCTGATTGAAGAAGTTGTTGTAAATCAAATGGCAATTGGATGAATGAATCTGATTTACAAAACAAAGATGCTGAAAACGTCACTAAGTTCATTTGTGCTAAATATGGAGTTGTTAATCAAGTTTTGGGCTTGGAAACTTCAAAACAAAGAGCTTGGACCTAGTACTACACATGGGAGGCTCATTTGGGCCTAAATAAGCACATTTTGAGCCTTAATTTGCTAAATACATCTTCTTGAAGTTAGGTGTGCGAAAATCAACAAGGGGTTGGTGGAAGATTTGACTTTTGGTTTCTTTAAGCATTTGTATTTGATTTTTCAAGTTTCTTCTAGATTGTATTAGACTTTTGTGTTTATTTTATTAGATTTTTAGGTTTCCTAGCACATGGTTTTACAATTTGTATTTTCTATGTTCAGATTTGCACCTACTACAATTAGGACATATTTCCCTATAAATACTTGGTGCTTCTTCATTTGTAAGACACAATTGAGATTTGAATCATAAATGAATGTTGCACTTCTGTACTTTGTTTCTTAAGAGTGGATTCTCTCTAAGGGTTCTTTTTAGAACTAACAAACTTATCAAGGCTTGATCAACCTTGTGGCGTTTTTCCAACACTTCGGGTCCTTGTTCTTTCATGTTCAAGGGTTCAAGTGGATCGTTGATCTGTGTTTAGCTTTCTTGGGGTGTGTATATTTCAGAATTGGTTGTGGGTTCGTGGGATCTTCCCTTGTGGGTTCGCACCAAAAACATATTCCAGTTTTAATCTCAAACTTTAGAAAATCATAACTTCCAACTCACAAAACGAAATGACATAAATTATATGTCCATTTGAATCTTGGGATGTGAATTTTAATACTAGAAAGTTTCAGAATTTTTAGACACAATTTTTCCATTCAAAATGTCCAAACAAACTGACTGGCCTGTACAGAGTTCACATTGGACAGAATTTCAAATTTCCAACCAATGTGTTCAATGGCTCCAAAATCAACATACAACCCTATTCCCACACAAATTTTCACAAGGAAACCATTGGAATCACTAAAACAACCAAATTCTCATCACATCCACACATATCCAGTTTTGAACCAAACTGCATCACAAACCGCCAAATTGTCAAACTTTCCATTTCAAGTTCCAAACCAATTCCAATGTCACAATGACACAATATGACACCATTTTCACCACAATATGCTCCCTCCCTCTATTCGAATTCAATTTAGATATTAATCCACAATTGAACTTAAATATAGTGTTTAGGCACTGCTCATAACACATTCGAATCACAATTCACCTCGTATTCTCCAAAAGTGTTTATTTAACAATAATCACCTTCACCTTTGGAGTCATTAACCCTTAACCAAAATTTGGGGTATTACAACTATCAATTGAGTTACTTAAATAATAAACTATTCAACACAATATTATAATAATAGACTCAGATAATTCTATAATTTTTTTTAAATTTCCCAAAATTTTGTAGTGGTTTTAGAACCGCTATAAATTTTAAACTCAAAATGGGATTAATTTTTTGGCGCTACTTTTGAAATTTCATACTATATTAGTAGTGGTTTGATAACCACTACAAAGGTTTTGACGCCAATTTTTTAAAATTCCTATTTGAATTTAGTAGCTGTTTTCCTATCGCTACAAAATTATAGCCAAATTTTCATTTTTCATTTCCCGCACACGCGAAATTGTGGGTCCAATATTTGTAGCGGTTTTTATAACACCTACAATCATCAAAGGTAATGTGTTTTCCACATACACATCTTGTAGCAGTTGGAATAAATCACTACAAATGAAGTAGCGGTTGTGTTATGTAAGTAGCGGTTCTCTTGAACCGCTATTAATCCATTTGCAACAATGGATTTTGTAACGGTTTTTACAACCACTACTAATATCTTTTGTAATAGTTAAAACGCTACAAATACACCTATTTGATCACTACTAAACCACAAATGTTTTTGTAGTGACACTATGATCAAATGTGCTCTGATAACTTGAGAAGTGGCATTCGTTCGTAAATAACATGAAAATTTTGTTTCATCTCTCAACAGCCGTGCTGTACAGGTGTCAAGTTCATTCAACTCCTCCTTATTTTAATATGAATATCTTTGGAGTTAGTTGGAACTCAAATCTAGCCATCTTAAGTTGTGTAATGTATGTTCTATTCTACTATATGTTACCCATTTTCATTCACCCCAAAACTCACTGATCTTCTTTGCAAGGGCCTGCAAAAACATGTAATTTCCCTTTATGAGTATAGGTTATACTCAGACAAAATAATTTTATTTTAGGAAAACCGTAATTAAGGCCGATGTTTGTGGCTCCTAATGATTTATACCTAAAGGGGTATGAAATATAATGTTATTGCAAACTGCTGAACTAAAATTCAAATGTTTTACGTTGTTTATTGTCATTTTAATTTTTTTTATCATAAAATAATCATTCCTATTAATCAGAGGGGTTTCCAAACTCAGAAGTATTTAATTTTTTTTTAATAAATTTAACTTATGAATATTGCGACTCAACTTGTAAATACAAATGGATTAATGTCCCTTAAGAAACAACCACCAAGTTTCGTTCAATTTTCTTTTTCTTTTTTCTTTTTTTGGTAATCGTGTTCTTGCATGGATCAAGTCAAGTAAGAAAACATCAAGCAAATTTCCATTTTTTTTTTTGTTTTGCGCAAGTTTTGTTTACTTATTTTTAGTTTTGGGTTCCTTAGGGGCTTAAATCTTTAGTTTGCATGTGCATCACGCTAGGTATATTATAAATAGGATTCGGTCAACTACTAGTTGAAAGGAGGAATACTTACAAACTCCAGGAGCGCCACCTCATATATATTTTGACTAATTAAAATATAACAACTCATCTTATATAATCCCACATGGTTGATGAGTCATCTGGATAAATTCAAATTGTATGATTTTGAAAAATAACAACTCAAGGGAGGAAATTTCATTTTTTTGTTTTTCTAAATTATGAAGTTTATGTTTTTTAAAATCATAAAATTTAAATTTCTCCATATGACTTATCAATCATATGGAATTAAAATGAGATGATTTGTTGTATTTTAATTAGTTAGAATACAAATGAGTTCGCACTCATGGAGTTCAAAGATGAAGTGAATTTTGACGTGGACGTCCATTAGCGAACAGTTATTGGAGGTATTTATTATATATATTTTTGTTTGTCATCAGCAATTAATTGTTCCTGCATACAAGATCACTGTTTGAGTTTTCCTATGATATGAAGTGTATGAATATTCTCAGATGTTATATTTCAATTTTTTAATAAAGTAAATTCTAATCAACTTGGTATTGCCTATTTTCTCGAGTGGTTTAATGCTTTTCATAGTCTGAGCGTATTATGTGTATGATTGTGCACATGTATTTTGCTATACCAAGTCTGTTTGCGCATTTAACACCCAATTAAAAAGGAGATTATTTTGTTATTGGCAAAAGTGGCATTTGGATAAATGTCTGAAATTGGTTCCGTGGTTTTCAGTGTACGTAAATAACTTTGGCAATACTGGAGAAGGTTGCTGGACTAAATTGTTGACAATTTGTATCTTGTTAGCCAGATACCCACATGGCAGAGAGCGCAATATTTTGTTTCATCAAAAGAATATTTTGTAATCTTATATTATCTATAGACGACATGGTTCCATCTTCTCAAGTCCTTGTTTTTTTTTTTTTTTTATTTCTATTTTATGTT
Source organism: Inga oerstediana (assembly GCA_963210345.1). Lineage (NCBI taxonomy): Eukaryota > Viridiplantae > Streptophyta > Magnoliopsida > Fabales > Fabaceae > Inga > Inga oerstediana. Next base: position 36,227,462 of record OY723407.1, on the reverse strand, counting down.
GTGAACATTCTTGACGCCCAATATGCTTTTCCCTCCTCTAAGTGCTTTTGTTTTGTGGCTCTTCTTCTAAGAGGAATAAAGTAATGGCCTCGTAGCGGCATTGTTTGCTGTGCATATGCTAGTAGTTTTTCTTTACTATCAACTCTCTTTTTCGTGAAAAGTGAGTGCACTAATAAACCAAAACTTGACCCAAGACAAAATATAAGAGACACATGGCTTAGTTAATGGTGCTCCTCGTCACTCTCAACTCTCTCTTATGTTATGAAAGATTTCCCTATACTCAACATTTGTGGCTTTCATTGTTTGCTTACTGTTTAAGTCTAATATTAGTACCTTCAAGCCCCCAACAGATGTGACCCTTGATAGTGCAATTATAGCTGTCCATGAGTGAAAACTAGTAGTGGCAGGAATAACCCAACATGACTCATTGATTATTCCTGACTCTTATTGATCGTCATGGCGGATGACATTATGAAAGGGAATTGCCTTCTGGTCAAAGTGAATGGCAATTTGGTTTTAGATGAATTCATGTCCATTCGATGTATGAGAACTTGTTGTCCTATACTTGTACCATTTAAAGCTATTGCCTTTATCAAATGCTTGCCAATAAATGTGATACGCATCTTGGTTCCGTTGCACAATCTAGCAGATTGGTCAATGTTCCTTAGCATCATTATTGGTATGCCCACTTTATAGCTTGTGTGGAGGGATGCCGGGGCAATTTATTGCGTTGAGGAACTTTGTTGAATATAATTCTCCAAATGAGTTGCTGTCTTGTTTAGTTTTTGCAGCTAAGTCGGAGCTAAAGTAATGCACTGGCTCTCGGTGGAGGAGTGTTAACGCATACTCGTTGATATGATTGACCACTTCGGTTGTTGGTGTGAGGATAGCTTGGTCTGTAAGGCATTGGGAGTCGAATATATTTTGCTACAGATCAGGATAAGTTAATGTAACTATGGTTTAACTACAGATCATGATAGCTCGGTCTGTGAGGAATTGGGAGTCAAATATGTAACTATCGTTTTTTAAAATACATTTTTTAAAATTTTTTATATTTATTTCATTTAAATATTTATTATTTATATAAATATATATTTAATATATTATATTAAATATTATTTTCTCACATTTAAGTGTTTAAATTTTATTTTGATTGTTTTAATTATTTTTTAAATGTTAAAGAAAATACTTATGTCAAGTTCTTTATATCCATTTCATCAAGTTCTCCAATAATATCTTAACATTTGTCCCTTTTTTGAATTATTATCTCATATAACTATAAACCCATATATAAAAAAAAATAGGACACATGGTCACATATGATTGGAGAACATGATGTAATGGATATAAGGAACTTAATGTAAGTATAGTCATAATATATATATATATATATATATTTCATAATATATTTTTATTTTTATTAATATATATAATATAATATATTAAAATATATATTATATTAGATATTATTTTTCTGATATTTAATATATATTTCATAATATATTTTTATTTTTATTAATATATATAATATAATATATTAAAATATATATTATATTAGATATTATTTTTCTGATATTTAAGTTTTATATTTTATTGTTATTTTTTATGATATATTATTTTATATAAATTATTAAAATGTAATAAAAATTATAAATTTTATCGATGAAAATTTTTCCTTTGGTAAATTTTGTCAGTAATTCGATTTTTTGTAGTACTTGTAATTATGATTTTTTGGCTATTATTGTCACTTGTGATTGGAAGTGCATGTTTTATGTGAGTTTTAAAGGACTACATGACTGCCATAGTGGTGAGAAGTTTAGAGTTGCATTTATTATGTCCACATGGCTACCCTTTAGGATCACAGGGAGAATTTGTCGGAAATCACCTCCCATGACACGCACTTGCCACCAAATGGTGATGCAGACTTCATGATATCTTTGAGTGTATGATTTACGGCTTTGACACAAAACCTCTTTATCATTGGCACTTCATCCCATATGATTAATTTGGTGGATTCCGGTATAGTCAATAATTGGGAGTTGTGGGATGTATTACACGTTGAGTCCTTATTGATGTCAATTAGGATGGCAAATCTTGAATGCATTGTCCGTCCAAATGGAAGTAGAGTGGCTAGTAAGCTACTTGATGTTACATTAATTACAATGTCTCTGTGCCCTTATTGTTGCGGTCAGGGCCACATGTTTGTTTTTCTAGTTCCATTATATCTGTAGACAAAATAAAATCCGCTAGTGTCCCTATCAACTGCATTCATTATCTCACCGAATATTTTAGCTGGCTCATCTATTAGTGATCTCCTCAACCTATCAACTTCTGCTCTACAAATGTCCCAGTCAAAGTTTAGTTCCTGGAGTAGCAGATTGTTGGAGGTGCCCAACAACTTGGCGTTTTTGGTGCCAGCATGCCAATATAATCATTCAGAGACGACCATTCTTGGACAAAAGTCTTTTAATCTCCATCAATCCCACTTCCTCTCTATCCTCCTCTGTGTATTATACCGCTGCAACACAAAACAGTGTTTGAATTTAATTTAATGTTTGTTCGTGCGAAGGTCATTTATACTACAGTTCTTAAAAGGTATGTACAATATATACTGTTAGGAAAGACAAGGTTCATGACTTAGGCAATACTTGTAATTGTGAATTGGGGGTCATGGTGAGGTATGTAGAGAAGATCTTCATAAATTAGCTGTTTAGATTGTTCCCATACCAGTAAAGGATTTGACAAGTAATGGCATAAAAGCATACTTACAAAAAATCTTAGGAGATATCCACCAGTCGCCTAGAAATAGGCCTTTTTTACGGCATCAATGCACCCTTGATCATCATCCAGTAAACTAAGGGTGTAGCAAGCTGCCTTAAAAGTTTTGTACACTATATTATCAATTGTTCTTATTTCATCGTAGGTTGTTTTTGTGAGTAACAAAGAAGATAATAAATGTCCCTCTGTGATGGTGCGGCATGTGCAAGTCTCCCAATGGCAAATCCTTACTTCCTTATTTCCCACATTCTTTCCTTTCTATCAAATGTGTAATGTTGAGGAAAGTCACCATATGTCAATGTCTTAGCAAAGTCCTCGTCTTTATTTTGTGCAAGCGATGCACATAACATTGATTAATTGACCCGTTGCTTATTTATGAGTAAGGGCATCTTCTCCATGCTTGACTAGAAGACTGATTGTTGATTGAGCAAGTGGAAGCTCAATCTTTCAATAGAAGGATATCAGTGGATGTGGAATGCAAATATTCTCCAAGCACCCTCTCATGTTGAAATGTACCTGCAGTTGAGATAATGTGCAACCACATCAAATAATTGCTGGGAAGCTTCGAAGCTGTCATTGCTATATAGCCTAGCAATCACGCGATCATTTCCCTTACTATTGTGCTTGAACAAGTATTTGATTGCTCTTGACTAGTTTTGTTTCTTCACATTGATATGTCCCTAGAAGCTTTAATAATGTTGCATTATAAGGTATGACATATCTATTATCGAGTTACATACCTTTTTTGTCAATATTTTTTTTTTCATTCGTTCTATGATATGTAGGATATCCCTCGTCATCCACAATTGTGTGTTCCACAAATTTTCTTGAGAAGTATTTTTTACATTTCCCATCCTTCATGCATGGCGCTTTATTAGAAGGCCTACATGGTCCATGAATCATATAATTGCTTACCAAATCTTGAAGCAATAGGTTGTTATCCTTATCAGGTATCTCTCAATAAATGATTTTGTCTATTTGTTCAGGTGTGGTGGTTTTTAAAGCTGACTCAAGGAATAATATGATGTGTGCATGCAACAACACCCTCTTTTGGAACTTTATTGTGTATATTTCTAAATCACATGTTGTTACAGATGAATATATTAGCAGATGAAGTTTTCTATTTTGATTTTTTATTGAAATAGGAGAGTGTAAATGATCTTGAAGAAAGATCAACCCTAAGGTTAGTGAGTTGTATGTTGTAACCCCCTGTCTTGAAACACGTAATTATAATTTGAAATTCAGAATTTTAAATGAAATAGAGACCTATAATCATCTAAAGTCATTTACAATCCCGTTCTTGCGGAAGGGTTTTTAACAAAACTTTCAAAATTCATTTCCTATCTTAATCTCAATTTCAAATACCGAATATAATTATCTGTGCAGTTAAATCACATTTATACATATCATAGTGTGAAGCAAAAATCCCGGCAAACCCCGGGCCATATATATACTAACCATCAAGTTTATAATTCCCAACTAGGGGATTACATACCATAATCAAAACATTATTCACACCTCCAAAATAATATACAGTAATCCAAAAATCCAAAGTGGATAACCAACAATCCATAACTAAGTATCTCTACAAGGTTCTAGCCATTCCTAGTCATCCTTTTCCCCTTGGAACCACTTGATTTGTCTGTAAGGTTAGTCAATGGAAAGAATAAGATTCAAGAGAATCCCAGTAGTCACAAATCACTCATACAATGTATAAACAAATAACATATATGATCATTTGTGTAATATCCCAATTTTTGATTATGGATAATTATGGATTTAATGGGAATAATTATGTGTTTTATGGCAATATTAATTAATATGCCATGATTAGTGGAAATTGAAAGAATGAAATTGTTGGGCAATTAGTTGGTGATTAATAGAGAAATTAATTACTAGCAAAGAGAAAAATGAGATATGTGATTATGTGATTAAGTGGCTAATTGGTGACTTAATTTGTGGAGAGCCAATAGAAATGTGACATTTGGCAAAAGTGGGTATAATGAGTGTAGGGGAGAAAAGTTAAATGGAGGGAGTATGATTATTATCATTCCTCCATTCTCTCCATCACACTCCATCTCTCTCTCTCTCTCTCTCTCTCACATTTCTCTCTCTTTCCCTTCTTTATTTTCGGTGCCAATGGGAGCTTAGGAGAGAGAAAGAAAAGCTAGATCTTGAGGTAAGTAAATGGCCTCAAATGCCAAAATGCTCTTCATTAATATTGATCATTGAGTTAAGAGCTTCAATTTGATGGTTGTAGCTTCTCCATTGGTGGTGATTTGAGAAATCATGAAAATTGGAGGTTGGAGAATCAAAGAATCTCTTTGAGAAAGTTGTTAAGGTAAGTGAACCCAATCTTTCTATCTATGTTTCATGCCATTGTATGAAGTTTGGAATTTTTTGTATTTATAGCCTTGAATTCGAAAATGCTGATCATTAGGTAGTTTAGCATGTTATTGGCATAGAAATGGGTGTTTGGTATGAGTTTTAGATAGATAGATGGATTTGGGATTGAATGATTAAGTTTATTAAGTTTGGAATTTGGATGTTTATATTGCCCTAAACCAAAGCATGTTAATGGAATGGGATTATGGTAATTATGTTGATTCCATTGAATTCCTTAGGTATTTTTATGTGAGAATAGCTTTGGTAGAGGTTTTAGGTCCATTTGGATCAATTGGGCAAGTGTTAGGAAATATGGTCAGTTTAGCTGCGTTTTTTGGTTTCTGATAAGATCACTCGAGTGATTTGGGATTCACTCGAGTGCGTGATGAAGATCACTCGGGTAAGGTTGAGTGATGCTCAAGTGTTATGCATAAATTCTATTTTCTCTTCAGTTTTTCTGTTGTGTTTCTGGAAAACCTCAAGAGGGTATAGTCTCACTTGCGAGTGCGGTGGGACATCACTCAAGTAAGCCTCCTTATGCTCGAGTGACTAGTGTAATTGACACCAAGGTCTTGCCTCTCGGGTTGTCACTCGCAGTTATGGTGCAAGAGTGTGCCTTCCCACTTGCTGGCATGGGGTATCACTCAAGTGAGCTGTGTTGTGCTCGAGTATAGTAAGCCATTTGGGCTACTGCCATTTCTCTTGTGCTCTCAGGTTCTCACCTTCTGGACTTCACTCTTATGTGCTCAAGTGAGGCATTTGGCTATCACTCGAGTGAGGTCTAGTGTGCTCGAGTGTTGTAGTCTGTGAAAGTTCTTTTTGCTCTCGAATGTTCACTCGCTGTTGTTCACTCTCTAGTACCCGAGTGTTGACCGTACCATCACTCGAGTGAGGTATCCTTCACTCGAGTATCCATAAAATATCACTCGAGTGAGGCCATCTTCACTCAAGTGTCTCAGTGTAAAATGTTAGTTTTGTGCTTCCAAAAGGGGAACTTTGTGATAGTTCTTCTAACCTTTAAGGGCTTGTGTTAGAGCCAATGGTGAGGGCTTGAGGGGCAATAATGGCAACCAACATTAAGTATTATGGAAGTGAACTTGTAATGGAGAATAACCCGATGTCCTTGATTTGGTTGTAGGGTTGAGTATTCGGCAGGATCATGGTTCGATATCTGCTCGGATCGTGAGTAGCCGATGCTAGAGCATACGTGGAAAGAATAAGTATAGGGAACTTACCTCTCCTGCATGCATTTGATAATTGTGTTAGTGTATTGATGTATGTTATTGCTTTGCTTGATTATGTGAAACATATATGAGTGATTGAAGCTCTGTTTCAATTTATGCTATGGTCATGAGTATATTGTGTGAACATTGAGCATGCTGATATGTCATTGTGTGAACATCGATTATGTATTGCAAGCATGTCATGCATTAAACACTTATCTTGCATGTATATTGGTATTGTTTACCTACTGAGATTCCCCAGAATCTAACCCTCCCCTACCAACAGTGTAGATAGGGCAAGTAGATCAAGATGGAGTAAGTAATCAAGGGCGGCGAGGACTTCCTACGGGTTGAAGCTTCGGTAGTTGGTTATCATAGTTAGGAGTATATGGATTTGGATATGTATATATGTATGTGGATGAGGGTTGATTATGTATTTGAGATGAATTTGTGTAATCCCCATATAAGGGCTTGTAATGGGTGAATGCGCCCCATAAGGCTTGAGTTAATAAATGGAATCCGGAATTGTCGGAATTATTAAATTATGTACTCTGATATATTAAATTTGATTTATCTTCGTGTAGTAATTGTATTCGGAATGTGAATGTGAGACCAGGTTATAAATGATTTCGAAAGGTATTTGTGAAAACCCCGTCTAGTAGGTGGGTTTATAAATGTTGTTTTTGTCTTATTGGTCTCTATTTCACTTTAATCGCGTATTTCGAATATAATTACGGTGAGGGGGTTACAATGTGTAACAGCATCACAATGATTCATGGTTCACACCACAAACGACAACACTTATGGATGTAAATACTATGCATCAGCTTTCGCAGCGATCTCAATATATCATAAAGTATTACTATACGTCAGCTTTCGCTACGATCTCAAGGCATCACAATGTATCACAAAGTATTCACAATGCATGACAAACATACATACAATGTTTTATACACAGTACAAGAGAAAGAGTCACTACCTTGTTCCTTCCTGATGTCCCTTGGCACAGTAGGCTCACGAGTACGGCAAATATCAAATCCTATAAATCAAAGTTAAGAATGACGGATTAATTTCTTATTCCAAGCTCTGTCTTTTATAACACTTAAAGTTGGTTATCATTTGAACTCTTTGGGTGGCTTTGAGAAGCTAGACACATACCAAAAGGGTTGGAAGAACTACCCCAAAGATCCCTTTTTGGAAACAAAAGCATTGATTTTTGGCTGAGTCATTCGAGTGAAGAAGGCCTCACTCGAGTGATGCCCCTACTCACACTTGAGTCCTAATCAGTGAGACACAGAAAGTGTGTACCCGAGAGCACTATCATACCCTGGAGTGGCCAGTTTACTCGAGCACTTCTCTTGACACTCGAGTGATGACATCTAGTCACCCGAGTCCCATCTAGTGAGGTGCAAGAAGTAACAACCCGAGAGAAACTAAAACCCCAAAGTGACAAGAACACTCGAGTACTAACCAAAATGCTGAAGAGAAAAGGGAAATATCATACTGCACTCGAGTGAGACCCTACCTTACTCGAGTGAGGCTTATCAGAAGCCAAATCGTTGCAACTGATATAACTTTCCAAACTTACCCAATTTACTTCCAATGGTCCTAAAACTCATACCAAAGCTCATTCCCACACAAAATTCCATAAGGAACCTATTAGTAACCTCAAAAAAATCAAAATCACATCCTATCCATATACATTCATTTTTGGTTCAAATTGCTTCACAACTACCAAGATTACCAAATTACCTAATTCAATTCCTATCCAACTCTAATGGCACAAGAGCACAATCTTAGACTATTTCCCACCTAACACAACACCCAATTCATTCATTCCAAAATCTTATGAAATTAGGGCAAAAATCCAAAGTTCTCAAAACTTAACCAATGACCAAAACAAATATACCAAAATGTCACAATTACTCACCTCTTCAACTTGCCAAACTCAACTCCTTGATTCTTCAACTTTTGAATTTGTTCAAGCACTAAAAATCCACATTTCAAAATTCTAAAACCACAAAAATAGAACTCTCAACCTCTTGAACAACATTAATAAAGAGTGTTTGAGCATTTAAAGCCATTTGGAGCACCTACCTTAAGTTTTCTTCTTTCTCTTTCTTCCTTGAGGTCACTGGAAATGGAGGTGAGGAGAGATATGAGATGAGAATGATGATGATAAACCTTTCCCTTTTTCCCATGCTTCTCACCGACTTGAAGGGAGAGAGGGAAGAGAAAATTGAACTTTGAATCTTTGACCTCATCCAACGGTTCACAACTTGCCACATGTCATAATCCCATTCTTCCTTCCATAAGTTCATATAAACACCTCCATACTAGATTCCGCCCCTTAAATCATTTAAGAATTAATCCTAACCATTGATCTCAAGTTACCTATGAGTTTCTTCTTTAGTAACTGACCAATTGGTCGGTAAATTTACCATTTTGCCCCTGATTGTCATAACATATACTAAACTATTATCAAACACATTTCATATCATACACCTCAAAAGTATCTACTTCATTAATTATATCGCTGCTAGCATAATTAGCCCTTAATCCCAAATTGGCTCATTACATATGTAATATCCCAAATTTTGAGACTAGAAGGTTGAGATTAAGTCTACATCAAGTGAATAATTAAACCCTGGTTTAGCAAGAGTCCCAAGAATGTCCAAGAACCATAATCACTTTTAGAGACTAATTTGAAATAAAATATGGGATTTTGTTCCAATTAGTTGAAGGAAAGTAACCAATTCTTTTATTTAAAGTCAAATATGATCTAAGGCCTAACTTGGATCCAAAAAAAGAGGGAATGGCATATTGAAAAAGGAAGATAAACAAAAGAAAAGAACTAATGGTAAAACAATTAATATTGCAAGACTTGTAATTGGTTACAACTTGGTAGGTTGACCAAAAGCAAGCTTGCAAGAACAATTTGGTCAACAAAATTGTCCCCTTTTTAATGCTCAAGTTTGGTCAAGATAAGAGGGAAGAAGGAAGGAATAAAGTTGACTCAAACCAAACCATAGTTGGCTACTTAACTCACTACTTTTACAAGACATCACACAAATGTGACATACCACCTTCTTAGTTTTTTAGTGTGAAATTTCAGCCAAGTATTTTATGGGCTGAAGCCAAATGATTTAAAACACAATTACACCCTTCCAAACATCATAAAAGTCATCCAAGTAGAGAGAAAAAGCTTGCAAAAAGAAAAAGGAAAGAGAAAGTGCTCTTGAAGATCAAGAAGTAAGGTAAGATCTTCTAGCTCAATTTTCACCTCTTAAATCACCTCTTATGCTTAAAACATCTTCATAAACATTGTTCTCCTTGCTAAGAGCTACTCCCTTCGGTCCTAAATATAGGACATAGTTTGTAGTGCAATTTACACTACAAACTATGTCCTATATTTAGGACCGGAGGTAGTACAATTCTATATTTTTTGTTTCTCAAAAGGTGGTGTTTTGTGCTATATACAAAGTGTCAAAGTTGGAGAAACAAAGAACAAGCTCTAGAAAGGGCAAGAGGTGAGTATAAACTTTGATTTGAACCAAGTATCTTGTTGATTGGTTGATAGTGGTGAATTTTTGTGGTTGCCCTAATTTTAGTTATTCTAGGGTTTTATGGTTTCATATTAATTTGGTCTTAGGAATGGTAATATATGATATTAAATGATAATTCTAGCATAGATTGGAAGTGAAATTTGTAAACTTGTGAATTTTGGATTGGGACCATATTTTTGGTCAAATGCATGTAAGAGGAATTTGATGTCACCAATGGATTCTACATGAAAAATTGAGTGGGGGTAGCTTGTGGTTGTGATTTTGGATGAATAAGATAGAAAATATAAAAATTGGAACTCAATGTGGCCTAGGTCTAGCACTGCCAGATTCGTGGCAAGTCGGTTGTGGCATGTTTTTGATTGACCAAATATGATCTAATGGCCATGAACTTTCCATAATAAAAGTAGACATGTCAAGCTTTAAATTGATATATAATTTGTTCCATTTAGACCATACACTAAGAGTTATGATTTATTGAAGTTAGACATTTAAAACTGGAATGATTATGTGGCAGGGTTGTTTGAATTATGGTTCTAGAATTTTGTACATGTAATTGGTTGAGGGAGACATTTTTCCCTAACATAGACTTAATAAGTGTTATATAGAACTTTTAACCACCTAAATTGGATATTCCTAGAAAAATATATGAATTTTCAAAGTTTGTTGAAAATTCTGCCTGCTTTTGGAGAACATGCGAATTTAAGAAAATTAAGGCCAAGTGTAATAAAGTTGAATTCCAATGCTAGAGATAAGCACTTGAGGCTAGTGTAGCCACCTTGGATATTCAATTATCATGACTCTAATGATGTGATTAAATATCTAGGGTCATGAGATGACAAGGAAGAGGAAATGGAAGGTTTAACTCCAATGGTTGGAAGAAAAGGTACAAGAGGAGGACAAGAAGACTAGAGGTAGTTAAACTTTCCTAACTTTTATGTACTCCCTCCGATCCTAAATATAGGACATAGTTTGTAGTGCAATTTGCACTACAAACTATGTCCTATATTTAGGACCGGAGGTAGTATTTGATATGTGTATGCTTGTGTATTGATATGTGTTATTGCTTTGATGAATTGTGTGAAAATACATGAATGATTGAAGCTCTGTTTTTACTTATGATGTGGCCATAGGTATAATGTGTAAAACATCGAGCATGCATATGTCATTATGTTGACATAAATTTATGGAAGCAAGCATGTCATACACTAAGCATTATCTTACATGCATTATTTACTACTAAAATTCACTCAAATCTTACTCCTCCCTTACCAACCATATAGGTATATTAAGAATAGAAATGGAATGTATTAGAGTCGCACAGCGGAGGGTGTGATGGAAAATTAAAGAATATTCTTTGATGGCTTGTTATGTATTAATTATCGTGCTTTGAGAATGATTGTATAATCATGCATATGCATCTAAATAGATAAGTGCCCTAGCACGATAATGACCTAAGAATGATCAGAGGAATAATCTGGATAAATAAATTAGCAGTGAATTATAATATCCCAAATTTTGAGCCTAGAGATTTGAGAATAAGCCTGTATCAGGCAGACAACTAAGACTAGTTTGGGCAGAGTCCCAAGAATAATGAGAGATATAAAGACTCTCAAGGATTATGTGATTTGGCCTTACGAGGCAGAGGGCTCAGTGTTTATAGGCAGTATGAATAAAGTGTCGGTGCAGATGTTGTAACCCCCTACTGTAATTATATCCGAAATACGAGATTAAAGTGAAATAGAGACCAATAATAATCAAAAATCATTCTCAAACCCACTACTACACAAGGTTTTCACAAATACTTTTCGAAATCTAATACTCCTGGTCTCACATTCACATTTCGAATACAATTACCACACAAAGATAAATCACATTCATTATAAACATCAGAGTGCATAATAATAATCCCGGCAAACCCCGAGTTCATACTTTTACAAAGGATTCATAGGGCACATATGCCCTTTACAAGTTCTCATACGGGGATTACACAAATCCATCTCAATTACATAATCACTTAGTCATTCGAACATATACACATCCAAATCATATACAATTATCCCAACCAGCAATGATAACCAACTACCAAACTCAAATAACCAAAAGGAAGTCCTCGCCCCCCTTGGTTGCCTGCTCGATCCTCGATCCACCACCCTGTCTGAAAGGTTAGTAGGGGAGGGTAAGTTTCGAGAGAATCTCAGTAGGAAAATAATACCAATATACATGTACGATAAATGTCTAATACATGACATACTTGCATTACATAACTCATGCTCACACAATGACAATATACAAGCTCAATGCTTCAAACAACATACTGATGGCCATAGCATAAATTGAAACAGAGCTTCAATCATTTATATATGTTTCACATAATCAAGCAAAGCAAAGACATACATCAATACTTGACCGAAGACTATCTTTTGAAACCTTAAAATCCCATTTTTGACTGCATCACTCGAGTGATGGATGACTTGCCTCGAGCATGAAAGCTCACTCATGTGAATGCTTGACCAAAAGCACAGACGGAGACTAGAAATGCTTGTTACATTTGAGTATCAAGATCAACACTCGAGTGATGCCCCCACACTCACCCGAGTCCTACAGATTGTGGCACAGGAAGTAACTACCCTAGAGTAACAAAAAACCCAGAGCCAGAAGTGCACTCGAGTACTAGCTCTAGCACTCGAGTGAGGGCACACAACTCGCGAGTGCACACACACACTCTTAACAAACTGAATACGAGTGTCATCCTGAGAAGTGGGCTCATAGTGCAAAACACATGCTCACTTGAGTGAGACCAACTGCACTCGAGTGATAACCCACATCACTCGTAGGTGAGGAACTGCACTCTTGCTTTTCCACATGCAAGTGCACCCAAAAATAAAAGGGAAAAGAAAGAACTTGGTGCTTCACTCGAGTGAGACCCCTGTTTACTCGAGTGAGGCTCTATCATATGCCAAACCACAGCAAACAACAGAATTTTCCCCAACTTCCAACATGTGTTTCCAATGGTCCCAAACTCTAACATAAAGTTACTCCCATATAATTTACACAAGGAACCCATTGGAAACCTCAAAACACCCAAAATTATATCACAATGACATTTTCCATATTTCCACACACATTGAAACCTAAAACCACAAAATGACTATGTTGGCTTTCAAGATTTCAAACCACTTCCAATGGCACCAAAACACAATATGACACAATTGTAACTATAATACTCAAACCAATTCAATCATTTCACAATTAGACCAAAATCAAGGCAAATTCCACAATTCTCAAAGCTCATCAAACAATCACAATATATATATATATATATATCAAAAGGGAGCTATCACTCACCTCTTCCTCTTTCTGAAGCTTGATTCTTAATTCTTCATCTTTCAACTTTCCTCAAGCTCTCAATCACCTTCTTTGACAAATCTAAAACCATAGCAATGAAGCTCTCATCACTAGGAACAACATTAAAGATGAGTGTTCAAGCTAAAGAGGACAAGAACAAGGCTAAAACATCACCTTTCATTTTCTTTCTTCCCTTAAGCTTGGCGCCATGGAGAATGAAGGAGAGAAAGAGAATGAGATCAGTTTTTGGCCTCCCCCAAGCTCCCTAACCGACGTAGAGAAGAGAGGAGGGAGGGAAGAGTGTTTGAAACATTGACAAAATCCAAGGGCTCGCATATTGCCACTTGTCACAATCTTACCACACCTCCCATGAGCTTACATAAACACATATGCATGGGATTCCACCCCTTTTAATCTCATAACAACAAATCTCAACTATTGATCTTGGAGTTACCAATGAGTTTCCTCTTTGGTAACTAACAAATTGGTCCGTAACTTTACCATTTTACCCCTGATTATGGTAATTCTCACTGAATCACCACTAAACACATTTTCTCATTCTTTACACCAATCATGAGCCCTCCCTCTATTTTAAGTCAATTTAGATGTTAATCCATAATTGAACTTAAATACAGGGTCTCGACACTAATTGTAACACATTCAAATCTCAAAGTATATCACATTCTCCAAAAGTGTTGATTTACCAATAATCACACACCCTTTTGGAGTCATAATCCCTTAATCAAATTTTAGGATATTACAGATGTACACAAGACACATATATGGTGCCATCTGGTTTGTTGAAAGATGCCACCCAGCCATGTTATGAGATATAGGACTGATTGGTTGAGCAAAACATGTCGGTAGAGGTGTGCACATGACATTTTCAATGTAAACATGTGTACCCTACGTTTTTAAAAGAAGACACCGGTATGTGGAGCCATGTGGGCCCACACATACGCACTCTGACTTGGCATCATTAGTGGGCCTCGATATGGGTGTCAAAAGTAACTTTATTAAAGTAACTTTAATAAATAGCAATGTTGACTTATGATGGCATAACTTTTATGTTGGCTAAGCAAGAGAATGATAAGTGTCCCTTAATCATTGCAAAGGACAATGACACTTTTGTGTTGGAAGAGTAAGGAAGTGACAAGTGGTCCTCATCATTACACTCACCTTTATGCCTTTTGCGTTGGTATTCTCGAAGAGCGCCACCTAGCTTCTAAGCTGGGGAAATCCGTCGGTCTCTGGTTCAATCAGAGTCCAGGGAAATTGTCTGGCTTCTCATTCCCCTGACCAATTAGGGATGCCTAAAAGGAGAGAGAAAGAAGTGGGACCCACTTTATTAAAGCAAGTGACATATGTCACCAAATCATTGGATCACCTGACAAATGGCACCACAAGGTTTTGACACTTTGTGGACAATTCTAAGACTCCTTAAGGGCCATTAATTTCGTCCAAGATCATCCAAAAGAAGGGAAAAATATGAAAAATCATGTGAAAAAGAAAAAGGAAAGAGAAAGTGTGAATAGTAATCGTTCTTGAGTTAAATCCCCCGAAACACAACTGAATTGGTGTTTCGTCTGAAATACCCTTCACAAACCTTCTTCTACTTATCCCAAGCTTTATTTCTAAAATTTTGGATTTTCATTTGGAAGGGTTTGGTGCCATCTCAACGGCTGGAGTATTGCCCGATTTCCGAACAGATTACGGAAACTCGTAGAGGTAAGAATAAGCTTCATTTTGAATCGATTAGTTTGTTGTTTGGATAAGTTTTTATGAGGTGGAGTACTATTCATTTTCCATCCAAGAGGTATTTTTAAGGTTTAATCATATGTTTATGGTTAAATAATGATTTATGATGATTTTGGAAGTTGTGTTCAAGTTTTCCTGAATTCATTTTTTGGAGGCAAAGAACTTGTAACACATTTTTCATCAGTCAAACTTAGTCCAAATGATATGACATTTTACAAGATTAAAGTAGACCTCCTAGGCTTTAATTTGATAGGTACTATGAGCCATTTGGACAAGTAGATTTAAATTTATAGTTTTTGAAAATTTGACCTTGATTATGGAATAAAATCTGTGGCAGCCTGAGTTTGACAAATTTTTGGAAAAAACGTGCCTATAATTGATACTCTGTGATATTTTTTTATTGAAATAGGACTTAAATATCTTTTTATAGAACCTAGAACCAACCCATTTGTATATTTGTAGAATTAGTTATGAACTTTCAAAATTTGGTTTGAAAAAGTGAGAATTATAGGGACAGTGATCAATTAAGTAAGATACTTTATTCATGTGTGTCCAGAAGTGTAATAGCTATATTTGTCCCTGAATCTAGACAGATTAGGAATCACATAGCCTTTATAATAATCACAATCAGACATCTGTACAATTAGTTATGAATTTTCAAATATTATTGAAAATTTTCACAGATTTTGGTAATTAGGCGAAAATAAGAAAGTAAGGGTAATTGGTAATTAATTTGAACTTCACTGGTTAAGTAAAGCCCATAGAGTTAGTGTGGATCCATTAAATACTCATTGGGAATAATGTGTTAACATTAATGGTTAACCAACTAAGGTGTCTTGGGTTATTAAAATTTGAGACAAGTAAGGGCTCAAAGAAGAAAGATAAGTCCTAGAGGCTAAAGTAGCCCATTGGACATTTCTTTGTTATGGCTCTAATAATATGGCCATTTATTTAGGGTCATGAGAAGTCAAGAAAGAAGAAAAGTGAAAGAATTTCCAAGAAGCTTCAATGGTTGGAAGAAAAAGTATAAATAAGGAACTTGAAGACCAAAGGTTGGGAACTTTCCTAACTTTACTAGTACAAAAAAAGGCCTTTTAGACCTGCAAATTTAGATGTGTTATAGCAGATAAGGTCTAAAAGGCATAGGCAGTGGCAGTTTCATAATTATACAAAACTTGTTAGACCGATTCCCCTATAATAAGGTTTAAAATATATTATTTAGATTGGTTATAATAAGAACCGGTCTAAAAAGAAATAAAATAACAAAAAAAATATGCAATACATTTTCTATAGTGGTCCTTAACGAAGGCTGCCGGTAGACATATATTGACGTTAGATTGCATTATGGTGCTCCTTACCGTTTCTCGGTCGATGTCTTCCTAAAGCTCGGACTACAAGTAATTAGAAGATACATTGGGTTTTTTCTTTGACAAATTGGTCAAAGGCATTGTTCTCCTTTTTCCCCTTCTTCATTTTTGTTATTTGAATTTGAGATACAGATGCATGAGAAATGCTAAACCCTAACTATCAGTGAAATTTCTGATGAACTTGGTGTTAACGAACTGTGGTTTTTGGTTATTTATAAGTAGCATTGTACCGTGAATCACCTCCTAGAATTGAATCGCATGTGAATCACCTCCACAGAACTGTTTTTCATGTTGTTCTGTTTCAGCCTTATTTGTGTCGTTTCAGTGTTATATGGTTTTGTTATTTAGGTAATTTCTTCTGTTATTGTTTCCCCTTTTTATACTATGGTTTCTTATTTTCCTCTACTGTTAAAAGTCTATTGAATCATGTTTTGTGCTGTAATTTAAATCCAGAGCCAAAGGGAAAATACTTCATCTAACCTTTTTTCTAATACTTCCTTTTTGTAATTTTAAATCGTCTCTTCTAATGCTTCCTCTTTATGCCATTGGAATCCTATATACTCTCTTTGAACATACTTCACCTAACCTTTTATCACCACCAATTAAACCTTTTGTTTTTAAGTCTTTGAGTAGAAATTCCGTTTCATGTTCCTGACCATGCCATGATATTTATTTGTATCCACCAATTAAATCATCAAAGTGAACAAAGGCAGTAACACATACAGATTTATTTGGATCCATATAAACACTCAACAGAGACTTCATGGTTCACTGTCTTGCCCTTGTGAAGAAGCACACCTGTCTCGGTGTTGACTGATAAAGTCTTATTGGTGAAGACAGATTTGTTTCCAACCCACATATTTTGTATTCAGCAAATTGATTGATGCTTTTGTACTTTCTCCTTTCTCTGTTGCTCTGCATTGTTTCCTTTCTCAGCTATACACTTTTGCTTGCTTTCTAAAACATGGTATTTGTGAAATATTATTTCTTTCGTGCCTTCACCAACTTTTGCTGTAGTAGCTTGCTGAGAATTGTAAGAATTGCTATTTACTATTTGGTTTAAGAGATAGAATTTATGATATGTAGAAAGTTCCTGTTGTCTTAACCTTTTATAAATCTCTTATTTAAAGTACCTAAAGCTGAACATTTTTTGCTGATGTGTGAATTTGTCAAACTTTATGGAATTTTCTCTTGCCGTCTTATTGGCATCTTCCTTACTTTGCATGTGATAAGAGTCCATCTTTTAAATATGAAACTTTAGGGGACTTTAGACATCCCTCGGATGACTGAGGATGTCTAAAGTAGACTTTAGGTGTCCCCAGTTTGACTAGGGACACCTAAAGTCCCTCACTAAGTGGACTTTAGGCATCCCCAGGCTGACTGGGGACGTCTAAAGTGCCTGCACCAACATCCCATCAGTTAGTTCCACCCTGCTCTAACTTCATTCTTTCTCTTGTTCAATGTGCTTTCTCTTTTTTAACCATATTTCCCTCTCTCTTCTTTCTCTTTGTTTCCCTCTGCTCCAACGACGCTCTTCTAGTTTGTCCGACGGAACTATAGGCTATCAAGGAAGGGACAAGTGTGTTGTAGTTTCTTTATCCCTCTCACAATCATTGTCCAGCTGGTGCCACCGTGGGTTGTCTCCTTTTCTGTCGTCCACAGGTTTGTGAGTTTGTCTCTCACTCTCACAACTTTGTTTTCTTTAACACAAAAATGCTTAGAATCACTAAAGTTCTTCTTTTGTTACAAAAATACTTGGAATCACCATCTCCCTATACACCATGATAGCTAGTTTCCTAGACACAATCGGCCACTGTAACTATTATTTCTGTTATTAAGAATTTAAAAATAAAAAATGCCCTTTAGTTATTAAAAAAATTGAAGATACAACCACATTATTTGCACACTACATAGAGGTCCTACATGGGAAATTTATAAGAGGCGTTTGCAATAATCCAATGGAGATAACCATGGTGAATTTATAACTATTTTAATTTAATAGTAACTATGATTTATTGGAGACCTCTGATAAAAAGATTTAATTGGAGTATTATGAAACACAAACAAAATCGTTATTATGAATTCCATTGGACTTGCTTTTTAAATGTATAGAAGGATACTTATAAAACTACTGGATGTTTCCTTACCATATAAGGGACATTGTGGTTTATTATGAATTATTCGTCGATCTTGTTTCTACAGTTTTAATTTGTTGGGCAGTGAAGAATATAAATAGTCATTTAAAAAAATAAAACTTTAGACGTCCCTATTTTGAAATGGAGACGTCTAAAGTGTTGGACCGATACTTTAGACATCCCCATTTTGGAATGGGGATGTCTAAAGTCCAAACTTTACGCGTCCCTTTTTTTTATAGACGTTATTACCATTTATTTTCTACGTCACTCACATAAACATTGTAATACCCTGACTTTTGAGACTTGAGCTTAGAGAATAAGCCTGAGATTAGTGGATTGCAAAGCCCTGGTTTAGCAAGATTATAAATTGTGATTAAGGGTTAATGACTCCAAAAGTGGATGTGGTTAGTGATAAATAACCCTTTTGGAGAATATGATATGATTTGGCAGTCGAATGTAATTCGTGTGTTGTGAGCAGCGCCGAAACCCTGTATTTGAGTTCAATTGTGGATTAACATCCAAATTGACTTAGAATAAAGGGAATAATTGAATGGGGTATTGTGTTGTAAATGGTGTCATAGTGTGTTTTGATGTCATTGAAATTGGTTTGGAACTTTGGAATGGAAAAGTTGCAATGTTAGGTTTTGAAATGTGAATTGTGTTGATATGTTGAGATTGTTGTGAAAACATGTCAATGTGATGTGAATTTGATTGATTTGGTGTTTCCAATGGATTCCTTGTGAAAATTTATGTGGGAATGATATTTGGTATGAAAATGGGACCATTGGAAGAAAAGATGCAAAATCTGAAATTCTGTCTAGTGAAACTCTATTCGTGGCAATCAATTTGTGTGAACGTTTTGAATGAACAAATGGTGTCTAAAAATTCTGAAACTTTCTAGTTTTAAATTTCACATCCCAAAATTCAAAATGGATATATAATTTATGCCATTTAGTTTTGTGAACTAGGAGATATGACTGTCCAAAGTTTGGGATGGAAACTGAACTCTGTTTTGGGGCAGAGATGAGTTTTATGTAATTCTGGAATTTTTTGGTAATTTTGGGTAATGACCCATATTTTTCCTATAAATAGGACTTAAATACCTTTCATTTGGCTTTAGGATCACCTCATTTATATTTTTCTATAATTAGTTATGATATTTCAAAGTTCGGGTAGAAAATCTGCCAGAAAATCCGAAAATGGGAATTATGACATCATCAAAATTAAAGATGACATCAGCATGGAATTAAAATATTTCCCATCTTCTTCTTCCTCCCATTTCTGTCGTGAGTTTCAGCAGCCAAGGAGAGAGAGAGTGTTGCGAGCTCTTAGAGAGAGAAAGAGGAGAAATCTCACAAGGTAAGCTGATTTCTTCGACAATCTAGCTCCTAACACGTATAACCTTGCTCCTAAACTTCTCTTTCATGTTCTTTAAGGTATTGGAAGCTCAATTTTCATGGTTAAGAAGGGCTAGGGTTTCAGCCACTCTAGAAAAAAGCTAGTGGGAGCTTGAGGTAACTTCCAAACTCTTGTGTATTGATTATTCTGGCTGCTGTGGACAATTTAATCGGTGAAATTTCATCGAATTGTCATTGGTTTCAAAAATGGAAAATAGGTGTGTGGGGCTGTTATGCTGCCCAAATTGGTACTAAATGGTAGTTGTAACCTAATGGAATAGTCAATAAAGTGGTTAGGAGTAGAAAGGAACGCATTTACGGAGCCGAAACCGAAAAACCCCAATTTTCCCTGGAATACTTGAGAATTTTGGCCAGCTCTAGAAATGGCTCTTAGAGTTGGATTTTCAATGATTTGATAATTCCATTGAGTTCAAGAGCGAAAATTAGGTGGGGTTACAGTTAGGCACTATTTCAGAAGAGGCCGAAAAAGCATAATTATGAAAATGCCCCTGAAACCCTTAAAGTGGGGCTGCCAAGGGTAATTTTGTAATTGACATTGAATTTGATAATTTCAAGTTCAGAAATGGATTCCTTGGGTGGAAATATATTAGAATAGCCAATGTCAAAATTTCGGGAAAAGTACAACCGGATCGGGTACGGTGGAGCCGGGCCGGGTCCCCGATGGCATTTTAGTACATCTTTAATATAGCCTCATATAACCCCCAGAAACACTATGGAAGTGTCTAAATAGTACATTTGACATTGTATGATCGAATATGAAGCCCCAAGTTGTTTGCATGTAGATTGAGGCACACGTTTCGATGCATAAAAGGGTTAAGGTAAGGAACTTATCTCTCCTGCATGCTCTGATAAATGTATTAATGTGTTGATGCATGTTATTGCTTTGCTTGATTATGTGGAACATGTATGAATGATTTGAAGCTATGTTTCAATATATACTATGGCCATATGTGTATCATTCGAAGCATTAAGCTTATAGATTTGTCATTGTATATGTGTATGAGTTATGTGATGCAAGCATATCATGCATTAAATATTTATCTTGCCTGCATATTGATAATGTTTCCCTACTGAGATTCTCTCGAATCTCACCCTCCCCTACCAACAATTTAGACAGGGCAAGTGGCTCGTGGAGGGAGCGGCTAGGACTCCTTCAAGATGAGAGTTGGTAGTTGGTTATCAATGAGTCATGAAGACTGTATATGATTCTATTGAATATAAGGTTATGAATTTGAGATGAGATTATGTAATCCTCATTTGAAGAATTGTAATGGGCAATTGTGCCCTGTGTATCTTTAGCGAAGGTATGTACCCGGGATTGTCGGGATGATTATGTTGTGTACTCTGATATTTATATGAATGTGATTTATCTTCATGTAGTAATTGTATTCGAAATGTGAATATGCGACCAAGTTTATAAATGATTTCGAAAGGTATTTGTGAAAACCCCGTCATGTGATGCGTTAGTAAATGTTATTTGATTATTATTGGTCTCTATTTCATTTAATCGCATATTTCAGATATAATTACGGAGGGGTTACAAACGTCCCCCTGTTTTCAAACGTTAAAAGGCCTAAAAAATGGACGTTAAAAGCATTTTTGTAGTAGTGTTATCTTATTTTTACAATTTTTCAAAGTGCTTGCAAGCTGTTCGGTGAAATGCACAGGAATAACATCAATATATTGATATATTGATACAAGGTACTTGATTACAACACAAGTTTTTCCCGTAGGGTTTGATGATATTCACAAATGTATACAAAATGCCTAAAATATGACTACATATATAACCACAATGTTTACCTCAGGATCCACAACATCATTTCTCTATGTCTATCAACTTGCCTTTGGATTCGCTGGTTCCCTCTGGTACATTATCATTTTTGGAAAAAAGAATGAGATTCTGAGGAATCCCAGAAGCAACATACTATCGTTCATATAAAATGAGAGAATATAAATATACAATACACCATATAATGTAAAATGAAAATTCATATCATAACGTGTGTGTACACAATGCTCAAGGCCAAATGGCTATTTGGGTTCCTTACATGTACCTTAGCTGAGCACCTAACCACAACTAAGTAATGTACCCCAGCCGTACCTCAGCTGGGTACCTAACCATAGCTACGTAACATACCTCAGGCACCGTGTTCATAAAACAAAATACAGCAACATCTAGCATATCAATAATCATATAGTATATGAGAGATAATAGTTACTACCTTAACCCTTTTCGCCTCAAAACGCATGCCTTGTAAGGCGTGCCAACGATTGGGCTCCCAACTTGGTCGTAAAATGCCAAATGTATAGGAATTAGGTTCAAACCCATTCATGTACTATTCTAGGCACTTTCATAGTGATTTTAGTGGTTATATAAGTCTATTATGAAAATTTATCAAAATAGCCCTAGGGACTCGGCCCGGCCCCAACTTACCTAGTATGACTGTCCTTTTTTTGAAAGTTTGACATGGGCTATTCTAATATATTTTTCCCAAAGAATCCGTTTTCAGACTCAGAATTACTAAATTCACTTCTAAAAGACCATAATGCCCTTGGCAGCCCCTATTTTTCAAGGTTTGAGGGGTGTTTTGGTAATTATGCTTTTAAGGCTTTTTTTTGGAAAAGTATTCAATTATAACCCCCTAATTTTCCCTCTTGAACTTAATAGAATCATCAAATTATCAAAAATCCAACTCTAACCCCCAGAACCAATACTAGCCAAAACTCATAATTCTCCGGAGAAAATTGGAGTTTCTCAAAATCTGACTCCGTAGACATTCTGTTTTCTACTCCTAACTACTTAATTAACTATTTAATTACGTTAAAACCACCATATAGACTCAATTTGGGTAGTATAATGTAATATCCCAATTTTTGATTACGGGGTTAGGACTCCAAAAGTGGATGTGATGTGATTATTGATAAATAAACACTTTTGGAGAATATGATGTGAATTGTGATTCGAGTGTGTTATAAGCAGTGCTGAAATCCTGTATTTAAGTTCAATTGTGAATTAACATCTAAATTGACTTAAAATAGAGGGAGGGTGCATATTATGGTGAAATGGAATGATATGTTGTGTTTTATGGTGATTCAGTAAAAATTGCCATAATCAGGGGCAAAACGGGAAAGTTATCGACCAATTAATCAGTTACTGAAGAGGAAGCTCATTGGTAACTCAAAGATCAATGGTTGTAATTGATTTTTAAGAGATCAAGAGGGTGGAATCCCATATGTGTGTGCTCACATGAGCTCATGGAAGATATGATAAGATTGTGACAAGTAACATAATGTGAGCCCTTGATTTGTTCAAATTGTCAAAAAGCTCATCCTTCTTTCCTCTCCTTCATTAAGTTGGCCAAGAGAGCAATTAGAGGCCAAAAATGCTTATCTCTTTTCATCATCTCATCTCTCTCTTCATACTCCATGGTCATCCAACTCAAGGAGGAAAGAGAAAGGGAATATGTGAGTTTTGGTTTAGTAAATATCCTCTTTAGCTCTAATCATCTTCTATAATGTTGTTCATAGTTATGAGAGCTTCATTGCTATGGTTTTAGATTTGTGAAAGAAGGTGTTTGAGAGTTTGAAGAAATTGGGAAGGTTGTGGAATCAAGGAATTGGCTTTAGAAAGAGGAAGATGTGATAATGTTGTGAATGTGGCAAACGGCGGGAAGCCGAGGTATCTTTACGAACGGTGGAAAGCCAAGGAAATTTTGAAAATAGCAAGAGCTGAAGTACTTGTTTATACAGCAGGGGTTGTCGTCATGTATAGTGAGTTTATGGTGTTTTAGGGTTACTGGAAAGAGTAACTAGATCGGGCAGAGTGGTGGCTTGCGCCACCCAACTGCTAAGGTTTTATGAGATGCGCTTGGCCAACCATAATTTGAGCCTTGCAAAAATTATGGCTTTTTGATGATAATGTGTTGTGGCAATCGTACGTAAAGGCAATTGCATTCGCTTTGCAATTGTGTAGTGATTGTGTTTGTGTGGCAATCATGAAATGGGCCGATTGCAGTTTGTGGCAATTGGGTTGCATTCCTTGTTTAGGATTCTTGTGAGAATCAAATTTGTGGCATATTGGTTGTTTGGGTGGTCTAGAAGGGA
Source organism: Inga oerstediana (assembly GCA_963210345.1). Lineage (NCBI taxonomy): Eukaryota > Viridiplantae > Streptophyta > Magnoliopsida > Fabales > Fabaceae > Inga > Inga oerstediana. The sequence goes on along the minus strand of OY723407.1, from coordinate 36,203,380 downwards.
CCATCCTAATGCAAAATAATTTGTGAAATAGCAGCCATCGTGAAGGGGCATCCAAGGTTGTGGCTTAAGTGGTATAACAAATTTTGAGGACGAAATTTATTGAACGGGGGGAGAAATATAATACCCCTAATTTTTAGACTTAAGGCTAGAGAATAAGCCTGAAATAAGTGGATTGCTAAGCCCCGGTTTAGCAAGATTCCAAATTGTGATTAAGGGTTAATGACTCCAAAAGTGGATATGGTTAGTGATAAATAACCCTTTTGGAGAATATGATGTGATTTGGGATTCGAATGTGATTCTTATGTGATGTGAGATATGCCCAAACCCTGTATTTAAGTTCAATTATGGGTTAACATCTAAATTGACTTATTTAGTCATTGGAATTGGTTTGGATTGGATTGGACACATTGGTTTGCAAAACTGGAAATGCTGTCCATTGAAAGTCTGTCATAAGCAGTCTGATTTTGTTGCCGTTTTGAATAAGAAAATGATGTCTGAAAATTATGAAACTTTCCAGTCTTAAAGCTCACATCCCAAGCTTCAAAATGGACATATAAATTGTGTCATTTCGTTTTGTGAGGTAGGAGTTGTAGCTGTCAAAAGTTTGATGTCAAAACTGGGCTTGATTCTGGAGCAGTTTGGATATTTGTGTAATTCTGTATTTCTGTGGTTATGGACAACCTTGATTCATATTTTTCTTATGAAGAGGACTTACATATCTTTCATTTGGCTTTAAAATCACCTTATTTGATTTTTTTTGGAATTAATTCTGAATTTTTGAAGTTGCTTTGGCTACAGTAGAAAATCTTGGCTGCAGCGCAAAAGTTTTTGTGTGCGTTTTGGCCGCAGCCAGAAATTCTTGGCTATAGCCAAAAACCTTCTGTGCAGGTTTTGGCTACAGCCAACCCCTATTTTTAGTATTTTGTGATTTTGAAAGGTGATTTCCAACTTAGTACTTCCCAATCCTTTAGGCTTTCATTGAGCTTATTATAGCCACCTAAAGGTTGTGATTGGTAACCAACTTTAAGTAATATGGAAGTAAGGATTTGGAATCAAGATTGACCCTATGTCCTTGCTTTAGTTATAGGGTTTGATATTCGCCTTGATCGTGAGTAGCTGATGCTGGAGCATTCATAGAAAGAACAAGGGTAGGGAACTTACCTCTTCTGCATGTATTTGATATTTATGTTGGTGTATTGATGCATGTATTGCTTTGCATGATTATATGGAACATATATAAATGATTGTAGCTCTGTTTCTATTTATGCTATGGCTATGAGTATGTTGTTGAAATATTGAGCACGTAAATATGTCATTGTGTGAGCATGAGTTATGTATTGCAAGCATGTCATACATTAGACACTTATCTTGCATGCATATTGGTATTTGTTTCTTACTGAGATTCACTCAAATCTTATCCTCCCTTACCAACATTTTAGAGAGGGAAGGTAGATCGAGGATGGAGCAAGCACCTAAGGGCGACAAGTACTCCTTCGTGTTGTCATTTTGGTAGTTATTTGTCGATTCAATAGTTGGGATTATGTATATATTTTGATGTATATAAGGTTGGATAGGATGGGATTTGTATTCGGATGAGCATATTTGGATATGTATTTGGAATAAGAATTTGTGTAATCCCCGTTTGAGAAAGTGTAAAGAGCGATCGTGCCCTATGAAGCCTATGTAAAGGTATGAACCCTGAAGTTGCCGGGATGATTATGTTGTGCACTCTGATATTTGTAATGAATGTGATTTATCTTCATATAGTAATTGTATTTGAAATTTGAATATGAGACTAGATTAATTAGATTTTGAAACGTATTTGTGAAAACCCTATCATGAAGATGGGATTTTAAAATGGTTTGATTTATTATTGGTCTCTATTTTATTTTAAACGCATATTTCAGATAAAATTTCGATGGGAGTTATAGATTCCTTGTGAGAATTTGTGTGGGAATGGTGTTTGTTATGAAATTGGAACCATTGGGAATAATTATGCAAAACTTTGAATTCTGTCCATTGAAACTTTATACTGGGCAGTTTGTTTGTATGGACGTTTTGAATGGAAAAATGGTGTCTAGAAATTCTGAAACTTTCCAGTCTTAAAGTTTACATGCCAAGCTTCAAAATGGACTTATTTGTTTTATTTCTATTTGTGAGATAAGAGTTAGGATTGTCTAAAGTTTGAGATTAAAATTGGAATATGTTCTGGAGAAGTGTTGCATTTTGAGTAATTCTGTGATGGACAGCCTTGATTCACATTTTTCCTGTATAGAGGACTTCAATATCTTTCAATAGGCTTTAGTATCACCTCATTTTTATTTTTTTGGAATTAATTATGATTTTTTGAAGTTTTCTTAGCTATAGCTAAAAGTTCTTGGTTGCAGCCCAAAACTTTCTGTGCAGGTTTTGGCCGCAGCCATAAAATCTTGGCTGCAGCGAAAAACCTTCTGTGCTATTTTTGGCCACAGCCAAAGAATTCTTGGCTGCAACCAACCCTTATTTTTAGCACTTCATGATTTTGAAAAGTGGTTTCCAACCTAGTACTTCCTAATCCTTTTAAGCTTTCATTGAGCTTATTATTAGCCACCTAAAGGTTGTGAGTGATAACCAACTTTAAGTGATATGAAAGTAAGAATTTGGAATAGAGAATAACCCTATGTCCTTGATTTGGTTAATAGGGTTCAATATTCGCCCTGATCGTGGTTCGATATTCTCCCTGTTTGTGAGTAGCTGGCGCCGGAGCATATATGGAAAGAACAAGTGTAGGGAACTTACCTCTCTTGTATGTATTTGATATTTGTTTTGGTGTATTGATGCATGTTATTGCTTTGCTTGATTATGTGAAACATATATGAATGATTGAAGCTCTATTTCAATGTATGCTATGGCTATAAGTATGTTGCTCGAAATATTGAGATTGCAGATTTATCATTATGTGAGCATGAGTTATGTAATGTAACCATATCATGCATTAAAAATTTATTTTGTATGCATATTTATACTATTTTCCTACTGAGATTCTCTTGAATCTCGCCCTCCCCTACTAACAATTTAGATAAGGCAAATGGATTGAGGAGGGAGCAAGCGACCAAAGGCTGCGAGTACTCCCCAGGGATAATTCATTTGGTAGTTGGTTATCAATATGAGTTGGGATGACTATATATGTTTTGGATGTATATTTGATGTATATTTGGATTTGTATTTGGAATGGATTTGTGTAATCCCCTGTTTGGGAAATCGTAAAGGGTGAATGTGCCCTATGAATTCTTAGTAAAGGTATGAACCCAGAATTGCCGAGAATTTTATTGTGCACTCTAATATGTTATGAATGTGTTTTATCTTTGCGAGATAATTGTATTCAAAATATAAATATGAGACCAAGTGTATTAGATTTCAAAGATATTTAAGAAAACCCTATTGTAAAAATAGGATATTAAATGAGTTTTGTTTATCGGTTGGTCTCTAATTCATTTTAATCTCGTATTTTGAATAATAATTATGGAGGGAATTACATTTTAGGATCATAGTTGTAGTTCCTGGCAAAGGTGGATTTTGCTAGGATAGTTCCCGTAGTTTGTCCTAAGAAATAGGCGATTATTTGTGATTGGTTGTGGTGTACACATTAATGTCCCTACTATTGTGGATATATGAGTTTAAGGGCTGTGTGTACACATTATTTATGATGTGGATGTGGTGAATCAGTGTGGTTTGCCCAAGAATTTGATGGTAGACCTAGAGTTGGAGGTAATGAAAGATAATCCATCGGATCCTATGTGGGAGATGATGGGTCTGATTAGAGAACAGAGGAAAATGATTTCCAAGGTATATGATAGTAAGGTTCTAGGTATCATGATGAACCTAGATATTGGGTGGGAAACCTTAAGCGGTATGATATTACATGCCAGTGATGTCATACTAGACTTGTGTGTTTAAAGGCCCTAAGACCTAGGGGACTAGTATGCCTTAGGCTGGCAGAGATATTTGAATTTGTGTTGGAGTTGATGATGCTCCGTGGAATTGAGGAAAGTGATTTCCTGGTTTAACTAAGGTTGAGGTTTTGATAATTGAATTATGATCCAAAGATCAAACTCCATAGTTTAGTTGATCCTTAGGAATTTGAAATGACCTGGATGGTCTGTAATACCAGAGCATACTACTAAATTCGAATCGAAATATGTATTAGGTATCCCGAGATTACTAGTTGTTAATCAAGTACATGGGAAGAGTTATCTACGGAGGAAGTAGACCTCAGAGTGTGCAGCGGAACCATGGTGAATATGATGTGTAAGAACTGTACTGAGCTGAAGCTTGAGGCAGTAACTGTGATGTGTGAGTGTTGCCTCTAAAAGTAAAATTTATGGGCCATGTTATTGTGTGAGAATAGGGTCGTGGTGGATCCCAGTTTGATTTTGTTTTGTGTTGTGAGTCTATCTCCGAATCCTGGTTTTGAAACGTTTGCCAAGTGCCAGACCTAGACCGTACCTTCAAGGCTGTGCCAGTAGTGGGTAGTGCCACAGGGATGTGGAATATATTGTCATGTGAATGGGCTGAGATTGAGATGTGATTTGTGTAGTAGAGTGTATAGTGCCAAAGGTGAAGTTGTTAAAGGCATCGTTATTGAATATATATCTAGTCCCAGCTTGATGTGATTGTGTATTTGTGTGTCTTTCACCTGCTGCCATATGAGGGGTTCCCATGGCAGAGGACCATTCCGCTGGGGTAGCAGTTTATAAGGGATTGACTATTTGTGAGCCGGAAGGGTATTTGTGTGTCTTTCACCTGCGGCTCATCGGTGGTTCCGGTGGGAAGACCATTCCGTTGGGGCAGTAGTTTATGGAGGATTGACTATGTGAAAGCTGGAAAGACTCTATGAATAAGCTAGGATTGAGGTGTGGCTGTGTAGCAAAGCAGAACTAGTTAAACTAATGGCGAATTCGACTACATGATCGGGGACTCTCACTTGTGAGGGCACTTACCCCGGCATAGCTAGTCACAGGCTAGTTGCACCGATGTTGACCCCAGGCCAAAAGGTGGTGCATAAAATTAAAATCTACAATGTGTGTTGCTGTGAAAGCTATGTGATTACAGTGAAGGCTATCATTATTGTGTATACAACTAAGGAAGCAATCGTATTTATGCAAGGTGTAATACCCCGAATTTTGAGACTCGAGGCTAGAGAATAAGCCTGAGATTAGTGGATTGCTAAGCCCTGGTTTAGCAAGATCCCAAATTGTGATTAAGGGTTAATGATTCCAAAAGTGGATGTGGTTAGTGATAAATAACCCTTTTGGAGAATAGGATGTGATTTGACACTCGAATATGATTCGTGTGTTGTGAGCAGCGCCGAAACCCTGTATTTGAGTTCAATTGTGGATTAACATCCAAATTGACTTAGAATAGAGGGAAGAATTGAATGGGGCATTGTGATGGAAATGGTGTCATGTTGTGGTATTTAATCATTGGAATTGATTTAAATTGAATTGGACACATTGGTTGCAAAACTGGAAATGCTGTCCAGTGTGAATTCTGTCTGGCCAGTCTTCTCGTGTGAATGTTTTGACTAGGCAAATAATGTCAGAAAATTATGAAACTTTCCAGTCTTAAATTTCACATCCCAAGCTTCAAAATGGACATATAATTTGTGCCATTTCATTGTGGGAACTGGGAGATATGACTGTCCAAAGTTTGAGGTCGAAAATGGACTCTGTTTTGGGGCAGTGATGAATTTTGTGTAATTCTGAAATTTTGTGGTGATTTCTGGTAATGGATCATATTTTTCCAATGAAGAGGACTTAAATACCTTTCATTTGGCTTTGGAATCACCTCATTTAGATTTTTCTAGAATTAGTTATGATTTTACAAAGTTTGGTCAGAAATCTCCCAAAAATCCGAAAATTGAGAATTATGACATCATCATGTTACATTGATGACATCAGCATGGGATATGTTATTAAACGGTTTTTTCCTTCTTCCTCCTCATTTCTGACGCTGAGAACAGCTGAAATAGAGAGAGAGCATATGGGATCTTTAGAGAGAGAAAGAGGAAGAAATCTCGCAAGGTAAGCCGATTTCTCCGACGATCTAGCTCCTAACGCGTATAACTCCGATCCTAAGCTACTCCTTTATGTTCTTTAAGGTTTGGAAGCTCCTCTTTTGGTGTTTTGAAGTTAGGGTTTTCAGCCACAAGAAGGAAAAGCTAGTGGGAGCTTGAGGTAACTTCCAAACTCTTGCATATTGACTATTCTGGCTGTTATAGACAATTTAATCGGTGAAATTTCGCCGGATTGTCTTTGGTTCTAAAAATGGAAAATGGGTTTGTGGGGCTGTTATGCTGCCCAAATTGATACTAAATGGTAGTTCTAACCTAATGGAATAGTCAATAAAGTGGTTAGGAGTAGAAAGGAACGCGTTTACGCAGCCGAAACCGAAAAACCCCAATTTTTCCCGGAGTACATGTATATTTCGGCCAAGGCTATAAATGGGTCTTAGAGTTGGATTTTCAATGATTTGATGATTCCATTGAGTTCAGTGGGCGAAAATAGGTGGGGTTACAGTTGGGCACTTTTTCGGAAAAGGCCGAAAAAGCATAATTACGAAAACGCCCTTGAAACCCTTAAAGTGGGGCTGCCAAGGGTAAATTTGTAAATTGAAATTGAATTTGATAATTTAGAGTACGGAAATGGATTCCTTGGGCAAAAATATGTCAGAATAGCCCATGTCAAAATTTCAAGAAAAGTACAGCCGGACCGGGTACGGCGGGGCCGGGCCGGGTCCCCGGGGGTATTTTAGTAAATTTTCAATATAGCCTCATATAACCCCCAGAAACACTATGGAAGTGTCTAAATGGTACATTTGACATTGTAGGATCAAATGTAAAGCCCCGAGTTGATGGCACGCAAATCGAGGAGAAAAGACTGGAGGTAGGGGACTTACCTTACTTGCATGTATTTGATATCTTTGCTTGTGTAGTGATGTATGTGATTGCTTTACTTGATTGTGTAGAGCATATTTGAATAAATGAAGCTCTGTTTCTGTTTTGCTGTGGCCATAGTTTTGTTACATGAAACATTGAGCATACAGAAATGTCATTATGGGGCATGCATCTAGATAAAGCTAACATGTCATACACATAGCATCTATCATGCATGCATTATGGTATCTGTTTCCTACTGAGATTCTCTCGAATCTCACTCTCCCCTACCAACAATTTAGGCAGGGCAAGTGGCTCGTGGAGGGAGCGGCTAGGACTCCTTCAAGATGAGATTGTGTAATCCCCATCTGAAGAATTGTAATAGGGAATTGTACCCTGTGTATCTTTAGCGAAGGTATGTACCCGGGATTGCCGGGATGATAAAGTTGTGCACTCTGATATTTATATGAATGTGATTTATCTTCGCGTAGTAATTGTATTCGAGATGTGAATATGAGACCAAGTTTATAAATGATTTCAAAAAGTATTCGTGAAAACCCCGTCATGTGATGGGTTAGTAAATGTTATTTGATTATTATTGGTCTCTATTTCATTTTAATCGCGTATTTCGGATATAATTACGGAGGGGGTTACACAAGGGGCAAAAACTGAGGCATTCTTGTAAACAGCGTAAATTGTCGTAATGTGTATGCGTCGTCACGCCAATAGTCCTTGAGTAGCTAACAATGGTTTGGGTGATTGCAGTGTGCATCCCCAACAGAGAAAGAGGATGAGGGTGGTGTTGGGAGATTAAGACTTCCGGTCGGTCACCTAGATAGAAGAAACTGAGACTCTAGGTGGACCGTTACTGTAGGAAGCTTCAAATAGAAGAGATTAAGATTCCAAAGTAGCCCAATGTTGTTGTGAATACCCGAAAGTCCTGGTTACTACTAGCAAAGTCACTGGTGGTTATACGGGTGAGGGTAACATCATGAAAGTTGATACGATAGAGTAATGTTGTGAAGGTGCAAATAGCAAAAGCTGTCGTTATACAACACAAGCTGTAGTTGTTGTGGTTATAGCGGAAGCTGTCGCATTGAGTATATAGCTATAAGTGCTGTTGTTTATGTGAACTTGTGGTGTTTTGAGTTACTCCCTGAAGGAATGACTAGGTTGTGCAGAGTGGTGGCATAAGTGTCAAGCCCTTATTTTAATTTCAGCTTTACTAGAGTATTCGCGGAAAATGATATACTGTTTGATAGGCAACACAGGGATAGCATAAATATACTAATAAAAAGTGCTCAATTACATAAATTCCCCATAAGGGTTCGTACATAATAATTACTGTCAATGCAGTTGCACAAGGCTACCAAGGTGTCTAAACCCGTCTGAGTGAAACGGAGACATCTTCCCGTCTTCATTTCACCATCGCAATTCCCTCGTATGGTTCTTTTCTTTGTTCTCAGCGTATCTTCTATCTCCTCCTATCTAAATTGTTGGTAGGGGAGGGTAAGATTTAAGAGAATCTCAATAGGAAAACAGTATCAATATGCATGCAAGATAAGTGTTTAATTCATGACATGCTTGTATTACATAAACTCATGCCAACACAATGACATATCTGCATGCTCAATGTTTTGTGCAACAAGAATATGGCCACAGTATAAATAGAAACAGAACTTCAATCATTCATATATGTTTCATGTAATCAAGCAAAACAATAACATGCAACAATACACCAGCACAAACATCAAATGCATGCAGGAGAGGTAAGTTCCCTACCTCTAGTCTTTTCTCCTCGATTTGCATGCCAACAACTCAGGCTATCAACTCGGTCCTACAATTCCAAATGTACCATTTAGACACTTCCATAGTGTTTCTGGGGGTTATATGAGTCTATATTGAAAAAGTACTAAAATACCCCCAGGAACCAAGCCCGGCCCCGCCGTACCCGGGCCAGCTGTACTTTTCCAAAAATTCTATCCTGGGTTATCCTGTCACATTTTCACCCAAGGAATCAATTTTAGACTTGGAATTATCAAATTTACTACCAAAAGACGAATTTGCCCTTGGTAGCCCATATTTCAGTGTTTCAGGGGCGTTTTCGTAATTATGATTTTTTGGCCTTTTCCAAAAAAGTGACCAACTATAACCCTACCAAATTTTCCCTTCTAAACACAATGAAACTATCAAATCATTGAAAATCCAACTCTAAGGCTCTCTAACAGCCCTGACCAAAATGTACAAGTTCTCTGGGAAAAATTGGGGTTTTTTGGTTTCATCTCCGTAAACGCGTTCCTTTCTACTCCTAACCACTTTATTGACTATTCTATTAGGTTACAACTACCATTTAGTACAAATTTGGGCAGCATAACAGCCCCCTTAACCCATTTTCCATTTTTACACACAAAGACAATTCGGTAAAATTTCACCGATTAAATTGCCCAAAACAGCCAGAATAGTCAATATATAAGAGTTTGGAAGTTACCTCAAGCTCCTACTAGCCTTTCCTCAATATGGTTGAAAACCCTACCTCCTTCACACCAAAATATAAGCTTCACAACCTTCAAGAATACCGAATAAAAGCTTAAGAGTGGAGTTATACACATTAGGCACGAATTCACCAAACAAATCGACCTACCTCGTGAAATTTCTCCTTCTTCTCTCATTAAAACTCTCTCTTTCTCTCACTTTCTCTCTCTCTTTCTCCATGATGTTTCACGGTTTTGGCTGATGGGGGAAGAGGGTGATGTTTTTATAACATTTAGCATATGTCATCTTTAATTATGATGATGTCATAATTCCCATTTTCGGATTTTCTGGCAATTTTTCTGCCCAAACTTTCAAAAATCATAACTAATTCTAGAAAAATCGAATTGAGGTAATTTCAAAGCCTATAGAACCCTTATTGAGTCTAGTTTCAAGAAAAAAATATAAACTTTTTCTAGCTAGAATCACAAAATTCCCAGATTTTCAATCTTTGCATGTTGTTCCAGAAACTAATCAATTTCGCTGGGCAAACTTCAAAAATTCATAACTCCCAGCTCACAAAACGAAATGACATAAATTATATGTCCATTTTGAAGTTTGGCATATGAACTTTAAGACTGGAAAGTTTCATAATTTTGTGCAGGTTTTGGCCGCAGCCAGAAAATCTTGGTTACAGCCAAAAACCTTATATGCTATTTTTGGCCACAGCCAGAGAATTTTTGGCTGTAGCCAACTCCTATTTTTAGCACTTTGTGATTTTGAAAAGTGGTTTCCAACCTAGTACTTCCAATCCTTTTAAGCTTTCGTTGAGCTTATTATTGGCCACCTAAAGGTTGTGAATGATAACCAACTTTAAGTGATAAGAAAGTAAGAATTTGAAATAGAGAATAACCCTATGTCCTTGATATGGTTAATAGGGTTCGATATTCGCACTGATTGTGGTTCGATATTCACCTTGTTCGTGAGTAGCCGGTGTCGAAGCACATGTGGAAAGAACAAGTGTAGGGAACTTACCTCTCCTGCATGTATTTGATATTTGTTTTGGTGTATTGATGCATGTTATTGCTTTGCTTGATTATGTGAAACATGTATGAATGATTGAAGCTCTGTTTCAATTTTTGTTTATGGCCATAAGTATGTCGTTCAAAACGTTGAGCTTGCATATTTTTCATTATGTGAGAATGAGTTATGTAATGCAAGCATGTCATACATTAAACATTTATCTTGCATACATATTGATACTGTTTTTCTACTGAGATTCTCTCAAATCTCACTCTCCCCTACTAACAATTTAGACAGGGCAAATGGATTAAGGAGGGAGAAAGCAACCAAGGGCTACGAGGACTCCCTAGGGATAATTGGTTTGGTAGTTGGTTATTAATATGAGTTGGGATGACTATATATGTTTCGGATGTATATTTGATGTATATTTGGATTTGTATTTGGAATAGATTTGTGTAATCCCCCGTTTGGGAAATCGTAAAGGGTGAATGTGCCCCATAAGTTCTTAGTAAAGGTATGAACCCGGGATTGCCAAGAATTTTATTGTGCACTCTGATATGTTATGAATGTGATTTATCTTTGCGAGGTAATTGTATTTGAAATATGAATGTGAGACCAGGTGTATTAGATTTCGAAAGGTATTTAGGAAAACCCTATCATTAAAATGGGATATTAAATGAGTTTTGTTTATCCGTTGATCTCTAATTCATTTTAATCGTGTATTTTGAATAATAATTATGGAGGGGGTTACACATAACATTTAGTACACAACTTATGGCAAATTTACAATCAAAGCAAATCCAGTAGAAATTCACCGATTAAATTACTTACAACAACCAGAACAACTAATATTATAAGTTTAGGAAGTTACCTCTTTTTCCTTCTGGCTTTTTCCCTTATGGATTAAAGCCTAACTCCCTTTAACACTGAATTTTTGCTTCATACAGCTTCAATAACATAGAAGGGGGGCTTAGAAGAAGAATTACACAAGTTAGAAGTTAATTCACTGAAAAAATCAACCTACCTTGTGAGTTTTTCCTCCTTCTCTCTCTAGAATTCAAGCAACTCTCTCTCTCCTTTGCTCTCATGGCTGCACGGTTTTGACATGGAGGAAGAAGAGAAATATAATTTTAAAACACTTGCTTTATGACATCATTTTCCCTTAATTATTAATTACCCAAAACTCTAAAAATTGGATTTTTGTGTACATAACTTTATGTACATGTAAATGGGTTCTAAGGCCCAATTAAAATCCAACTAATCCTTCCCTTTTGGTCCATCCATAATCATGTCTAAGAGTCCTTCAATCAGCCCAAATGGCTTTTCCCATTTATCTCATAATTTCAAAGTTATTTTTCCTTCATTTTCGGATTTGTGGCAATTCTGGCAGATTTTCCGTTCAAACTTTGAAAAATCATAACATAATTTTTAGACATCAAATTGGAGTGATTCTAAAGATTATAAAACTCATATTGAGTCTAGTTTCAAGAAAAAATATAGCCCTTAGTCAATTCGAAGCTCACAATTCCCAGAATTAAATTCTTTGGATGTTGTTACATAAACTTTCCAGTTTCACTAGGAAAACTTCAAAAATTCATAACCTTTTACATACAGCTCCAAAAATTACCCATGGCCTATCAAATAAAGTTTAGGATGTCTGCTTTCATCATGTAAAATTTCACATTTTTTGGACATCATTTGAGTATCCAAAACCATATAACAATGTCGCTGCCTCACAAGAAATTTTCATTGGCAACAAATCCTCATTCCCGGGACTCTTGCTAAACTTGGGCTTAGCAGTCCACTTAATTTAGGCTTATTCTTAAGCCTCCAATCCCAAAATTCGGGACATTACAAGTTATATAAATTTAAGAAAGAGAAGTGGTAAAATAAAAGAGCAAGAAAAATTAATTAAAAATTTTTAATAGCACTTTTTTAATTTTCTTAAAATTCGACACAATTTTTTTTCCTTCCCCTCACTAGTACTCCTCTCCCTTCCCCCCACCCCCTTCAATAAATCCCCCAAACCAAACAAGGCCTTAAACCAAATGAGGGAAGGGGAGCATCTACCCTCCCCTTCCATCCACTCCCCTCAAACCAATTTGGTTTAATGGAAGGGAGGGTAAGTGAAACTCATTAAAGTTAGGTTGGGTAGGTGGAGGAATGTTATGAGCTTTGTTTGTCTGAAGAAGAGAGGAGGGGAGGTGTGGTTTTTTATTTTGTTTAGGAAGGTAAATGAGGGGAGCTAATTATAAGTTGACAAATATGTCTTTTTCTCTTTATCAATATATTTTCCTTCTTCTTTAATAATGTTTATATCAGAATTATTATTTCTTAATTTATGAATCTCAAAAAACCTAATACCTCACTTGTGTGTGATAAAAAAATTTATATATATTTTAAAGAAAAAAATAATCATTAAAAAAGCAATATCCATCCATTGCCATAGAATCATGGTAGCAATCAAATGAGCAAAAATTAAGCAACTAGAAATTGCATCTGACATATTTTATTATCATACATTGAATTTAGAATCTGGAGGAGAAGTACTTCTATACATACGTTCAGGCATGATAGTTTGATGTGGAAGCCCAAATTAATTTTGCTATCAAGCTTGTAAAGTTTTCTAGATCTTTCTCTAACTATTTCATTTGCTTGTTTATTTCTAGCATTCATTACTTGATTTTCAACATTGATTGAAAGGTTGACTCCATCTAAGGGTTTATTTGACAAAGCAGTAGACAGAAGAAAACGTATTATGGGAAGGAAAAAAAGTGCGGTAGGCAGTTTGCATATGTTTGGGAAAGTAGTGGGCCATATTGGCTTTTATCATTAAAGCTACTTTCATAAAAAAGCAACCTCATGTGGCTTTTGTGGCAACTACGGCATGGTGATTCTTGTTTCCTTTTTTGCCTTTTTATCTTTTGGCTTTTACATTTATTTATAACTATGAAGCAATATTTTGATCATCTACAAGTACACATTAGGGGCTGCACATTAGTTTTATTACCCCATTCTAAGAAAATTATAAGCCACATATCTTTGCTGCAAATTAATTTTAATATTTTTTAATTTTATATATATTCATTGAATACATCTATCTAAATACACACACATTTGCATCCATTAAGCATATTTAATTAATTAATTTTATTATTTTCAAATTTTTAAATAATAAATTAACTATTTTTATTCTATAATGTTAATGTTTCTTTTAAATTATCACAATATATACAAGCAATATATATATATATATAGCATTCAATAAGATTCATGCCCTTTCAATCATTTTCCATCTAAACTTACTTTTCAAATAATAATCAAAACAATTTTAAGTTTTAAAAAAAAAAATCACTTTTGTTACCGTCAATTCAAACACAAATTACATTTACAATCTGATTTTTATCCTATCTTAAGTTTGTAAAAGTCAGATTGAAAAAAGGCTATTTCTGTCACAACTAACCCAAACGGGCATTAACACGCCAAGTCAACATGCATCCAAATAATACTAGGACCACTTGAGACATATCAAATAGATTATAAATAATAATGTAGATTAAAAATAAAAATAGATTAAGGCGATCCATCAAACACATCCACGACTGTATATATAAGAAGCAAGATTTTGAGTGAAAAAACAAAAGACCAAACTTGGCCAGCAATCTTTTATTAACATCAGATAAGACAAACATGAATAAGAGCATGAGAACTTGTGAATATATAGAATACAAACTTCAAGAAATTACTCCCCCATGTTAGTGGTTAGTGCAAGTCTCCATCCACACGCAATATAGCACACATTATAAAATATAAAGGGTTAAGAGGTAAAAATGCTTTGGAAGTTTTCACCCAGGGCCACTAGATGTTTGGAAGTATTTGAGGGGGCATTTTTGGTATGGAAGTTGTAAAAAGTGGCCACTTTTACCCCATTGCATTTTCGAGCAATCAATCGCGTTTAAAACCGCAAGTGGTGTCACGTGCAGACATTCCTCGAAAACAAAATGGGGCAAAAGTGCCCCCTTTTTATAACTTCCGAAGTAAAAATGCCTCCTCAAAAACTTCCAGACACCCAAATATTCCTCGAAAATGTAATGGGGGCAAAGTGCCCTCTTTTTACAACTTCCGGGGTAAAAATGCCCCTCGAAAACTTTCAGACACCCAATGCCCTTGGGTGAAAACTTCTGGGGCATTTTTGCCCCTTAACCCTAATATAAAAGCAAACTTTCATTATTTTCTCACTTTTGATGTGGTCTACAAAGAACATTAGACAAAAGGAAAGGGGGGCAAATCACATTTTGCAAAAAAGGATATTAGCCAGTGGAACAAAATCAAGAGTCACGACCGATCTTTTATAAAGCACAATTTCCTGGTATGAAACAAAAAAAAATCAAACTATCACCTGATCTTTTATTAAAAATGAAGAAGAAGAATAGTCAACATACAAAATTTCTTTATTGGCATATCGGTATATCAAAGTTCTTATCTGTTTATAAAAAGTGTTGCTTATTGAGCCCAAAGAAATACTAAAAATGAAAGGAATAAACAAAACAGGGTATTGTTGTGGTGGTCATAGAAGTTTCAGTTGAAACAAGGTAGAAGAAGAAAATAGGAACTTTGAAAGTCACAACGTTCTTTTGATTGGTGAATAAAGAAGGAGTGGTGAATGAAATAAGGAATACAAACTAGATGAATAAACTTAAATTGACCACAAAAAGCTCCAAGATCATCAGTACACACAAGAAGAATCGAATGAAGGAACAGTGAAAGCACAAGAATGAAAGGGATTTTACTTACCTGAATGAAGGGGGCAGTGATCGAGAGGAGTAGGTAGTGGCGGTGGCTGGAGGAACAGGTCATGGTGACGTTGGAGGAGGAGAGGACTGAAGCAAAGAAGACGAGTGGAAGAGGCAGCACCCCACACTTGCATCAAATCTTATCCACAAATGAAGTGTTTGCACTCTTTTCTCAAGATCATTAAAGGGCTTGTCTTTCACACTCTTCCACTTATTGTAGCCTATCTACCATAAGCTTATTTATCATCTCCATCTCCACTACATCGTCCAATTGCTCACACAAATCAAAAGGACATTTCCAAAGGTTGTAATGAATAAGGTAGGATAATGAAATGGAAGTGGTCAAATGGTATGGAGGCATAATTTAATTAGTGCTAAGCAACTTAATGACAATTCATGAAGAATGAGAGAATAATTACTTAAAGAAAACAAACTCACTTTCATTCTAAACAACTTCTATTCAATTAACTTCAACAATCTTTTTTTTTTTCTCATTTTTTTTCTCTTTTTTTTTCATATTTCTCTCTCTTTTTCTTTCTCTCTTTTTCTTTTTTTATTTTCTATTTTTTTCTATTATTATTATTATTATTATTATTATTATTATTATTATTATTATTTCTTTCTTTCTTTTTTCATATTTCTTTTTTTGTTTTTCTTTCTATTTCATTTTTTTCTATATACACAACTCACATAATATTGACTTTCTAATCCCTTCACTCTTTTCTAAAATTATTTTACTTAGCACTAACTAAAGTAGCAAACAAATGGGAAAGAAAAGATATAAAAATTGCATTTCTCAAACAAAGGGCTATTTACTTTATACAATTTTCTTTTAAAAAACAAAGTAAAGCTCAAATTGGGTAACACAAAGATTTTCATATGGCAAGGATAGATATTTGGCCAAACTAGCTATGAAATGAATGCCTAAATCATATTTATGCATGCAAAGGGATTTAAAGCTTCAAAAGAGATTCAAGACAAGTTCTAGAGATGAAATCACAATAAGTGTACTCCCTCTTGAAAGAAATGAATATTTAAACTCAAATTTCTAACCGATATTTAACATCATAAAGTCAATCATCCAAACCAAATTCTTTGCCTATCTACTAACATTCCAAGAAGATAGAATTGAATTATAATTAAACTCAATGCTTTTCAAATTCAAATCAAACCAACTTTACCAATGTTCACAAGTAAAATCCAAGCTTCCATGAAAAGTAAAATTTATTTTCAAAATTTTTCCATTTATGTGCAAAATCAAAGAAATTTTTCAAAATTGAGAACAAGTCATACAAAATCAACGGTACCCTCCACCCCCACACTTAAATGTCACATTGTCCTCAATATGAACAAGTAACCCTAAGTAATGAAAATGAAAACATAACTATATCCAAGTGTAGGGATAGCAAAAGCTTCTAAAAACTCAAATTTTCACCAATTAAGCACAATTCACAAGTGCCACCACTCAACTCGATAGTCAAAAACAAATATCAATCACATGCAACGCTAGACTATAATCAGCACTCATATCTAGAACATGTAATCAACTATCAAATTAAACAAAGCAAGGAAAAGTAGAAGGAAACTCCCCTCTCAATCCTCGTCTTGTGCTCTTGATTGTGGTTTCCAAAGTGGAATACATCATTAGGGGCTACAAAAAATCCTACAAAATCAAAACAAAACATCAAATCAAACCTGGAGTTACCTCCCAAGCAGTGCTAAGTTTATAGTCTTTAGCTAGACTACTCAAAATAAACCACTAATCATAAGTATCAAAAACACTATGATTACCTTGTCTTCATTTCTTTTCAAGCAACAAGGTTTCAGACATACCAAATGATCTTTAAAGTGAATTACTTGTACTTTATCAATCATAGACAACCTTAAAATACAAGCATTCACTGAATTCAAATTAAGCTCAACATGCACATATTTGCAAAGAGATTTAGGAGCTTCCAACAATTTAAAGCATCCTACAAAATCCACTTGACTCTTATCAGTAAGAGTCAAAGAGTCAATAGGAGATTCATGAACAACAACTATTGGGATCTTTCCATTAACCTTAACATCAAAGTCACAAAGATTAGGCTCTTCAACTGGTACCTCAATTGAACACCCACTGTTCTCTTCCAAATTAATTTCAGGTTCACATTCATTTTTCCCATTATCAAAAGTCTCATGTAATTGCACATCTTCAGTTTCTTCACAATGATCATCATCAACACAAGAAGTGGCAATCATGCTTAAGGAATTAGCTTGAGTCATATTTTCAATAGATGAAACAATTTGATTCACATAGACTCCAATATTTTGTACACTTGACTCAACTGTAGTTATAATTTCCTTTTGCTCTCTACTAAATCTCTTTGATGCTTCCTCATACTCCTCAAATAACCTTTCTAAATTAGACTTTTCTTTATATTTAAAGGTGCTTTCTTCAAAACGAGGATGAGAGTGAAAAGATGGGGGAATTTCTTTTGAATAATGGCTAAAATGTGAATCCCAAGAATTTTTCAAAACTTTCGCTAGAACAAAAAGAATGATCAAAACAAGTTTGATTCCTAGTGAAATCATCTCTCATAGTGACTGGGATTGACATATGGACAATGCTCATGTGAATTGCTCTCTCCACCATAAACACAAGAAAAGTAATTATAAGGAGAAAATCAACATTTTCAATCCAACCAGTATTTGTATTTTCTTGTCTTATTCCATCCACATGCATTCCTAATAAAGAACCAAGATATGCCAATTTATCACTGACTGAACCAAATGAATGCTGTGAACAATCCATTTCTTTTTTTTCAAATTTTTTTCTTTTAAAAAGACAAACAAGAAAAAAAATTAAAATAAAGCAAATCACACAAGAAAACAAACAAAATTATTCACAAAGCTCAACCTTAAACTACTAAAGGATTTCAAATTCTAATCGCCAATTGCCTTGAATCCCCGGCAACGGTGCCAAAAACTTGATGCTACTAAATTTTAAATATGCACCGCAAGTGTACGGGTCGTAGAATAGTATAATAGCAAATCAAGGTCATCCCACAGAGATCCAAGGTAATAGATAATTAGGCATTAAAATTCCCGTTTTCATTTAAGTTGAGCATATCAAAGAAAGAGATTGAAAGACAATATAAACAAATGCAAAAGAAACAATATAATGATTTAAAGACTTCAATTGATAAAAACAACCTAAAGTGGCTAATTACTTCTTTAAGTCTTAGAGCATGTATTTACCTAATTAAAAGCACTTAATGTTAATTTGTTAATCTAGAGTTTAAATGAATATAAGTATCTTCCAATCACTTATACTCCTTTCTCAAGTTAAAATTGTTATTCCTAACTAATTTACTCATGAGGCAATAAATGTCAAAATTCACTCTAATATGATTATATGGGTCCAATAGGTATATTCCTATCCTATTGGCAAATTAGAATAAATTCTAATCCCATATTACTTAATCTTATGGTCCAATTAAGATCACTCTTCCAAGGCTAATCTAAATTCCCCAAATTCATACTTAGTGGTGATCAAGCACTAAGTAGACAAATTAATACAAGATTAAGTAAACAAAAATTAACACTAAACATAATTTAATGATTCATACATGCTCAAATCCTCAAATTAGTTCATAACTACCGGTCAAAAACAACTAGCCACACATGGTTTTAATTAAATACATCACAGCAGCAAATCAGTCCAAAAGCCACGAGTTATTGAACAATAATAGAGAAACACTTCCACTGTTCATCGATGATGAAGATTCAAGTTCAAGCTCCTCTGGTTCACCGTTGGTGCAGAAGATCCAAGAGAAATGAATAGTAGCTACCCTCAACCAACCTCCTCTCACTCTGTCCAGCTCGAGGGTGGTCACCGATCCTCCTAAGAGAGCTCACCATCAAACTCGCAGCTTCATCCTAATTCAATTGCTCTGTTCTTCTTGTTGTCGAGCTCGTCGGACCTGGGGAAGAAAATGCAGAATTGAGTTGAAATCGCCTCCCCTAGGCCCAACCTTGAAGCACGTTGCTTCTCTCTTCTCTTCCCTTCTGCACGCTCTGTTCTCGCTCTCGATAGTTGATGAAGATGAAAACAGTAATTGTGCAGCTCCACCTTTTATTTCCTTCTCGCCTCTATCTATATAGCTTAGGAGGGTGTTCGGATGCTTTATAAAAAAGCACTTTTAGCACAAAACCATGGTTTTGTGCTAAAAGTGCCGAACACCCAATTATTTGGGATAATCCCTTTTCTCCCCAAAACCATGGTTTTGGTGGGGAGAAGCTATTTTTTTAGGATTTTTGAAGATGTGGGCCCCACCTTCTGTTTTTTATTGATCCTTTGTATGATGTGGGCCCCATGCTATATCTCTCTCATTTTTATTTTTATTTTTTTTGACGTTTTTTCTGCATATATTTATTTATTTTTTTTTTTAGAATTTTAACATTTTAATGTTTTCTCCTATCTTTAATATAAGATTTATTTATCTAATTTGATTATATTAGAAAAATTAGTTAAGTTAATTAACATTACATATAGACAAATTTATTTCATTTTTGGTATTAATTATGATCTTTAATGTTAAATAATGGATTAAGATGCATCCTTTTTAATGCCGCTAGGAGTTTTCTTCTCTTATAATTTAACGCCTTTAGGTCAAATTTAACGGTTTTGTTAAATTTACATCATTTTTAATTGTTCATTTTTATTTTTGCATTTTCTAGAACTTATTTGTACCAGATGCCCCTCAGAAAAAACTTGACTGTTAAATTTGGATCTTAAACCTTAAATAATACATAAAATATAAGTTTATTCTTTATATGTAATTATCATAAAAGTTAATGTCCTTTTTAGTAATTTGACCATGAAAAAAGCTATTCTGATCAAAACATCCAAACACTCTCATTTTATCAAAATCACTTTTTCCCATAATCTATTCTCCTCATAATCTATTCTCCAAAAACTATTCTCTATTTTTTCTCCAGAAGCTATTCTCCAAAAGCTAATAAGAACAGCTCCACCTTTTATTTCCTTCTCGCCTCTATCTATATAGCTTAGGTCTCCAATTCTTCTACTTTTCCAAATTGCCCAAAACGATGTCGTCCCACCTAGTACGTGGCTTTGAATGCCTTTGGTCCAATAAATCTAATTCTTTAGCCAAAAAAGGTGACATCTCTCACTCTATCTTTTCAGCTGCCTCAGCGTCACCTGATATAAAGGAAAAAGAAACAAATCAAAGTAAAAGAACTTGGAGCACTAAACTAACAATAAAATGAAATAAGTTTATTTTCTTTTTTTTATTATTATTACTTTCAAAACTATATTAATTACAATAAAATCCCATAAATAATGTACCACTTTGATATCTTATAAAATCTCAAAAAAATTTATTTTAAATTAGTATTGATAACTCCCCAATTATATCAAAATGTGTATCAAATATATTAAAAATGGGGAGTTATCAAGCCAACTATGGAATATCAAAAAATTATCATGGACAATTTGGTAAGGATTGGTAAGGATGAGACACAAAATTTCTCACCTGTCTAAAAACCCTAAATTTGGATGGTTGAGAAAGGAAAAGAGGGGAACAATAGAAGAAACAGATTTTCCTTACCCCTCACACCCACTCATTCTCACCAAACACATATTTTTTTCTCTCTAACCCTCCTTCCCCCACCTCCCCTCCATAAATCCCCAACCAAACAAGGCCTTGGACTCCACAAAGTTAAGGTCAATTGGGCTTAAGCGAATGGAAACTAGGCCTAATCAGCTGAAAAAACATAGGGAAAATCACTCCCAGGTCCCAAGGACCAAAGATATTACCAAAAAAGTCCTAGGAAAAGTCGAATATCAGAAAAGTCCCTAGAGACTTTTCTGTGATTATTTCCAAAAGTAAAATGAGAAACATACCCCTATTTCAATTGTAAAATGGAAGGCACAGAAAGATGAGGGAAGACGCAACTTTTCTTATTAACGAGACAAAGAAACAAGGTGACAGCTATGGGTTGGAGTTGCAACATTGAAGGGATCAAGTGTAGTGTTAAAGCTCTTGGAAAAGGATCGATTTTGCAAGAACCACCTACTGGTACAGAGGTAGAACAGCAAAATGAATTTTTTTTATTTGTTCTATGTGAACGTTAGATGAAGTGAGATTGAGGGTTGGTTAAAGGTTGTTGCTTGGGCTCAATAGTGGACAAAGTGGTAGGAGGTAGATGAGTAAAGGCATGATTTTGCTAAAGAAATGATCTTGACCATTGTAGTTGGGGTTTCAATGAGGTTTGTTAGTGTTAATATCATAGTTTTCTATTTTTGGGGAAGGTTACAGAGGTAGTGGAATGTTTGAAGTAGGAATGGTTGATTGTCATAGTAATGGGGTACTATGAAAACGCTGATATAGGAAAAAAATTGTTGTTAATTTGTATAGTTGTAGTTGTTAATATGACTGTTATAGTTGTTAATACAGAACATGTGCTATGTGTTTTAGGCAATGTAATAGAGGGAATGCCCTGTTTTTTGGCAAGCTAACAGAGGTATGGCTTTGTTTAAAGTGGGAATGATTGAACGTGATTGTGCTTTGTTTGATTACAAAAAGTTGATATGATAGTAAAAGAAGTGTTGTTAATATGTGCATATCCAGTTGTTAATATTGCTGTGGAAGTTGTTAATATGAAGTGAAAAGTGGCGTCATCTATTGTCAAATTTTTCAGCAGGAATTGTGATCAAATAGACACAGCAATGAGTTAAAATTATGGGTAGCTTCTGTGACAGTGGAAAGGTGTGCAATTTATAAATTCATGGGAGAATTACAATTCACTTGTAACTAATGCACTTAATAAAATAGGCATAACAAGTTGTTAATCATTTGATAAATTATAACCAATTCAGCTGTTCTAAGAGGCCCAATGGGAATTACTTATGCAATTGTGAGAGCTTACGTTGTGAACAAAGGTTGTTTTATTTAGTTATGAGACGAAGTTGTAAAATGTACTCAACATGTTGTTATCCCATACTTAATAAGTTGTAAATGGATAAAGTTGTTGTGATAAACTTATGTGAACAAAGGTAGTTTCATCTAGCTAGGACAAAAATATTTGTAAAACACACTTAACGTGTTGTGAATACATGCTTAACGAGTTGTAAACAAACAATTTTGCATACTTACAGTGAGAAAACATTGTTTCAAGTAGAAACGAGGAGGGAGTTGTAAAACACACTCAACGTGTTGTGAATACACACTTGATGAGTTGTAAACAAACCATTTTGCAAACTTAACATGGAAAAACATTGTTTCAGGCAGAAACGAGGAGGAAGTTGTAAAACGCACTCAACCTGTTGTTAATACACGCTTCACAAGTTGTAAACAAACCATTTTGAATACTTAACATGAAAAAACATTGTTTCAGGTAGACACGAGGAGGAAGTTGTGAAACACACTCAACCTGTTGTGAATACACGCTTCACAAGTTGCAAACAAACCATTTCACAAACTTAACGTGAGGAAACATTGTTTCAGGCAAACACGAGGAGGAAGTTGTAAAACACACTCAACCTGTTGTTAATACATGCTTCACGAGCTGTAAACAAACCATTTCGCATACTTAACGTTTCACAACATTGTTTCAAGCAGACACCAGGAGGAAGTTGTAAAACACACAACCTGTTGTTAATACACACTTCACGAGTTGTAAACAAACCAATTTGCATACTTAACATTTCACAACATTGTTTCAGGCAAAACAAGGAGGAAGTTGTAAAACACACTTAACGTATTGTTAATACACGCTTTGACAAGTTGTAAACAAATGATTTCGCATACTTAATGTTTTACAACATTGTTTCATGCAAACATGAGTAGGAAGTTGTGAAACATACTTAACATATTGTGAATACAAGCTTGTTGAGTTGTAAACAAACCATTTTGCAGTGGCTAACTTTTTGAACAAAGGTTGTTTCATTGTGACTTGGAAAGTATCTTGTATAACAAAATGAACATGTTGCAACACAAACATAATTAGTTATAAAACAAGGCATATGCAGTTGTAAAAATGCTTATAGAAGTTGTAAATATGAACTTGTCATCTATACACGACAATGAACAAAAAGCATTGCATGATTGCCTTCACAATATCATGAGTTATTTTCAATTCCTATTTGATTACAATTCTTGTTGCAAAATTTGGCAACAGCTGACGCCACTTTTCACAATCCTAATGTATGTTTTCACAACATCATGAATTATTTTTACAAGGTTACTGTCTAACCCGTAATAGTCTACAAAATTAATGTCCCCCCAGTAACTACAACACATCATGATTTTAAACAACTACTTCTACCTAATTTTCAACTTCATCACAATGCATGTCACAACTGAATAGTATATCATATCCGCATATCATATAACATTAAAATATTAAATTGTATGAGAAAGTAGCTATTTTCACCTACTCATTTAACTTAATATCATATCATTTGTAAATAAGTACACCAACATCTGGACCCATTTAAAAACTAATAGGGGTCACAAGAATGCACCATTTAATGGTTTATATATACATAATCACAAAAAAGTAACTACCAAAAGCAAGTACATGCATGAACTAATTGTTTTTTAGGTTGGATTTGGATGTTTGCAAGTCTTGACGAAGTGTCCAGCATCTTTGCATCTCCCACAATGATAAAGCTTCTTGTTTTGGAACTGAGATTCCCTTCTTTTTCTTTTCAGTCTCCTTGTAGTTGTTGCATCTCATATTCTTATACGTTGTGCCTTCCTTTACACATCTTGTTCTTACCAAACCACCAACATATTACATTTCATCTGCTCCACCATTTAAAAACATCCCCCCCACATGAAAGAAAGAGAATAGATTTTCCCCCGAACTAGTTCCCATCTTTCATGACAATCTGCAACATTAACTTCATATTAACAACTTCCACATCAATATTAACAATAGGATATGCACATATTAACAACACTTCTTTACTATAATATCAACTTTTGTAATTAAACAAAGTACAATCACATTCAATCACTCCCACTTTAAACAAAGCCATACCTCTGTTAGCTTGCCCAAAAACAGAACATTTCGTCTATTACATTGCCTAAAAATATAGCATAGGTTATGTATTAACAACTACAACAATTATATTAACAACTACAAATGCACGAATTAATAACAATTTTTTCCTATATCAACCTTTCACAGCACCCTACCACCATGACAATCAACCATTCCCACTTCAAACATTCCACTATCTCTGTAACCTTCCCAAAAAACATAGCACTATGACATTAACACTACCCAACCTCATTGAAACCCCAACTATAATGGTCAAGATCATATCTTTAGCAAAATCATGTCATTACTCATCTACCTCCTACCACTTTATCCACTATTGAGCCTAAGCACCAACCTTTAACCAACTCTCAATCTCACTTCATCCGACATTCACAGAGAACAAATAAGAAAAATTCAGTTTGCTGTTTTACTCTGTACCAGTAGGTGGAGCCTACAAATTGATCCTTTGCCAATGGCTTTAACACTACACTTGATCCCTTCAATGTTGCAGCTCCAATCTGTAGCTTTCACCCCTTTTCTCTGTCTAGTTAATGAGAAAAATCGTACCTTCCCTCATCTTTCTGTGCCTTCCATTTTACAATTGAAATGGGGGCATGTTTGTCATTTTACTTTGGAAAATAATCACAGAAAAGTCCCTAAGGACTTTTCTGATATTTGACTTTTCTCTGAGACTTTTCTGATAATATCTCTGGTCCTTGGGACTTAAGAATGATTTTCCCAAAAACATATGCCCCCATATAAACCAACATTTGTCATTATTTTGTATCTTTACGAGCATCTCGTTGGTCTTTAGTTGTCCTTAATGTGGCCTTCAATAAATCCAATTCCAATCTTCTATGTAGAACACGCCATTTGCTCTCTCAAGATCTAAAGCCCATCTCCCCTAGTCCATTATGACCTTGTAGCAGTAGTGCCTTGAGCTTCAAATGCTGTTTTTTTTTCTGTGAATAAAGTGTTTTTTAATTAGGGAAAATTTCCCTGCATTCTCTCTCTGTAGCAAATTTTTTTCAAACAGCTCCAAAACTTTTGAGACGTCAATGTACCCTCTAGGGCTAAACTGAAATTAATTTTTTTTGCTGAAAAGATATTTATACTCTTGTCTTATACATGGTCAAGATGGTCTTGTAAATTCTCACATGTGTTTTGTAAATACATATATTTAACTTGTAAATTCTCACATGTGCCATGTAAATAGCATGTTTTCTTGTGAATATGTTCATTATCTTGTATGACTGAAATAATCTTGTAATTTCACTTATTTGTCTTATAAATAAGCATTTTGACTTGTAAATTCTCATACATGCCTTATAAATAATCATATTTGCCTTGTTAAATAAAGGCACAATTGGTTTGTCACCCACAAATTTCATTTTCAGTTTAGCCCTGTAACCCCTTACAGTAATTATATCCGGATTATGAAATTTAAGTGAAATAGAGATCAATAAGACAAAAATCACATTTATGATCACTCATCTCCAAGAGATGGGGTGTCCAAACAAAACGTTTAAAAAAATAGGATTCATCTGGTCTCACATTTCCTTCCGAATACAATTACCTGTGCAGTTATATAACATAATAAATATCAGAGTGCGTAACCAAAATCCCGGCAACCCTGGGTTACTTGTATATATAGAATGGTTTAAAGTTTCTCAAAATGGGGATTACATATCCAAAATTGCTATATACATCTCATATACATACAGTAATCCCAAAAGCCAACTAGATAACCAACATCCAAAATGCAAAATGTCCCTAAAGCCCTAACCACTCCTGGTTGGCCGCTTCCCTTTCGAGCCACTTGCCCTGTCTGAAAATGTCAGTCATTGGAAAGAGTGAGATTCTAAAGAATCCCAGTAGTAACAAATCACTCATACAATATATAAACACAAGGCATGTAATGTTATCATGTTTACCAGCATCATCAACAACATAATGAGCCATGGCTCGCGCTGTATCACAATGCACTATGCCCGCTTTCGCGGTAATCACAATAACAGCTTTCGCTGCAAACACTATGCCTCCTTTCGTGGTAATCACTATGTCAGCTTTCGCTGTAATCATAATGCCCGCTTCCGCGGTAATCACTATGCAGCAGCATCACAAAGCACAAAGTATCTCAAAGCACAACGTATCACAAGGCACAATGCTCCACAATGTACAAAGCTCCATAAGGTATCTCAATGCATCTTAAAGCAGCAGCAGCACACAATGCATGATAGATAAACATACAATACATTTACACAAAGTATAAGAGAGAAGTCACTACCTGTATCTTTCCTGACGTTCTTTGGCATAGTGGGCTCACGCGTCTAACATATATCAAATCCTATACCAATTTAGGGACAACTGATTAATCTCTTTCCCAAATACTTATTTCCATAGTACTTTAAGTTGGTTACATTTAAAACGCTTTAGGTGACTATTAGAGGCCTAAACATATGCCTAAAAGGTTGGAAGAAACTACCCTGAATACCCCTTTTTCAAAGGCAAACGCTGATTTTCAGCTGGCTCACTCGAGTGAAGATGACCTCACTCGAGTGATGAAAGACTCGTGCTCAAGTAAGAACGACTCTCACTCGCGAGTGTTTGACAATGAGCAACTACTTCAACGAGAAAGTGCTCACATCACTTGAGCATAAAGCTTTACACTCGGGTGATGACTCTAAATCCACTTGAGTCCCCGAAAGTGCAACACAAAGAGTGACAACCTAAGAGCACATGCAATATCAGAAGGACAAGCTCACTCGAGCATACCTCCCAGTGCTCGGGTGAGAAGGCTTCACTTGCGAGTGTTGGAACACACTCTTGGACATCAACCAGCGAGTGACAACCCAAGAGCAACCCTAACCAAGAACTCACACCATCACTTGAGTGATCCCGTGCTCACTCGCGGTGAAGAAAGTGCACTCGAGCCCCCTTCATGAGAACCCATGGAAACACAAAGCAGAAAGACAAAACACAAGGCAGCACTCGAGTGAGTTCCTCCCTCACTCGAGTGAGGCTATCAGATTGCTAGATCACAACAACTGATAGAATTTCCCAGATTGGCAAAAAACATACCCAATGGCTCCCAAACTCCACACAAAGCCCAAACTCACTCAAAATGACTTAAGGAACCCATTGGTAATCTCCAAAACACTCAAATACCATTTTAATCACAATTTATGCCCTTGGGTCTCTATGACACACAACACCCAATTCCAATCAATATTCTTCCAAACTTCAAAACCATATCAAATACCCAAAGAACTTCACAATTAACTAATCCAAACATCAATCACTATGAAATTCACACATTCCAAAATGACCATAAACCAAGGCAAATTTCCAGAATTTCTAAAACTTATCCAAAACTCATAACATATATATCAAAAAGCATCAAATGCTTACCTCTTTACTTTGCCAAATCCAGAATCTTGATTCTCTAACTTTCAATTTCGTCCAATACTCAAATCACCATCTTTCAAGATTCTGAAATCACCATAATGGAGCTCTTAACACTATGAACAAATTTAGTGAAGAGTGTTTGAGTAAAGGACAACAATTACTCACCAAAGATCAAGCTTTTCTTTTCCTCTTCCCTTGCTTCAAGGTCGTCGGAAATAGGAGAAGGAAGAGAGAGAATATGAGAGATGGAGATGATGATGATAAAGTGTTTCTCTTCCCTTGCCCATGCTTCCACCGAATAGGAGAGAGAAGGGAGAGAGAAAAAGTGGATTTTTGTTTCATAGCATAATCCAATGGTCCACCAAATGCCACATGTCAACATCTTGTCCACTCCCTCTATGAGCTCACATAAGCTTAATACATAGGATTCCGACCCATATGCAACAAATCTCCGCCCTTGATCTTTAATCACCAAATACACTTATATCAAATTTACATCACATTTCTCCAAAAGTGTTTAATTACACTAATTACAATCAATATCAGAGTCTTAGCCCTTAATCCCAAATTGGGTCATTACAAGCCCTATGGAGTGTATGAAGTTTCAGAAAGTTTTGGGACTGTTTGAGAGGGAGTGCAATGAAATTTTCCCTTTTAATTATTGCCCCAAAAAGTTCTTGAAAATTGATATATTAGGGGTCTATTTGAGAAAGTGATAGAAAAGCATGTTCACATAAGTCGAGATAAAACTTTTCTCGCAAATTTACCTCGTATACTATAAATTACGTTGGAAAAGCAGTTTCTAACGCTAATTCAAACAAGCACTATATCCTTTGTCGTGTCATTCAACGTAGCAAATGATGAGAGAGCCTTTTCCCATCTCAGTCACGTTCACTGTGGCAAGCATTTCCACCCCACTGCGACAACAAATGGCATAGAATAAGGAACTCACTTTACAACCCAAAACAACCTCAAAAGCCAAACCTAACACCTTCAATACACAAGCATGATTAATCATCTAGGGCCACTATTTCCTCATTAGTCAAGCTTAATTGCTTATAAACCTCAAGATCAATTCTACCATGTTACATGAGTGACATTACTCCATTTTTAATAGCGACATTGCTCATTCCTAAAAACTTCCAGAGACAAAAATGACTAAAATAGAAAGTATAATCACTCCCACCAAGAATCATTATTGGGTCATATTGCTGTTTTTTTAACACTACGGGTGTGACATTGAGGGGAAAAAAACCAGGGTTCTCAGACCCGGACCGGACCGGCCTGGAACCCGCCAACCGGTCAGTAGACCGGTCCGGGTCCCAATTAAAAATTTTTTTTTTAACTTTTTCCTTTAGAATTTCATACTATAAGCCTAAAATCTTCAATTACTCACCGGTTTGGTCTCGGTTTAGCTCCTGTTTGGCCCTGATTTGACCCACTGACCCTTAACCCAATACCCCGACCGGTTCAATACCCGGTCCGAGTTTTAATGCCTTGAAAAAAACCGAGAGGTCCCAGAGCTCCTTGGCGGAAAAATGCTAGGGCAAAAATCACCCTAAAGGCCTGAACCCCCAAAGGAAAAAAATAAGGGAGAATTACACTTGGGTCCCATGGAAGAAAATAAATGAAAAAATGGTCCCTGAAAATTGTAAAATGAAAAAATGATCCCATTAACAACTCCATGAGCCTGTATTAACAACTTGTTAACAACTCCAGGAGCCTGTATTGACAACTCTTTAGGACCATTTTTTTATTTCTTTTCTTTCTTGGGACCTTAGTGTAATTCTCCCAAAAAATAAAAATTGAGATTCTTACTTTTATTTTCCGGTTTTTTCCAGCTTTACTCTTTTGTGGACAACATGCTTGACATGAAGCGGACGGCCACTAGTCAGGGGAAGGCGACAAGCAATCTTCACGAAACAGCGACTGAGAGAGAGAGAGGATCGGATGTGCGGTGGAAATTATATTTGATGTGAGAAATTAGATATTTTAAAGGCTTGTAAACTGAAAACCAAAATGACAATTAGCAACACACAGCAACACAGAAGTCTAGAGCATGGCATCCCAAGCAGTGAGTAGTGCGACTGGACTTAGCCTGGCGATCACCATTTCAAATTGGAAGCCGCGAGTAGAAGACCGTACATGGTGGCTTTCTTCTTCGGCCTGCAACAGAGGTAGAACCCGGAGACCTTCGTTTTCCGTTGGGTCGGTACGGTGTAAAGCTGTCGGACCAAACAATCGGAGCACCTTCGACAATTCAGTAGTTTATCAAGGTCTTTACGGGCCCTGGACCGTCGACGAATCCGACATTCGAGAGGTGTTCTTCGTCGCCATAATTATAATTTTATTTGGGCATCACTTCACTTGCCCCTTTTTGTTCCTTAGTTTAGTTTCTCTCTGCTTAGGTTTTCTGTTAGAGACTTCAGTGATCTTGATGCATAAATATACTGCTATATGTAATACTGTATCATATGGTAGTCTCCATAAATTTGTTAGTGGCTGGAATTGAAAGTTATAACTAGTTGCCATGTCGATTCTGTAATTTTCCCATTCTCTATTCTCTGTTTACTTTTGTTTGGTTTGTTTGGGCAAGTCTATTCTGGTTTATGGTTAGTTGACAAATGAAGATTGAGTCTAACATGATTGAGAGACTTGCTTTGAGCATGCATTGAACTCTTGAACTATCATGCGTAAATATACTGCAATTTCTTGCTGCTTGCATCCAAGTAACCTTTCACGGGAGATATCATAAATACTATCCTGTTCTTACCTTCTTGTACTATCCTGTTTAGTTTGCTTTCGGTGCTGCCACATCGTTTTGGAAGGCTTCTTTTTGTCTTTTGCTCTTTCTTCTGTAGACTAATGATTTCTTTCTCCTTGATCAAACTTGTTTAGGCTTGGTTGAAAATACTCATATCCTATGTCATTTAATTTGTTATCTGTGCAAAGTGGGCAATTTATAGCCTTCTCACTGATGCCCTGCTTTCTATGGCAGGTGATTTTGTACAGATCAGGATTAGTGACAGCTGCTTCATCATTTGTACTTGCTGCATCTGCGGCCTTTTTGCCTGATGATTCATTTCTAAGTCAAATTATCAAGCAAAATCTTGATTATTTATATGTTGCTGGGTCTTGTGGGTTAGGCTTATCTCTCTTGTTGATTCACATATATGTGTCTGAGATCAAGCGCACTCTACAAGCACTTTGGGTGCTTGGCATTCTTGGATCATGCGCAACCTATATCACCAGTGCTCAACCAGCTAATGAAAGTTTGATACGATGTGTTCTTGATAATCCATCAGCTCTCTGGCTTGTTGGTCCTTTATTTGCGGCCTTGACTGGACTAGTCTTCAAGGAAGGTAATGCCTTATCTATTTTCTACACATTCCTATGGATTTCTAAGTTTATTGGCCAGCAGGTCTGATTACTTATCATTGTCAAGAATATAAAGGAGTGAATAGAGGACATTTAATCAGCATTGTTGACAATTTCCCCAAAAATGATATATTCTCTGAACAGGACTGTGCTACGGCAAGCTGGAAGCTGGACTTCTGACATTTGTCATACCTACAGTTCTTCTTGGGCATCTGGTATTCTTTCCTTGCATGATGTGTGGGGCATTGATTTTGATTAATTGGTTCAGTTGATTGTCTGATTTAACAAATGATGTGGTTTGATTACATGATTATATAGACTGTCTGATTTTAACAGACTAGTTTGGGATGCTAATCTTTGAATCAAGCTGCTCGTGATCCCAAAATATATGCTAATGGTTTTCCCCCCCTCTTTTTTGGCCGACAATATATGCTAGTGGTTTGGTGTGAACCATTTAGTGCATACTGACTCTCTATTTTATTGTATAAAAACAAATACTGAAAACTAGTTTTATGTATTTAAAAGTAGTGAAAAGCAGTTAGAAGTTAAATAACTTAGCTCTCTTCATGAGAATGTATATCTATTAGGAAAGATTATTAACGGCATTATTTTTTTATGTTAGATGTGAAAAAAGATTCCTTAGCTCCCAATTTTATGCTGATTTAGCTAATATTATATTGTCAACTAGGATTTAACTCCATGAAATTCGTTTTCCTCTCATTCAAACTTTTACTGTTGCATTAAAGAAAAAATCGAAAGCAAGTCTACAATAGTAAGGATGTTTTTTTCTTGTCTCTATCTATATTGAGGAGTTCTTCTTGTCTTGTGACTTTGATACCTTTTTCAACATCTTTTTTACGGGGTTATGGCAAAATTAATGAGAGTAACTAACAGAAGCAAGGTTGATTAGGGGGGTGAGGGAGAAGGTTGCTGGTATCTCTGTCATGAAGCATGAGCCTGAGAGGAGGGAGGAGAGTTCTGACTGCCGAGTCTCTAGCCTAGTAGGCTCTCAAAAGCTAGAGAGTATTTACTTCTATTTTTTTGTTTGTTTTTATCTATATTCTCGCTGCTTTCTGCAAGTCACTGAGCTCTGAATTCCCATATTGCATGTATTTCAGGAAAACATCTTAGTTTAATTCACATAAATAATATTTCCACCGGTCCTAACTGTAGGAGTTAGTTACTAATTGACATAGATAAAATAAATTACATAAGCTTGTTATTTGTAATATATATTGGTTTCCTTGAAGAGACAAGTTAGGGCCATTCACTTATATTCATTAAATCAATTTCTCCAACGAAATTTTATCACATGTATTTCTTTCAATAATAAAATTTCACATAGTTATAATTTCAAAATTATGTTAAGACTATGATTAATTAAAAAAAAAAATCACATGGGAAGATTTGATTGGAGAATGGACCTAACGGAGATGAGTAAATGGATCCAAGTTTTGTCCTACTTAAAATACGCCCTTTGGAACTATTTATATTGGAGTATTATCAACCTAGATTGTATATCATACAAGAATCTAACCATTGAGGTAGTTTGGGAAAAAATAATAAATATAGGAGACGAAGGAGATTCAGGTCTTGCACTTAAGACTAAAACAAACTCGCAACTAGCTCCATGAGGAGTATAAGATTTTTTTTCTCTTGGTTCAAAAAGAGGGAGTATAAGGTTAACAAAAGCTTCATCGTGGACTAACTAAATGGCCACATGGCCCAATAATTGATTCAACACCTGGGATTTTCTCTCAAATAATATTGATTTGGCTAATTTTTGGCATCCAAGTAAGTTTTGAGAGATTAGGCTGAGCCGTTTATGGAGAATAACATTTGGGCTAGTTCAGATTGTGAATTAACGACTACATGAACTCTGATCTATGCCATGTCAAATAAAGATAAGTGATTTTTTCCCTGTAAATAAGGGCCAGTTTGTTTGGAAAAAGCACTTTTTGCAATGTACAGGGTAAATATGGGAGAGAAATTTTGTCTCAAAAAACGTAAAGAGATTATTTTAGAAGGTCCTAAACACATGCTACGAACATAATGAGATTAAGGGGGGAAAGTATTTTTGATTAGTTTAACGTGAAACGACCATAACAGAGGATTTGTTAAAAGTCTGTTTTTGACCTATTTCAATAAGCTATTTAAATTAGCTTTTTAAGAAAGTGATTATTTTAAAAAGGATAATCCAATTGACTTATCAAAATAAGCTTTTGTAAGTGATGCTTACATCATGTTTACCGTATCTGAATCACTTTGTCCTTGCCCTAAATCATTTATTCACATTGTATGTGTATCGACTGGAATAATAATTGTGATTCCTTGTGTTTTGCATCAACTATACCGTTATTTTTCACCTCAAAATTTGCAGACAGGTTTAATGGATAATGAAGTTAAACTTGCTTTACTTGCTGGGTGGGTGGCCCTTTTTGTGATATTTGCTGGGAGGAAGTTTACTCAACCAATCAAAGTAATTTTAATTCTTACTCTTGACTGAAGATTTCTAGGATAATATTCCATGCTAAAATTTCATAATTATTGACTTGGATTTTATACGAAGGATGACATTGGTGACAAGTCCGTATTCATGTTCAATTCTCTTCCGGATGATGAAAAGAAGGCCTTACTGGAGAAATTGGAACAGCAAAATATTAAGTAAAGAGGGGCCGGTTGCTTAACCACTATGGATTGCATTATCTGGATAGAAGATGCTGCGAAAAGGAAATCTTAGTAGTTAGTATTGGCATTTTGTAATTGTTAATACCATCATATAAGGTAACTAGATTTTCACCTGTGTATCTCTCGGTTGTTATGTGGTTGTCGATAAAGCTTGTAGATAGAGTATAATGGCGTCCTGTAATCCATGTAGTTGAACCCATTTAGTGGGATAAAGCTTCTTGTTGTTTGATTAGATAACAATGGATTGAATTGAATAAAATTTCTGTGAATAGATTGGAAATAAAATGATAATAGAGTAATATTTAACAAGTAATTGGGAGTTAATGTGGAATAGCTTTTGATTATGGTTAATGATATGTTTTGTTAGAATGAATAATTATTTTTCTGATTGAATACAAGATACCCCTTGCATGAGCAATATTTTTTATAAATTTAGCTCGCGTTACCATTGCATAAAATGAAATTCTAAATATTGCGTCACATTTCCCTATTTCATAAAATGAAAAGAAGTGTGTGGGTGTGTGGGTGTGTGGGTGTGTGGGTGTGTGGGTGTGTACACTCCATGTTAAGCTTTATGTTAATCATACAAAGCTTAGCTACATGTACGAACAAAATCCCCTGATCTAAACCTAGAAACTAACCGTAAAATATCCCCAAGGGGAACTTTACAGAGGCCTGGAAATCTGAACAGCTATCATCCTCACAAAGCTTTGGCGTTAAAGAATAAGTGAAGGCGGAAGTTAAAATATGAAAAGAATTTGAAACATCTGTAGGCTAAATTTCAATATGAATGACTAAATCCACTTTACTAGGGTCACTGTAGAAAATGTAATTAGAATTGAATATTGGAAGAAAGTACTAACGTAGTGGTTTAAATGTTGAAAAACTATTAGAATTATTTATAATCAAAGAATACCTAATAAAATCAAAGGAAAATTTTATTGTACTGTTATTCAGCTAGTAATGCTTTATGGTAGTGAATGTTGAGTTATGAAAGGACTACATGAGCACAAAGTGGGGTAGTTAAGATGATGATGTTGAGATTGGGCTACATGAAAAAAGATTTGTGATGAATTTAAACGAAGAAGGGTGGGAGTAGCTCCTATGAAAGAAAAAATGATAAAAAATCGTTTGATGTGGTTTATGCATATACAAAAAAGGTTATTGGATGCGCCAATGAAGAGGATAGATCAACTTATTTGGAGCCTAGTTAAAAAGGGTATAGGAAGACCAAAGAGAACGCTCAATGAGGTTAGTGAGCGAGGTCTTTTAGTTAACAATTTATCTCAATATTTGGTTTTTAGAATAGCTCAATGATGTCGTTTGATCCTTGTAGCTGACCTCATCAAGTGAGATTAAGGCTCAATTGTTGTTGTATTGGAAGAAAGTACTAAAAATCAGATCTAATATTCAATTTGGCCCGTTCTTTTTTTTTTTAAAAAAAAAACTAGAACGCTTTTTTTTTTTTTGCTAGGCATATATATCCTCCGATTGGAGGCAGAGGCACTATTAAGGCCTAAATGTGGGCACCTCTCCTTACGAGGATTTAAACCTTAATTCATCACGTTGTGAGGGACTAACTCCTATCACTCGACCCCCAAAGATGAAAAACTAGAAGGGGTTGAACTAGAAGGATTGAAAACACCATGCTTTCATATATAAGAGGATCACTTTGCTACTAAGACAATGCACTCATGAGAATTTATCTTGTTTCAAAGTTAGTTCTTTAATATATTAATACATTTTAAATACTCCACTAATATTTAATATAAGATATATTTGGGGAGTTGATCTTGGTCTTAGGTATAAGACATAGTTTTCACATTTGTTAATTTTTTTTAAATTTATCCCTATTGATGTCCCTCAACAATAATCAATGAGAAGAGATAATAAGAGAATTAAGAAAGATGAATATGGTGTTTTAGAAAATATTTATCATATTAACTAACTTAACTAACTCCCTTAATCTAATCAAATTAGGTAAATGTGTCTTATATTAATGACCGGAGGAGCAATATATATAAATAGCCATTCATAATTAAAAAACTAATAACATTTACATTATAGTCATCCAACAAAAGGAACATGCTTTATGATTCAATTGATATATTTTTGGTTTTATTAAACTATCTTTAAAAAGAATAATAACAAAATATAAATATTAGAATAAGTAGTAAATTGAACAAAACTAAGGTCTATTTATTTTTATCCATTAAAGCCAATTACAATCAAATTTTAACACATGGATTGTTTTAATAATAAAAATTGGTATGAATAAAATCACAAAATTCTAGTGGCACTAGTCTTGTATGATAATATTTGACTGGAGGATTGGACCTATTGGATATAAACAAATTGATATAAATTTTATCCTAATAAATTAGTTAACAACAATAAATTAAAGTGGCTAAGTGTTTGATAATCTTAGGATAAACTTTTCAGAAGTCTTATCTTTGCACAACCCTCATATGTTAAAAGCGTTCCACAGGACCCATCGTCCGTGGGTTCAGTTGGAGAGGGGAGTGGACAATGAGTGTCTGGGTGACCCCCTTGGCATGAGTTCGATCTCTGGGAGTGGCATTTAGTTATGCCTCCAGTTGCGGCGCTTGGGGAGGCATCTCCATAGCTAAGTGAAGCTGGGGTGAAAAAATAGGGGTGAAAGTCCCTTACCTACCTGTGTGGATTGGGCGGCTTGCCAACCAGGAGCCCACAGGGACAAGCCTCCAGTGGATCATGAGTTAGGGGCCCTGCCCTTGGATTGGGTTAATCCCGAACCCCTTCCTAAAATTTTTCTATCAAAAAAAAAAAAAATGCGTTCCACAAATTATAAGAGTCAATCTTATCATCTTGTACAGTATACTAGATATTATATATTTTGATAAGATAGATAAAGCAACAATAAAAAAAAAAAGGCGTCTCCATAAACATGCCCCTGTAGACCTAACACATCACTAGGTCATTCAATTGCTTTTCGTTACAACCAGTACCCATAAGATAATTCATTGAACCTTCCGTATCACCTTTTATCCCCTTTTTATTGTCTTTTTTCCATCCCCTTAATTCTGTCCCTCTCTATGTGATAGAGCGACGCTAAGATGATGGGTCTTATCAGAAATTTTAGTAGCGAGTGCAGACAGTAATACTCATCAACACCTGATAAGTTCCAATCTAAAGAGTCCCTTCCTACAGAAGAGGAAGTGCAATGAAGGTGAAACTGATATTTGGTTGGTGGTTATCAGTTATCTTTATTGCTACATATTTTATTACATATGCAAAAATATGTGCCTTCTTGTGTTCGCTTTCTAGGGAAATACAGGAAACCATAACAATCATCGTCAAAGAACAACATCTGGGGAAAGTGAAAACCTTGATACTAACTGTGGAATGGGTTCCATAACGAAGGAAAGCCACCTACTTCACATACCATTACTTTGACACAGTCTTCTATGCAGATCATTTTCACTTATACCTTATTTTTATATGTAACAAACTTTTAGGCTGTGTTTGGAAACACGTTTTAGGGGTAAATAAGCCCATTTTGGATGGTAAACTGACTTATTGAGTTGTATTTTTTTTTTAATGTTTGGTTCAGCTTAAAATAATTGCATCACGGGTAGAATAAGCTACTTATTAGATAAACTTATCACTGCAACTTTTTTATTAAGTCACTTATTACGTAAGTTGAGATAAAACTCCTCTCACATACTTACCTCTTATACTGTAAATCACGATTTATAAACACTTATTGTCCAAAAATAAATCGCTCATCCAAACATAAATCACATTACAAAAACTGACTTTTCTATTAAGTCATTTTTAATAAGTCAGAATTATAATAAGTCATTTTTCCTATCGTTATCACAAACACACACTTAATATGTTTAACTTTTCTTCTTAAATTGGACTGTTGTCATATTGGAGTTTTCATAATTTAACATGGCTAAATTTGTAGGATATTAGAAGAAGCCCACTGCTGGTCAAAAAAAAAAAAAAAAACAAAGAAGAAACCCACTCTTCTCATGCAACGCATGGGTATGGGCTCGTTATAAATTAGAGCAGCAGTTGAGTAACACAAGTAGCCTTTACAGAGCTGCTCGTTTTGTTATAAGGCCCCATATAAGTGCTTAGGGCCACTTATGAATTCCATAAATATATACTCCCTCCAGTCCTAAATACACTACAAACTTTATCCTATATTTAGGACCGGAGGTAGTACATATTATTAATGGGTAAGGTAGTAAATAATGCTATCAAAAGAAATAATACAAATTCTGATTAGATTTAATAATATAATATGGAATTACTTATAGGAAACTTGGGAAATAAGTAAATAAGAGGATAAGGTTAAAGTAAAAATAAGCATGTGATTTGGATAAGTTTCCAATTGGTTTGGGAAGAAAGAATTAAAAGATAATTATCAAAAAAAGAAATTAAAAGATGAGGAGATAATAAATGAGGCAAGTTGTAAAAGTAACGGTATGTGAAGTACGTGGCTTTCCTTTGTCATGGAAACCATTCCACAGCTGGTATCAAGGTTTTCACTTTTCCCAGATGTTGTTCTTTGACGATGATTGTTATGGATTCCTGTATTTCCTGAGAAGGTGAACACAAAGCACATATTTTTGCATATGAAATAAAATATGTAGCAATAAAGATAACTGATAACTGCCAACCATCAGTTTCATCTTCATGACACTTCCTCTCCTGTAGGAAGGGAGTCTCTGGATTGGAACTTATCAGGTGCTGATGGGTATTATTGTCTTCACTCACTACTAACATTTCTGATAAGATCCATCATCTTAGTGTCGCTTTATCACATAGAGAGGGACATAATTAAGGGAGTGGCAAAAAGACAGAAAAAGGAGATAAAAGGAGATGATACGGAAGGTTCAATGAATTATCTTATGGGTACTGGTTGGAAGGAAAAGCAAGTGAATGACCTAGTGATGTGTTAGGTCTATAGGGGTATGTTTATGGAAATGACGTTTTTTTAGTGATGTGTTTGATAATCCTAGTGATGTATTAGGTCTTGTGAAAGTATATAATATCTAGTTGATTGTACTAGATGATAAGAATGACTTTTATAACATGAGTAACTACTTTTAACGCTTAAGGGTTGTGCAAAGATAAGACTTCTGTAAAGTCTATCCTAAGACTATCAAACATTTAGCCACTTTAATTTATTGTTGTTACCTAATTTATTAAGATAAAACTTATATCAATTTGCTTATATCCAATAAGTCCAATCCACCTATCAAATATCGTCATGTACGAATTTTTATTATAAGGCCACATATAAGTGCTCAAGGCCATTGATGAATCTCATAAATATATGCATATTATTACTAGGTAAGTACGGGTGGAAACAGGTCAGGCGGCCTGTCAGGGGCCTGTAGCCTGGCCTATGATTAGCTTGTTCAGGTCTGGCCTGTCAGGTTAAAAGGCTAGGCCAAGGCCAAAATAAAAGCCTGTTTTACTTAATAGGCCAGGCCAAGGACTATTGATAGGCCTGCTAGGCCTGTCAGGCCAGCCTGAGCCTATTAAAATATTAAAAAAAAGTCAGATAAGGGTTAAAGGATAATTTCGCCTGCGCCTGTAAGTTTTAGATTATTTTCGGCCTGTTTAAGGAGGTCTGTTAAGGAGGCCTGTTTTGTACTGTGGCTTGTAGGCCTGTCGATTTGCTTAAAAAATTTTAAAAATTCAGGCCTCCTTAATAGGCTTCAAGTCAGGCTTGGCTTGTTCTAGGCCTAAAAATTGGCCTCTAACAGGCCACTGGCCAGGCTCAGGCCAGTTTGTACCTTAACAAGCTAGGCCTGTTAAGGCAAAAGCCTGGCCTGTTTCCACCCCTATAGGTAAGGTAGTAAATAATGCTACCAAAAGAAATAACACAAATTCTGATTAGATTTAATAATATAATATGGAATTACTTATAGGAAATTTGGGAAAATAATAAATAAGGGGATAAGGTTAAAGGAAAAATAAGCATGTGAGTTGGATAAGTTTCCAATTGGCTTGGTAAGAAAGAAATTAAAAGATAATTATAAAAAATAAATTAAAAGATGAGAAGATAATAAATGAGTCAAGTTGGATCAGCATCAAATGGATAAGGATATGAACAATTATATAAATATTCAGTAATAGTGGCAAATAAGGGAACACATGGAATCCAATAGAAAAGAAAAGAAACAATTATATAGGAGGAGAAGGATGTGTTGTGAGAAGGAAATGGTAAGACTTAAAGGGCCTGTTTGGTATGCTGAAATTGATTTTTATGAAAATTGATATGGATATGGAAATTGTTAGATCCCAAGTTTTGATGATAACAAAAGTCAATTGTGTACAAATCATGTTTTTATAAGTTTAAGAAATATTTACAAAGTTACCAAATGCATATAACAATGTTCTATGGTGTCTACTGTCAAAATGAACTGGTGTGCTCGAGCATGAGTCTGGCACTCGAGCATGGAACCATTCTGTGCTCAAGCAGGTGCGAGTGATAGCCAGAAAGTGTTTGCCCGAGAAGCATGCCACTGTCATTTTTAATGATTCACTCGAGCAGTGGAGACAGCACTCGAGAAGAGGAGCCTTTCTCACTCGAGCACATGTGAGTGAGAGTCTGCGAGTACTTGGCCGAGAGCAAGGTTTGTCATTCTCCCTTGATGCACTCGAGCAGAGAAATCAATGCTCGAGCATGAGTGTCTTGTACTCGAGCACTAGCGAGTGAAGGTATGCGAGTGCTTGGCCGAGTGTCATGAAGATCATAAAAGCACAAGTATGCTCAAGCACAGCTTCATATGCTCGAGTGACACATCAGCACTTGCGAGTGAAAAATCTATCCCTCTCAAATCCCGATGCGAGTGTTGGTATTAAAGGTATATTACTTGAGAATATTCTTCTCACTCGAGCAGGAGTATGTGTGCTCGAGTGAGGGCCCACAACACTTGCGAGTGAAAAATCTATCCCTCTCAAATCTTGATGCGAGTATTGGTATTAAGGGAATATTACTTGAGAATATTCTTCTCACTCGAGCAGGAGTATGTGTGCTCGAGTGAGGGCCCACATCACCTGCGAGTGCAAAATCTCACTCTTGCTAAAATGATATGCGAGTGCTGTCCAGAGAAGAAACTCCTAGTGGAAAATGCAAGGCCACTCGAGCAGAAGGAGTTGTGCTCGAGTGAGGCCCCACATCACTCGCGAGTGAGAATTCTGTCTCTCTGAAATCCTATGCGAGCACAGACTTAAAACTAAAGATCAAGGAGTAAAATTGTGATATCACTCGAGTGAGCCCATCCATGCTCGAGTGATGCTCTGCCAGATCACCAAGTACACCAAGTCTCACAATGTTCAATCCGAATATGTTTTAATGTTATTTATTCATCTCATCATTACTTATTATCATTGTTTAACATCATTTTGAATGTATTATAAGTGTGATACAGGAGGATGAACGTTTGAAATAAACTGACACGAAGAAAGTCAAACAACGGCAGACAACATCATTACAAGCACGCACGTACCTACCGCATTCAGAATATTCAAAAATGCGCGTGTCATTCCATAGTTGCAAGCCCCGCTCCTCAACGATGATTACTCAAAACGGGAAAAAACTGAACATCTATAAATACAGAGATTCAGAGATAGTCAAGAACAACGAAGCACAAGAATTCACAAGCATATACACGAGTCTCTGCTATTCACAATTTTCTCTGTATACACATTGATCTTCAGTGTTCATTTATTTGCTCTGTAAGAGAGTCTTTATACAACTCAAATTCTATTTTCATTTGATCTCAAGGTATTGGGACCTTGAGAGGGTAGATTTCCTTACGAGAGAAGCAGTTGAGAGAATTCCTTGTTAAACCTTCCACTCATAAGACTTATAAGATACAAGCAGAAGAGAACGTTGCTGCTCATAAGACTTACAGTGGTGTAAGCAGGAGAACGTTGCTGCTCATAAGTCTTGTATACATAAGAAAGTGGGAAAGGTCATAGGTTTTTTTTCTGCACGTAAGACTTGTCGTAAGGGGGAGAGAAATTTCTTAGTAAGAGAATATTTCTGCTCGTAGTCCTTTCAAGGACAATTGTTGTTTGTGGCGTTCTGAGAGCCCATTGAATCTTGGAGGTATAGTGAAATTCTCAGTAGATCTTGATCTCTGAGGACTGGACGTAGGCCTGGTTGTTAGGCTGAACCAGTATAACTCTCTGTGTTCTAATCTTCTCAACTCTACTCTATCTACTCTATTTTTCATATCTCCACATCAAGCAAAAAATTTATAACATCACCCAATTCACCCCCCTCTTAGGTGATTTTTGACTCAAAAGAATGCTTGATAGTGAACAAGAAAGATCTGCCACTAAACAAAGAATCTATCAAGGCAAAGATCCGAGCTCAAAGGGATGGTAATTGTTATACTATTGATTTAAATTCAAATTCTTCTGAAAATTGTTTTCTTAGTCGATCAGAGGAAAGTTGGTTATGGCATAAGCGTCTGGCTCATGTCAATATGAATCAACTTGACAAACTGATTAGAAAAGATTTAGTTGTTGGTCTTCCCAAACTCAAATTCAAAGATAATATGATTTGTGAAGTATGTCAAAAAGGCAAACAAACTAAATCCTCTTTTAAAACAAAGTATGAGATTTCTACTTCAAAACCTTTACAATTACTTCATATGGATTTGGTAGGACCTGCAAGAGTAAAAAGTTTTGGAGGAAATTTATATACGTTAGTAATTGACGATGACTTTATAAGATTTGCATGGACTATATTTATTGCTTCAAAAGATGAAACTTTTGCTGAATTTATTATGTTTGCCAAAAAGGTTCAAAATGAGAAAGGTATTTCTATTGTTTCTATTAGGACAGACCATGAGGAGAATTTGATAATCAATTATTTGAAAACTACTGCAACAACGAAGGAATAGATCATAACTTCTCCGCTCCTAGAACACCTCAACAAAATGGAGTAGTGGAAAGAAAGAACAGAGTTCTTACAGAAATGGCGAGAGCAATACTTAATGAAAAAGAAATGTCACAAGTGTTCTGGGCAGATACAATGAGTACCGCATGCTACATCTCAAACCGAGCATATATTCGCAAATCACTTGGGAAGACACCATATGAACTTTACAAGGGAAGAAAGCCAAATCTTGCTCATCTACATATCTTTGGATGTAAGTGTTTCATTCACAACAACGGTAAAGAAAACTTGGGTAAATTTGATTCAAAGTCTGATGAAGGTTTATTTCTAGGATATTCTAATAGAAGTAAGGCTTATAGAGTTTTCAATAAAAGAACTTGTACTGTTGAAGAATCTATTCATGTTGTGT
Organism: Inga oerstediana; assembly: GCA_963210345.1. Classification (NCBI taxonomy): domain Eukaryota; kingdom Viridiplantae; phylum Streptophyta; class Magnoliopsida; order Fabales; family Fabaceae; genus Inga; species Inga oerstediana. The sequence goes on along the minus strand of OY723407.1, from coordinate 36,160,322 downwards.
TTGATGAACTTGAATCTCAGACAAAACATTTTGATGAAGAAGAAATGGATTTGATCAAGAAAAACAAATCTATTTCAAAACAAGATGATCTTAAAACAAATGATTTTCAAAATTTAAAAGATGTTGATGATCATGCTCAACCAAAAGCATGGAGACATATGAAAGATCATCCAATTGATCAAGTTATAGGAGATGTTCATGAAGGTGTCAAAACTAGAAATAGAATTCTCAATGAGGTAACTTTCTCTGCTTTTATTTCTGAAATTGAACCTTCTAATATAGAAGAAGCTTTATCTGATAATGATTGGGTGATTGCTATGCAAGAAGAACTAAATCAATTTCAAAGAAATCAATTTCAAAGAAATCATACGGTTATAGGGACCAAATGGGTTTTCAAAAACAAACTTGATGAATCAGCAATCATTGTGAGAAACAAAGCAAGATTGGTAGCCAAAGGCTATAATCAAGAAGAAGGTATTGATTATGAGGAAACATATGCTCCAGTGGCAAGATTGGAAGCAATACGAGTACTCCTAGCTTTTGCTTGCATTAAAGGTTTTAAACTTTATCAAATGGATGTGAAAAGTGCTTTTCTGAATGGTTATATTATGGAAGAAGTATACGTAGAATAGCCTCCTGGTTTTGAAGATGAAACAAAGCCTGATCATGTTTTCAAACTTAAGAAAGCATTATATGGTTTGAAACAAGCACCTAGAGCTTGGTATGAAAGACTAAGCAAATTTCTTCTTGATTAAAGTTTTGTCAGAGGTAAAGTAGATACAACTCTTTTCATCAAACATAACAAAAATGATATTCTAATCGTTCAAATTTATGTAGATGATATTATTTTCAGTGCTACTAACGAATCTATGTGTCAAGAATTCTCTAAGATTATGCAGGGAGAGTTTGAAATGTCCATGATGGGAGAATTGAACTTTTTTCTTGGACTTCAAATCAAACAAAAGAAGAATGGTATATTTGTATCTCAGATGAAGTATTTGAAGGAATTATTGAAGAAATATGGATTAGATAATGCTAATGGAGCTGATACTCCAATGAGTTCTACAACATTGTTGGATGTTGATGTAAAAGGTCCTAGCTTCAACATTACTAAGTATAGAGGAATGATTGGTTCATTACTCTATCTTACAGCAAGCAGGCCAGATATTCAGTTCAGCGTGGGAATGTGTACAAGGTATCAATCTGCTCCTAAGGTATCACATGCAGAGACAGTAAAAAGAATCTTCAAATATCTAGGAGATACTTCAGAACTTGGGCTTTGGTATCCGAGAAGAGGGAACGAGTATTTAATGGCATATTCAGATTCAGATCACGGAGGATATAAAACTGACAGAAAGAGTACCAGTAGTCAATGTCAATTTCTTGGAGGCTCTCTAGTATCATGGTTCAGCAAAAAGCAGAACACAGTTTCATTATCCTCAACTGAATCTGAATATATAGCTGTAGCAAGTTGCTGTTCTCAAGTATTATGGTTGAAACAACAACTTCAAGATTTAGGGATATACTTAAATGAGATTCCAATTTATTGTGACAATACTAGCACTATAAGCTTGGCCAAGAATCCTGTACAACATTCAAGGACCAAACACATAGACATTCGACATCACTTCATTCGAGATCATGTTCAAAAGAAGGATGTCAAAGTGGAATTCATACCAACTCATCTTCAACTTGCGGATATTTTCACAAAGCCAATAGCTAAAGATCAATTCCTATATATTTGAAGAGAATTGGGAATGGTTAATCCCAATGAGTTATAAGTTTTCTTGTTAAATATCTTAATTAAATGTACTTTTGATGATAACCATACTGAATTTGGCATCGGAGCATTAAAAAATTATTTTGCAGGTCTGTCACTCGAGCACAGAAGGTGTTACTTGAGTGACAAGCTATGCTCACTCGAGCACATTAACTCTACTCGAGCACATTAACTCTGCTCGAGCACAGCACCATTAAAAATACTCTGTTTCTTGATATGTAAAACAGAGGTTAACAGAGGAGATAAGAATACCAAGAGATTATCTCAAATGCAACAGTGAAAATTGAGCTCACTCGAGCACAGAATGAACACACTCGAGCATGATATTAACATGCTTGAAGTGAAGAATGTGTGCTCGAGTAGAAAGAAAGAATTTCTTTCCAAAAGCTATCCAATGTATAGTTACTCAAATGATTTTGGAGGATTTGAGTACAAAGATACAAAATAAGGCAAGAAATCCATAATCCAGGTACATTTTTACATGTTTTTATCAAATTTTCCAGTTTATCACTCGAGCACAGTTAGAACACACTTGAGCACAGTATGAACATCACTCGAGCACTAGGGTTTATGCTTGAGCACTGCCACTTATATCAGTTACGCGATAGCTCAGACCGTCACATTTCCTGCTCTCACTCGAGGTGTCTCGTCACTCGAAGGTCACAACTCATTACTTCCAACCGTTTCTCTTCAATCAATCGTGTCCATTTGCTTCAAATCACCGTTACAACTCTTCATTCTTCTATAAAAGGTGATTTTTATCCTTTGCATTTCACATTCGGTGCCCTAATCTGTGGTGTTTTCTTTTCTCTCAAAAATTCTGTGAGTTTTGTCTTCTTTCTATCTTGTTGCATAATGGCAAGAAAGAAAATGCCTTCCATTTCTCAAAGATCTCACTTTCCCTCTCCTACTCATTCTGCTGCTAGTGCCTCTGCAAACCCAAAATCAACTCCACCATCTCCTAAAATGTCTTCCTCACCTTCACCTCCTCCTAAACCTAAGACCAAAAAGAGGACTCCGGCTAAGAAACCTCACCCTAAGCCTCAAATTGCAAAGAAAGTCCAACCTCCTCAAAAGAAACCAAAGGGTGTAGTGTTCAAGGAACCTATAGTTACCCGGTCTCAATCCAAAGAGGTTCAAGGAAAAGGAAAGAAAAAGGAGACTGAGCAATCATCTTCTTCCTCTGATGATTCATTCAACAGACAACTCCAGGAAGCAATAGAGAAATCCAAACTTGATAAGATAGTTGGAAAGATTGCTTCACAAGCCGGTGTTTCAAGTTCACATATGTTAGATCTCATGTTTTGATGATAACAAAAGTATGGTTTGAAAAGGAAATAATTAATAAACAAGTTTGAACTAAGTAATGACAGGAACAAGCATCACTTGAAGTAAGCATTGGAGTAATGAAGAAAGGCCAAGAGAAAATGCTGAGGAACTTGATCAGAAGCAAATTTCCTAAGGCATTACTCGAGGAGCTACTCGAGTAATGAGACAAAACTTGAAGTAACCAGAGACAACTTCCAGTAACCTGCCAACGTTACTCGAGGAGCTACTCGAGTAATAGTGTAAAAATTTTCAATGTGATCTCGGCCTGCTAATGTTACTCGAGGAGCTACTCAAGTAACCAGGTAAAAAACTTGGAGTTGCTCTCGGCCTGCCAATGTTACTCGAGGAGCTACTCGAGTAACCATGTGAAAAACTTCCAGTTGCCTTCAAGTTGCCAATGTTACTCGAGGAGCTACTCGAGTAACTCTGTTTCTGAAAATGTGGACCTCTCGGCATTTTGTACTACTGCCAATGTTACTCGAGGAGCTACTCGAGTAACACACTGAAGTAAGTGAAAAATTGAAGTGGATTCCTCGAGTAAGTATCCCAGTATGCAGAAATATTTTTAATGTAAACTTCAAGTCATTACCCGGGTAAGTCATGCTTAAAAGTCTCAGTTACTCGAGGTGGTACCCAAGTAACCTATGCAAAAATGAGTGCATTACTCGAGTCCCTACCCGAGTAACAAGGTAATTGCTCTCGGCCTTGAAATCCTGCCAACATTACTGGAGTAGAGCATCGAGTAATCAAAAGTGTTTTGAAAGCTTACTCGAGGTGTTACCCCAGCAACCTATGAAGTTGTAAATGCATTACTGGAGTAAGTACCCGAGTAAATAACTATTCCCAAAGGTTTGAAATTTAGTTTACTCCATGCACTACCCGAGTAATCTTATATTTATTCATTGCCTTGCAGTTGAACAAAGATTTCTCGATGTTACTTGAGTAGGTACTCGAGTAAACTTCAAGGGTGTTAGATCTCAAGTTTTGATGATAACAATAAGTCAATTATGTGCAAAACATGTTTTTAGAAGTTTAAGAAAAGTTTCCAAGTTACCAAATGCATATTTGATGATTTGCTGATATCTGCTGTGATATTGCACTGGAATGCTCGAGCAAGGATTTTGCACTCGAGCATAGATCTCCTCTGTGCTCGAGCAGGTGCGAGTGAAAGCCAGAAAATGTGTACCCGAGAGGGATTCTCCCATTATGTTCACTGGATCACTCAAGCACTAAGGTGTGCACTCGAGCAGAGAAGTCATTCTCACTCGAGCAGGTGCGAGTGAGGGTCTGCGAGTGCTTGGCCGAGAGCAAGTAATAGCATGCTTCCTTCATTCACTCGAGCAGAGACATCAATGCTCGAGCATGGGCATTTTGTGCTCGAGCAAGGTACTGCGAGTGTCTGGCCGAGAGTCATGAAGTACAGAGAAGTGCAAGTGTGCTCGAGCACACCCGTATATGCTCGAGTGACACATCAATGCTTGCAAGTGAAAATTCTATCCCTCTCCAGATCTGTTGCGAGCACTTGTTTAAAAGGTATAATACTTGAGAATATTCTTCTCACTCGAGCAGGAGTCTGTGTGCTCGAGTGAGGGCCCACATCACTCGCGAGTGATATTTTTATCCCTCTGAAATCCTGATGCGAGTGATGACCCGAGAAGACACTTCCAGTTGAAAATGAAAGATCACTCGAGCAGAGGAAGTTGTGCTCGAGTGAGACCCCTCTTCACCCGCGAGTGAAGATTTTGTCTCTCTGAAATTCTATGCAAGCACAACCCGATAACAGAGGCATATGAAGGAAAATAGGAGATCACTCGAAGTGAGCCTTTCATGCTCGAGTTATGCCCTGTCTGACCACAAAAAATGCTAAGTCTCACAACGTTCATTCCGAATATGGTTTATTGTTATTTATTCATATCATCATTACTTATTATCATTGTTTAACATTGTTTTGAATGATTTAAAAGTATGATACAGGAATATGAACGTTTGAAATAAACTACATGAAGAAAGTTATACAACGGCAGACAAGATGATTATAAACACGCTGGCACCTACCGCACTCAGATTATTCAAACATGCACGTGTCTGCCAATAATTTTAAATGTCCCGCTCCTCAAATGAAGAATTTCCAAATGGGCAAAAACTGAGACAACTATATATATACAGAGACTCAAAGAGAAACTACAACAACGTAGCACATGAATTCATAAGCTCATACCAAGTCTCTGCTATTTATCATTTTTCTCTGTATACACATTGATCTTCAGTGTTCATTCATTTGCTCTGTAAGAGAGTCTTCATACAATTCAAAATTCTATGTTTATTTGATCTCAAGGTATTGGGACCTTGAGAGGGGAGTTTTTCCTTACGAGAGAAGCAGTTGAGAGAATTCCTTGTTGTATCTTCCACTCATAAGTCTTATAAGATACAAGCAGAAGAGAACGTTGCTGCTCGTAAGACTTACAGTGGTGTAAGCAGGAGAGAACGTTGCTGGTCATAAGTCTTGTATACATAAGCAAGTGAGAAGAGTCATAGGTTATTTTTCTGCACGTAAGACTTGTCGTAAGGGGGAGAGAAGTTTCTTGTTGAGAGAATATTTTTGATCGTAGTCCATTCAAGGACGATTGTTGTCTTGTGGCGTTCTGAGAGCCCATTGAATCTTGGAGGTATAGTGAAAATCTCAGTAGGTCTTGATCTCTGAGGACTGGACGTAGGCCCTGTTGTTAGGCCGAACCAGTATAACTCTCTGTGTTCAAATCTTCTCATCTCTACTCTATCTACTATATTTCTCATATCCCCACATCAATCGAAAAATTTATAACATCACCCAATTCACCCCCCTCTTGGGTGAAGCTTGCCTCTTACATTTGGTATCAGAGCCTCGTCTTCTCCAAAGAGCCTAATAGCTTGAGAAGGATCCGACAAATGGCAACAATGGGTGAAAATATCCTTCCAGATGGTGCTTCAATCACTAGACCTCCTGGTTTTGCTGGAGAACATTTTTCGTTCTGGAAAGCCAAATTCAGAGTGTTCGTGATGGCCAACGAGTACGGATTATGGAATGTTATACAAGATGGTGACTATGTTCCAATGAAGAAAATCGAAGATAGAACAGTTAAAAAGAGCCCAGATGAGTTTGACGAGAATGACAAAAGGTTAGTGACATTAAATAGTAAAGCTATTCTAATGATACAGAGTGCTCTTAGTCAAAAAGAATATTTTCGTATATGTACTCTACCAACTGCCAAAGATATGTGGGATGCTCTTGAAATTGCTCATGAAGGTACTTCTGGAATCAAAGAAAATAGAATCAATACTTTAATTACAGAATATGATCTATTTCGTATGAAATCTGGAGAAAGTATATCAGAATTTGAACTAAGGTATACTCATCTTGTTAATCAATTATCTGCTCTTGGAAAGTCGTTTGATCAAAATTCCCAGGTAAGAAAGATTCTTAATATTCTTATGAAAGAGTGGGAAGCAAAGGTAATAGCCATCGAAGAAGCCAAAAGAGAGTCTATGAGATCCGTAGCTGCTCTCTTTGGAAGTCTTTCTGAATATGAAGGTAAGTTGAGATTCAAAAAGGAACTTGAAGAATTCGATGATAAAAAGAAAAAGGGAGTTGCATTTAAAGCTATCAAAGAAGAAGAAGAAACTTCCGAAAATGAAGATGTTCCTAGTGATGATGAAATGGGAATGATCGTGAGAAAGTTCAAGAAATTCTACAGAAGAGGACAAAGGAATTTCAAGAATTATCAAGGTGGACCAAGCAAGAAAGAAAACAAAGAACAACAAATAGTATGCTATGAATGTGGGAAACCAGGACACATCAAATCTGAATGCTTCAGAAACAAAGACAAAAAGAAGCAGAAAAAGAAAGCATATATATCATCTATTTGGGGTGATAGTTCGTCAGACGAAGAAAATGACAATGACGAAGTAGCAAATCTATGCTTGGTAGCTAAGGAAGAAGAATCAGACTCTGAGGTAAGTGACTCTGAACCCTCTTATAATGAATTGTTATCTGAATATAATGCATTGCATACAGAGTTCATCAAAGTTGCTAAAGAAATGGTTAGTTATAAGAAGAAAGTAAAAGAATTAGAAAGTAATGTCATATCATCATATGAAATGTGTAAAGAGAAAGATAAGAAAATAGAAGATTTAACAAAGATTGTTGAAAAGTTTACTAAAGGAAGTGAAACTCTCAAGGTTATTTTAAATTCTCAGAAAGTTTCATTTGATAAATCTGGAATTGGATATAATGCTATGCATAATAAGAATAAGAAGAATAGTAGAGACTATCTTAAATATTTCAGGAATTCTGTGCATACATCGAATCCATTTGTATCATGCAATTATTGTAATAGGAAAGGACATTATACTTCATCGTGTTATTTCAAAAAGGGAAAGGTTGTTGGAACATATAAATGGGTTCCGAAAGGGACACATATTTCAAATACTAACCACAAAGGACCCAAGAAAGTGTGGGTACCTAAAACCTGATCATCTTATTTTAGGTATGTCTCAAAGCATCTCGAGCGAATAAATGGTATATTGATAGTGGATGTTCGAGACACATGACTGGTGACAAAAATAAGTTCACCATGTTTGAAACTAGAGAAGGAGGAAAGGTGACATTTGGAGGAAATCAATCCGGACGTATTGCTGGAATTGGTGAAGTGGGAAGAACCGATGGCATTCAAATCAACGGAGTATATTATGTTGAAGGGTTATGCCACAATCTCTTAAGCGTAAGCCAAAGCACTGACAAAGATAACTGGGTGATTTTCGACTCGAAAGAATGCTTGATAGTAAGCAAGAAAGATCTACTCCTAAACAAAGAAACTATCAAGGCAAAGATCCGAGCTCAAAGGGACGGTAATTGTTATACTATTGATTTAAATTAAAACTCTTCTGAAAATTGTTTTCTTAGTCGATCAGAGGAAAGTTGGTTATGGCATAAGCGTTTGGCTCATGTCAATATGAATCAACTTGACAAATTGATTAGAAAAGATTTAGTTGTAGGCCTTCCTAAACTCAAATTCAAAGACGACATGATTTGTGACGCACGTCAAAAAGGCAAACAAACTAAATCTTCTTTTAAAACAAAATATGAAATTCCTACTTCAAAACCTTTACAATTGCTTCATATGGATTTGGTAGGACCTGCAAGAGTAAAAAGTTTTGGCGGAAATTTATATACGTTAGTAATTGTTGATGATTTTACAAGGTTTGCATGGACTATATTTATTGCCTCAAAAGATGAAACTTTTGCTGAATTTATTATGTTTGCCAAAAAGGTTCAAAATGAGAAGGGTATTCCTATTGTCTCTATTAGAACAGATCATGGAGGAGAATTTGATAATCAATTGTTTGAAGATTACTGCAACGACAAAGGAATAGATCACAACTTCTCAGCCCCTAGAACACCTCAACAAAATGGAGTAGTGGAAAGAAAGAACAGAGTGCTTACAGAAATGGCAAGAGCATTACTTAATGAAAAAGAAATTTCTCAAGTATTCTGGGCAGATGCAATGAGTACTGCATGCTATATTTCAAACAGAGCATATATTCGCAAATCTCTTGGAAAGACACCATATGAACTTTACAAAGGAAGGAAGCCAAATATTGCTCATCTTCATATCTTCGGGTGTAAGTGCTTCATTCACAACAATGGTAAAGAAAATTTAGGTAAATTTGATTCAAAGTCTGATGAAGGTATTTTTCTAGGATATTCTAATAGAAGTAAAGCTTATAGAGTTTTCAATAAAAGAACATGTACTATTGAAGAATCTATTCATGTTGTGTTTGATGAAATTGAATCTCAGACAAGACTTAATGATGAAGAAGAAATGGATTCAATCAAGAAAAACAAATCTATTTCAAAGCAGGATGATTTTGAAACAAATGATTTTCAAAATTTAGAAGATGTCGATGATCATGCTCAACCTAAAGCATGGAGACATATAAAGGATCATCCAATTGATCAAGTTATAGGAGATATTCATGAAGGTGTCAAAACCAGAAATAGAATCCTCAATGAGGTAACTTTTTCAGCTTTTATTTCTGAAATTGAGCCTTCTAATATAGAAGAAGCTTTATCTGACAATGATTAGGTGATTGCTATGTAAGAAGAACTAAATCAATTTCAAAGAAATCAAGTTTGGGATTTGGTTCCTCGACCTAAAGATCATACGGTTATAGGGACCAAATGGGTTTTCAAAAACAAACTTGATGAGTCAGCAATCATTGTGAGAAATAAAGCAAGATTGGTCGCCAAAGGCTATAATCAAGAAGAAGGTATTGATTATGAGGAAACATATGCTCCAGTGGCAAGATTGGAAGCAATACGAGTACTCTTAGCCTTTGCTTGCATCAAAAGTTTTAAACTTTTTCAAATGGATGTAAAAAGCGCTTCTCTAAATGGTTATATTATGGAGGAAGTATATGTAGAACAGCCTCCTGGTTTTGAAGATGAAACAAAACCTGATTATGTCTTCAAACTTAAGAAAGAATTATATGGTTTGAAACAAGCACCCAAAGCTTGGTATGAAAGACTAAGCAAATTTCTTCTTGATCAAGGTTTTGTCAGAGGTAAAGTTGATACAACCTTATTCATCAAACATAACAAAAATGATATTCTAATAGTTCAAATTTATGTTGATGATATTATTTTTGGTGCTACTAACGAATCTATGTGTTAAGAATTCTCTAAGATTATGCAGGGAGAATTGAACTTCTTTCTTGGACTTCAGATCAAACAAAAGAAGAATGGTATATTTATATCTCAGACAAAGTATTTAAAAGAATTGTTGAAGAAATATGGATTAGATAATGCTAACGGAGCTGATACTCCAATGAGTTCTACAACATTGTTGGATGCTGATGTAAAGGGACCGAGCTTCAACATCACAAAGTATAGAGGAATGATCGGTTCATTACTCTATCTTACAGCAAGCAGGCCAGATATTCAGTTCAGTGTAGGAATGTGTGCAAGGTATCAATCTAATCCTAAGGTATCTCATGCAGAGACAGTAAAAAGAATTTTCAAATATTTAGGAGATACTTCTGAGCTTGGTCTTTGGTATCCAAAAAGAGGGAACGAGTATTTAATGGCATATTCAGATTCAGATCACGGTGGATATAAAACTGACAGAAAGAGTACCAGTGGACAATGTCAATTTCTCGGAGGCTCTCTAGTGTCATGGTTCAGCAAGAAGCAGAACACAGTTTCATTATCTTCGACTGAAGCTGAATATATAGCTGTGGCAAGCTGCTGTTCTCAAGTGCTATGGTTAAAACAACAACTTCAAGATTTGGGAATTTATTTAAAAGAAATCCCAATCTATTGTGATAATACTAGCACGATAAGCTTGGCAAAGAATCCTGTACAACATTCAAGAACCAAGCATATAGACATTCGACATCACTTCATTCGAGATCATGCTCAAAAGAAAGATGTCAAAGTGGAATTTATACCAACTCATCTTCAACTTGCAGATATTTTCACAAAACCAATTGCAAAAGATCAATTCCTTTATATTCGAAGAGAATTGGGAATGGTTAATCCCAATGAGTTGTAAGTTTTTCTTGTTAAAAAAGTTTAATTAAATGTTTCTTTTGATGATAACCATACTGACTTTAGCATCGGAGTAGTCAAAATTTGTTTTTGCAGGACTGTCACTCGAGCACTGAGAGTGCTGCTCGAGTGATGAGCTGTGTCACTCGAGCACAAACAGCTCTGCTCGAGCACAGCCCTATTAAAGATACTCTGCTCTTTGACATATAAAACAGAGGTTAACAGAGGAGTTAAGAATACCAAGGGAATGTAACAGAAACAACAGTGAAAATTGAACTCACTCGCGAGTGAGGAACTCTCACTCGAGCATGATATGAACATGCTTGAGGTGAGGAATGCCTGCTCGAGTGAAGAAGAGGAATTTCTTTGCAAAAGCTATCCAACTCATGGTTACTCAAATGATCTTGGAGGATTTGAGTACAAAGATACAAAAATATGTCAAGGAATCCACAATCCAGGTACGTTTTACTTGTTTCTTTATTTTTCCAGAAGATCACTCGAGCACAGATAGAACACACTCGAGCACAGTATGAACATCACTCGAGCACTAGGGTTCATGCTCGAGCACTGTCACTTATATCAGTTACTGGGGAGCTCAGAACGTCGCACTTCCTACTCTCACTCGAAGTGCTTTCTCACTCGAAAGACACAACTCTTCATCTTCAACCGTTTTCTCATCATTCAATCACGTCTTTCTGCTTCAAATCGCTGTTACAACCTTTCAATCTTCTATAAAAGGTGATTCTTATCTTCTACATTTCTCATTCGTGCCCTAATCTCCATTTGTATTTCTTTCAAAAACTAAGAGTTCTTGCTTCTCTTCCACTTTCACTACAATGGCAAGAACCAAACTACCCTCTATTCCTCAAAGATCTCATTCTCCTTCTCCTACTCACTCTGCTGCCAGTAAATCTGGAACCCCTGAGCCTACTCCTCCATCTCCTAAAATCTCTTCCTCACCTTCACCCCCTCCTAAACCCAAAACCAAAAAGAGGACTCCGGCTAAGAAACCTCACCCAATGCCTCAAGTTTCAAAGAAAGACCAACCTCCTCAAAAGAAACCAAAGGGTGTGGTCTTCAAGGAACCCATAATCACTCGGTCTCAATCCAAAGAGGTTCAAGGAAAGGGAAAGAAGAAGGATTCAGAATAACCCCAATCATCTTCTTCTTCTGGGGATACTTTTAGTAAACAACTCCGGGAAGCAATAGAAAAATCCAAACTGGACAAGATAGTTGGGAAGATTGCTTCTCAAGCCGGTGTTTCAAGTTCACATCAAGATAAGCACCCAAGTGCTTCTGCTTCAGGAGCACCTTCTGCCTCTCAAGCACCAGTGGATGACCAACTCACCAGTCCTCCTGAGGGATTCAATGTTGCAGAGCTTAAGGCTTTATCTCAGAAGGTATATGATGATGAATTCAAACATAGACATTTCTGCCCAGTAGTATATGTTGATCTGGATTATTTGAAAAAGAATTGTCATTTGGACTTGTACCCTTACCTTCAATACTATGCTCCCTGGCTAAATATCCATTTGCCATATTCCCCCACTGTTGTGAAAACCTTCTACTGCAACATGAAGACTCATAATATTATGTCTAGATCCGGTGAATTGATTGAAGAAGCAGTGTCTACTACTATTAGAGGAAAATTCATTATGATTTCTGCCAAAATCATAAATGACTTACTTGGTTATGTTGCACCTCCTCCTGATCCACCCTCTTTCTCTGCCAATGAAGCTTTTAAAATTCTGAGACCAAAAGACCCAATTGGCCCCCTCATTTTCAAACCTATTGATATGCCTGATAATCACAGAATCCTTCATTATATTTATTCCCGGAGCATAGTCAATAAATCCAAGAATTTTACCCATTTTGCTCAAAAGGATTACTATTTCTTGGCTTCTTTGGTTGCTGGGCAACAAAGGAATGTAGGGGAGATTATTTTTAATGAGATGAGAAGGTTTCGATTTTCTTCAACAAGATCCACAACCATACCATACCCTCAACTTGTTTCCTTCATTTTGATGAAAAACAAAATTTGGTATTTGGAAGGAACTGAAAGGGTACTCATCTCACGGTTTGGTAAGACTCAGTTAACTCACATGGGTATCAATCTTCCGGTGAGTCGGACCAAAGCCACATCCAAGAGGGAAGCCACTCCATCCAGAGGAGATGAGGCACAATCATCAGCACAAGGTCCTATTCCTCCTCCTTCCTTTCTCAATGCCTCTCTGTCCAATCATCTGACTGAGGTAATTAATCAAGCTGTATCAAGTTTGAAGAAGGAATTAGTGACTGAGTATGAGAAGCTTGTGGAGAAGATGGAAGCACAAGTCATTAATCTGGTAGACAAGGCCAATCTTAACTTTGAACTGATGTTCAAAACTCAGGATGAGATGTCACAGAGGATTACTAATATGGAGACCTTCCTGCATTCACATTTTCCCTCTTCATCTTCCGGGGTGCCTCCAGAGACCACTCATACCTCACCACTTCATCCACAGACTCATGTTCTTTTCACTGATCCAGAGTCTAATGTAGATGTTACATTTGATCGGTCGCCTTCACTACCTCCCTCATCATCTGTACCACAGCCAACATCTCCTCCTGATCAGCCCATTGACCCTCTCTCTGCCATGATATCCTTTGTTCCACCTCCAGAGCCCCCTTCTGATGTTGACAAAACGGGGGAGAAGGATGTGTGATGTTTTCTGAGCTTCTGTAGGGTGTATATGGGTGTTTGGGTGTGTGATGTTTTCTGAGCTTCTGTAGGGTGTATATGGGTGTTTGGGTAGATTTCTGTATTGGGTAGGAATTTGATTTGATGTTATTTTGATTTGATGTTATGACACTATTATGTTTGATGTTATTGATATTAAGTACTTGTTTTCTGAGGTTTAACTTTTTCATGTTTTCAAGTTGTTCATGATTTTGATTATCAAGTTACTATTAAGATATATACCTTGTACTGTACTTACCTTGGCTGTTAAGTGTCCAGAGGAAACATTGCAGGAAAACTTGAATTTGAAACTTAAACTTGATATGCATTTGGAAACATTGAAGAAATTTCAAAAATTTTCAATTTCAATCAGTTTCTCTTAAATCTTCATCACAAAGAGTTTTGTCATCATCAAAAAGGGGGAGAATGTTATATCCCAAGTTTTAATGATAACAATAAGTCAATTATGTGCAAAACATGTTTTTAGAAGGTTAAGAAAAGTTTCCAAGTTACCAAATGCATATTTGATGATTTGCTGATATCTGCTGTGATATTGCACTGGAGTGCTCGAGCAAGGATTTTGCACTCGAGCATAGATCTCCTCTGTGCGTGAGCAGGTGCGAGTGAAAGCCAGAAAGTGTGTACCCGAGAGGGATTCTCCCATTATGTTCACTGGATCACTCGAGCACTAAGGTGTGCACTCGAGCAGAGAAGTCATTCTTACTCGAGCAGGTGCGAGTGAGGGTCTGCGAGTGCTTGGCCGAGAGCAAGTAATAGCATGCTTCCTTCATTCACTCGAGCAGAGACATCAATGCTCGAGCATGGGCATTTTGTGCTCGAGCAAGGTACTGCGAGTGTCTGGCCGAGAGTCATGAAGTACAGAGAAGTGCAAGTGTGCTCGAGCACACCCGTATATGCTCGAGTGACACATCAATGCTTGCAAGTGAAAATTCTATCCCTCTCCAGATCTGTTGCGAGCACTTGTTTAAAAGGTATAATACTTGAGAATATTCTTCTCACTCGAGCAGGAGTCTGTGTGCTCGAGTGAGGGCCCACATCACTCGCGAGTGATATTTTTATCCCTCTGAAATCCTGATGCGAGTGATGACCCGAGAAGACACTTCCAGTTGAAAATGAAAGATCACTCGAGCAGAGGAAGTTGTGCTCGAGTGAGACCCCTCTTCACCCGCGAGTGAAGATTTTGTCTCTCTGAAATTCTATGCAAGCACAACTCGATAACAGAGGCATATGAAGGAAAATAGGAGATCACTCGAAGTGAGCCTTTCATGCTCGAGTTATGCCCTGTCTGACCACAAAAAATGCTAAGTCTCACAACGTTCATTCCGAATATGGTTTATTGTTATTTATTCATATCATCATTACTTATTATCATTGTTTAACATTGTTTTGAATGATTTAAAAGTATGATACAGGAATATGAACGTTTGAAATAAACTACATGAAGAAAGTTATACAACGGCGGACAAGATGATTATAAACACGCTGGCACCTACCGCACTCAGATTATTCAAACATGCACATGTCTGCCAATACTTTCAAATGTCCCGCTCCTCAAATGAAGAATTTCCAAACGGGCAAAAACTGAGACAACTATATATATACAGAGACTCAAAGAGAAACTACAACAACGTAGCACATGAATTCATAAGCTCATACCAAGTCTCTGCTATTTATCATTTTTCTCTGTATACACATTGATCTTCAGTGTTCATTCATTTGCTCTGTAAGAGAGTCTTCATACAATTCAAAATTCTATGTTTATTTGATCTCAAGGTATTGGGACCTTGAGAGGGGAGTTTTTCCTTACGAGAGAAGCAGTTGAGAGAATTCCTTGTTGTATCTTCCACTCATAAGTCTTATAAGATACAAGTAGAAGAGAACGTTGCTGCTCGTAAGACTTACAGTGGTGTAAGTAGGAGAGAACGTTGCTGGTCATAAGTCTTGTATACATAAGCAAGTGAGAAGAGTCATAGGTTATTTTTCTGCATGTAAGACTTGTCGTAAGGGGGAGAGAAGTTTCTTGTTGAGAGAATATTTCTGATCGTAGTCCATTCAAGGATGATTGTTGTCTTGTGGCATTCTGAGAGCCCATTGAATCTTGGAGGTATAGTGAAAATCTCAGTAGGTCTTGATCTCTGAGGACTGGACGTAGGCCCTATTGTTAGGCCGAACCAGTATAACTCTCTGTGTTCAAATCTTCTCATCTCTACTCTATCTACTATATTTTTCATATCCCCACATCAATCGAAAAATTTATAACATCACCCAATTCACCCCCCTCTTGGGTGAAGCTTGCCTCTTACAAAGGGATACTCGAGTAGCTACTCGAGTAAGCATACCCAGAAATTTAGAAATCATTCAAACGTTCATTATATTGTTTCCTATATGATTAATCTTTTATTGTATTAGTATTCTTAGTCTATTTACAGATAAACAATGAAGAAATCACTTCAAGAGATGGAAGTCAAATGAAACGTTCAAATGCCAACCACCGCCAACGGATATTTTTCAAAAACTTGAAAAGTCAATAGTGGCTGCGCAACTTTCCAACGGACGAAAGGAAATGTTCCAACGGTCATCACCAACATATCTATATATATGGGAACCTCCAAACAGAGAAAGAACAACAAGCACACACACATACGAATTACTAAGTTCATTGCTCTGTTTTCACGTTGAAATTGTATTTCTATGCTTCAGTGATTCTCATTCACTCTGTAAGAGAGATATTTCATTCAAACTCAATATTTGTTATTGAGATAACTTAAGGTTGTGGAACCTTGAGTTGGGATTGGATTACAACTTGTAAGGGGGAGCGAGTGTCCAGGTGTAGGAACTTGCTTGTACTGAGGTGCCAAGAACCCACTGAATCTTTAAAGTTGTAGTGAAACTCTCAGAGAAGCTCTGAGGACTGGACATAGGTCAAAGTGGTTGTGACCGAACCAGTATAACTCCTGGTGTACACTTCGGTGATATTTCTCCTTACTCATTACTGTTTTTAATTCCACTGTTAAAGTTTTATATTTCTGAAGAAATTTTAATATCACCCAATTCACCCCCCCTCTTGGGTGAAACACTTGATCTAACAACATCATGTTGGGCAATCTAGTGCCACTGCTTCAGGAGCACCTTCTGCCGCACAAGCACCAGTGGATGATCACATTACCAGTCCTCCTGAGGGATTCTTTGTTGAAGAACTAAAGGCATTATCTCAGAAGGTATTTGATGATGAGTATATTCATAGGCATTTCTGTCCAGTTGTGTATGTAGATTTAGATTATTTGAAGAAGAATTGCCATTTGGATTTATATCCTTATCTTCAATACTATGCTCCCTGGCTAAATATCCATATGCCATATTCACCCACTGTCGTAAAAACCTTTTATTGCAACATGAAGACCCATAACATTATGTCTAGGTCTGGTGAATTGATTGAGGAAGCAATGTCTACTATTGTTAGAGGCAAATTCATTATGATATCTGCTAAGATCATAAATGACCTACTTGGATATGTTGCACCTCCCCCTGATCCACCTTCTTTCTCTGCCAATGAAGCCTTTCAGATTTGGAGACCAAAAGACCCAATAGGTCCTCTCAATTTTAAACCTATTGATATGCCTGACTCTCACAGAATCCTTCACTATATATATTCCCGGAGCATAGTCAATAAGTCTAAAAACTTTACCCATTTTATTCAAAAGGACCATTATATATTGGCCTCTTTCCTAGCCGGGCAACAAAGGAATGTTAGGGAGATTATCTTTAATGAGATGAGAAGATTTCGATTTTCTTCATCAAAATCCGCAACCATATCATACCCTCAGCTTGTATCCTTCATCCTAATGAAAAACAAGGTATGGTATTTGGAAGGAACTAAAAGGGTAATTATTTCGAGGTTTGGTAAGACTCAGTTAACTCATATGGGTATCAATCTTCTGGTGAGTCGAACTAAAGCCACATCTCAGAGGGAAGCCACTCCATCCAGAGGTGATGAGGCCCAATCATCTGCTCAAGGTCCTATTCCTCCTCCTTCCTTCCTTAATGCTTCTCTTTCTAACCACTTGACTGAGGCAATCAATCAAGCAGTATCCAATCTGAAGAAGGAATTAGTGACTGAGTATGAGAAGCTTGTAGAAAGGATGGAGTCACAGGTCATCAAGTTGGTAGATAAGGCCAATATCAACTCTGACTTGATGTTCAAAACTCAGGATGAGATGTCACAGAGGATAACTGATATGGAGACTTTCTTGCGCTCTTATTTCCCATCTGCATCTTCAGAAGTGCCTCCTGAGACCACTCATACCTCACCTCCTCATCCACAGACACATGTTCTCTTCACCGATCTAGATTCTAATGTTGATATCACCTATGATCGGTCGCCATCACTACCTCCTTCAACCTCTGTTCAACATCCATCATCTCCACCTATTGACCCTTCTACTGCCATGGTACCCTTTGTCCCATATGATATCACTCTTCCTCAGCCCCCTTCTGATGTTGACAAAACGGGGGAGAAGGATGTGTGATGGTTTCTGAGCTATTATGGGATGTATTGGGTGTTTGGGCAGACTTTCTGTATGGGGTAGGTTTTGCTTTTATTATGGTTGTATTTGGGATTATCTGTTTTTATATTATCTATTTTTAATCAAGTTTAATATTAATGACAATTTCTATGATTCAAGTGTGTTGTCAAGTTATTTGATTTATACTATGCTTATCTTGGTTGTTAAGTGTCCAGAGAAAGTATTGCAGGGAAACATGAACTTGAACCTACAACTTGATATGCATTTGGAAACATTGAAGTACTTCAAAAAATTTTCCATCTTCATCAATTTTTCTTAACTTCCATCATAAAGGTTTTGTCATCATCAAAAAGGGGGAGAATGTTAGATCCCAAGCTTTGATGATAACAAAAGTCAATTGTGTACAAATCATGTTTTTAGTAGTTTAAGAAATATTTACAAAGTTACCAAATGCATATAACAATGTTCTATGGTGTTTGCAGTCAAAATGAACTGGTGTGCTCTAGCATGAGTCTGGCACTCAAGCATGGAACCATTCTGTGCTTGAGTAGGTGCGAGTGATAGCCAAAAAGTGTTTGCCCGAGAAGCATGCCACTGTCATTTTTAATGATTCACTCGAGTAGTGGAGATAGCACTCGAGCAGAGGAGCCTTTCTCACTCGAGCACATGCGAGTGAGAGTCTGCGAGTGCTTGGCCGAGAGCAAGGTTTGTCATTCTCCCTTGATGCACTCGAGCAGAGAAATCAATGCTCGAGCATGAGTGTCTTGTACTCGAGCACTAGCGAGTGAAGGTATGCGAGTGCTTGGCCGAGAGTCATGAAGATCATAAAAGCACAAGTATGCTCGAGCACAGCTTCATATGCTCGAGTGACACATCAGCACTTGCGAGTGAAAAATCTATCCCTCTCAAATCCCGATGCGAGTGTTGGTATTAAAGGTATATTACTTGAGAATATTCTTCTCACTCGAGCAGGAGTATGTGTGCTCGAGTGAGGGCCCACAGCACTTGCGAGTGAAAAATCTATCCCTCTCAAATCCTGATGTGAGTATTGGTATTAAGGGAATATTGCTTGAGAATATTCTTCTCACTCAAGCAGGAGTATGTGTGCTTGAGTGAGGGTCCACATCACCTGCGAGTGTAAAATCTCACTCTTGCTAAAATGATATGCGAGTGCTGTCCAGAGAAGAAACTCCCAGTGGAAAATGCAAGGCCACTCGAGCAGAAAGAGTTGTGCTCAAGTGAGGTCCAACATCACTCGTGAGTGAGAATTCTGTCTCTCTGAAATCCTATGCAAGCACACTCTTAAAACTAAAGATCAAGGAGTAAAATTACGATATCACTCGAGTGAGCCCATCCATGCTCGAGTGATGCTCTACCAAATCACCAAATACACCAAGTCTCACAACGTTCAATCCGAATATGGTTTAATGTTATTTATTCATCTCATCATCACTTATTATCATTGTTTAACATCATTTTGAATGTATTATAAGTGTGATACACGAGGATGAATGTTTGAAATAAACTGACACGAAGAAAGTTAAACAACGGCAGACAACATCATTACAAGCACGCACGTACCTACCGCATTCAGAATATTCAAACATGCGCATGTCATTCCATAGTTGCAAGCCCCGCTCCTCAACGATGATTACTCAAAACGGGAAAAAACTGAACATCTATAAATACAGAGATTCAGAGATAGTCAAGAACAACGAAGCACAAGAATTCACAAGCATATACACGAGTCTCTGCTATTCACAATTTTCTCTGTATACACATTGATCTTCAGTGTTCATTTATTTGCTCTGTAAGAAAGCCTTTATACAACTCAAATTCTATTTTCATTTGATCTCAAGGTATTGGGACCTTGAGAGGGTAGATTTCCTTACGAGAGAAGCAGTTAAGAGAATTCCTTGTTAAACCTTCCACTCATAAGACTTATAAGATACAAGCAGAAGAGAACGTTGCTGCTCATAAGACTTACAGTGGTGTAAGCAGGAGAGAACATTGCTGCTCATAAGTCTTGTATACATAAGAAAGTGGGAAATGTCATAGGTTGTTTTTCTACACGTAAGACTTGTCGTAAGGGGGAGAGAAATTTCTTAGTGAGAGAATATTTCTTCTCGTAGTCCTTTCAAGGACAATTGTTGTTTGTGGCGTTCTGAGAGCCCATTGAATCTTGGAGGTATAGTGAAATTCTCAGTAGGTCTTGATCTCTGAGGACTGGACGTAGGCTTGGTTGTTAGGCCAAACCAGTATAACTCTTTGTGTTCTAATCTTCTCAACTCTACTCTATCTACTCTATTTTTCATATCTCCACATCAAGCAAAAAATTTATAACATCACCCAATTCACCCCCTCTTGGGTGAAGCTTGCCTCTTTCAGAAATGAGGTATAAATATGTGTTTGGTACGTCAATGGAATTCAAGTATTATTTTTATTTGATATTTATATTTAAAATATCAAATTACTAATATGCCCTCATCTAAATAGCCTTAGACTATCGTTCTATCCCAAATATCCAACCATCGTCTACCACAAGAGTTACAACCACCTTTGTTAGAAATACAACCTCCTTTGCCGGAAAAATCAAACCAAATCTAGAGAAGCTTTGCTTAAACATCAAACCTAGAAATAATCGCAAAACTTCAACTTGCATTCCATTGAACCAATAAGGAAATAAAACAATCTACAGCCCTAAAAAAAATTTATGACCAAAGGAAGGATTCGACGCCACGGCATCATCCCTACTGGCGTGGCTATTTTGGGTAGAAAAAAAGGGCACTAGAAGAAGCCAGAAAAAAGGAGAGGGATATAAGGTATAGGGAAACTTATAAGAGAAGAATTTGTGTCTGCCATAGCCATAATCATCGTAACACAGAGAGGAAGTCGATCTTGTCTTAAGATTCATTGTAAGTGTCAAAATTGGTGTATAGGTTGAAGGTTTTAAAGGTGCCTTAGAGGAAGCAAGCTGTGGTGTACCACCGTGCGCTGCAACGATGGTTGAAGGTAAGGGCGTGGTGTTAGGTGCGAAGGTGGGTTGTTGTCACCTTTAGGCTATTGGTGTGAAGGTGGGTTACCGTCGTTGATGATGATTGGTGGTATTGGTAGGGATGTGAAGCATGTTGGCTGTGGGTGAGAAGATTGCCAGCAGCAAAGTTGAGAAGCTTCCCTGTGATAGCCATGGGGGTAAGGCTGTTAGAATCCATGTTTTGATGATAAAATGTTAACAAATTGATTTGTAAGAAAATGACAAATGGACAGATAGACAATTAGAAAGGACTTTTCAGACGTTAGAAGATATGCTGAGAGCGTGTGTCCTAGACTTTAAAGGGAATTGGGACTACTTTCTTCCACTAGCGGAGTTTGCCTACAACAATAGCTATCATGCGAGCATTCAGATGGCTCCGTATGAAGCATTATATGGGAGGAAGTGTCAATCAACTTTATACTGGATAGAGCTATTTAAGAGAAGGTTGTATGGGCTGGATCTTGTTGATAAGACCTCAGAGCATATTAGAATTATCGAGAAGAGACTCCTTGTAGCACAAAGTCGACAGAAGAGCTACGTTGATAAGAGGAAAAGACCTCTAGAGTTTGAAGTGGTAAACCATGTATTCTTAAGAGTATCCCCGGTCACAGGTATCGGGAGAGCAATCAAGCGAAAGAAGCTGAGCTCGCTGTATATAGGTCCTTTTAAGATATTTGTGAGAATCGAGCATGTAGCCTATCGAGTAGCCTTTCCCCCGAACTTGAGTAGGCTCCATGATGTGTTCTATGTTTCCTAACTGAAGAAGTACCAACCGGATCCAATGAATGTAATCAAATATAAAGACATTGGCTTGCAAGACAACTTTACTTATACGGTGGAGCTAGAACAAATTATTGATAAAGAAGAAAGTCGGCTCAAACGCCGAAGCATTTCGTTTGTGAAGGTGATCTTGAAGGGTATGTCTCAAAGGTAAGCAACTTGGGTAGCAAAAGCTGATATGCAAAGACGTTATCCGGAGTTTATGGCTCAAGTTGTGTAACAAATTTTGAGGGCGAAATTTATTGTACGGGGGAGAATTGTAATGCCCCAAAATGTGATTAAGGGCTAATGACTCCAAAAGTAAATGTAATTAATGTTGAGCAAACACTTTCAAAGAATACAATAAGAATTATGATCCAAAATAGCAGTAGTTAGTGCTCAAACCCTATATTTAAGCTCAATTATGGTATTAAAACCTAAATTGAATTAAAAGAGAAGGGAGGGCACATGACATGGTGAATTGGAGGTATAAAATGTGTTAAGTGGTAATTCAATAGGCATTGCCATAGTCAGGGGCAAAAATGGGAACGGAAAGTTATCAGCCAATTAGTCATTTACTGAAGAGGAAACTCATTAGTAACTTAAAGATCAAGTGGTGTGACAATTTGCTAAAGAGAATAAGAGAGAATAATTCCATGGTTACATGCACAAGGAAGGAGTTGGGAGATAATGACAAGTGGCACCATGGAGACCATTGATTTAAAGTCAAAATTTTCAACTCATTTTCTCTTCCTTCTCTCTTAAATTCGGTTGGAGCATGGTGGAGTGGGAAAAAATCTGATCTCATATAATCATTTCTCTCTCTCACTTCAGCCTCTATTTTCGTCTAAGGAAGAAGGAAAGAGAAAGAAGAAACCAAGGCAATCTCTTGCCCTTTTAGCCTAGTAGATAATCTTGAATACTATAAACCTCTTCATTAATCTTGACCACCTTGATGAGAGCTTTATGTGTATGGTTTTAGATTTTCTAGAAGATATGGTTGGTGAATTCAAGAAAGGCTAGGGGTTGAGAAATCAAAGAACACATAAGAGATAGTGAAAGAGGTAAGTAAAAGCTATCTTTTAGGATATGTGTTGTAACCATTGGTTGAGACTTTGAGTTTTGGAATTTTACCCTAATTTTCATGTGTTATATGGTTGTATAAATTGCATGGTGTTTTGTGATGGGAATGGTGTCTTGTTGTCTCCTTTGGACAATGAAATTGGTTTGGAGTTTTGAATGTGGAGTTTGGCAACTTTGGATTTTATGTTGAAATGTAGTCTCAAAATAGAACATGTAGATGGATTGATAATTTGGGTGTTTTGATGTATCCATTGGATTCTTTATGGAAAGTTGTGTGGGAATAGGTTTTGTTGTGAATTTTGGAACTATTGGACACTTAGGTTAAAAACTGGAAATTCTGGAATTTGTCAAGTTAAAATTCTGTGCAGGGGACTAATTTTGAAAATTTGTTAAAATAGCAAATGATGTCAAAATGTTATGAAACTTTCCAGTTTTGTAGTTGACATTACAAGCTTTCTAATGATATAAAGTTTGTGTCATTTTGATGTTTGTGTAAGAAGTTGTGGTCATTTGAAATCAGCCAGGAAACAAGCTAGTGGTTGGCCGCGGCCCAGGATTGTTGGCCGCAGCCCAAAACCTTCTGACCCGTTCTTGGCCATGGCCAATAGGGTCCTAGCCGTGGCCAAAAATTCTCTGACCTACTCTTAGTTGTGACCCAAAGGTAGTTGGTCGCGGCCCAAAAGTATCTGACTTGATTTTGGTGCGGCCAGTTGATCTTGGCCGCAGCCCAAACTTTTTGACCTTCTCTTGGCCGTAGCTAGTGGATAGTTTGGCCGCGGCCAACCCCTCAAAAACTGCTTTTTTGAACTTTCAAAAGATGGTCTTTGGTAGAGTTTTTCCCAACCCTTTAGGCATCTGTTTAGGCTTTCAGTAGCCACCTAAAGGTCTCAAATGATAACCAACCCTAGGTGTTTTGGAGTTAAGTATTGGAATAGAGAATAACTCTTCATCCTTGATTATGGTTATAACATTTGACATTTGCCCTACATGTGATAGACTGGTGCTAGAGTATGAGCAGAAAGAACAAGGTAGACCCTTTCTCTTATAGTATGTATAACGACTTTTATGCATGTCTTATCATGGAATTTTGATGAAAGAGAATGCTGCTATTTATGTCGTGTGATTATAACAAAAGTTGTAGTAAGAATGACATTGTGATAACAATGAAAGCTGTCATGCTGTGATTACGAGAAATACTGTTATAAATGTGATGAAGGTCACGCATATCACTACTGTTGTGAATGTCGTTGTTGTAATGTCGCCGTTGTACTGCCGTTGTTTTGTGATTTGCCTATATGCTTTGTGATTGTACATGTTATGAGTGAAATGTTACTACTGGGATTCTTTTGAATCTCATTCTTTCCATTTACTAACCTACAGCCGGGGCAAGCAGTTTGAAGGAGAAACAATGACGAAGGGTAGCTAGAGCTCCTAGCTAGGAGTTTTAGTTTTGAGTATTGGTTGTCATATTTTGGGATTATTGTATATGTTGTAATTCTTGAATAGTGTTATGTAATCCTTAGTATGGAAAGTTGGAAATGGGTAAATAAGCCTTGCAAACTCTTCAATGAATGAATGAAACCCGAGTGTTGTCGGGAATATTTGTTACACTCTGATATGTATGAATGAAATTGAACCGCACATGCCAAATATATTCAAAATGTGAATATGAGACCATATCAAATAGGTTTTGGAAAATGTTTTAAAAACCCACCTTATTGCAGGTCCGTACCCTGTCTTGAAGTTGGGACTTTCAATAAGTTTTGAATTATCGGTTAGTCTCTAATTTAGCATAATGATGCATTTTTTAACTATAATTGCGGCCATTAAGGTAGGGGGTTTACACTTATCAAGATTTAATTTGATAGGTCATATAGGTTATTTGGAGCTGTACACAAAGATTTATGTATTTTTGAAGTTAGCCTAGTGATACTGGTGATTTTCAATGGCAGTGTCAAAAAACAATAATTCTATGAATTGTAAATTTCCAATTGGTTAAAGATGATATTTTTCCTTGAAAATAGACTTATTAAGAGTCACATAGCGTTTGAAATCACACCAATTGGATCTCTATAAATAAAGATATGAATTTTCAAAGTTTGATGAAAATTTTGCCCAATTTTCCAGCTAGTGTGAAAATGAAAATAAATGTAAGAGCAAAATGGTCATTTGACCAATAAAGAAAGCAGCCATTTATTTTTCCCTTTAATTGGGATAAATGTTAGCTAAAGTAGGGAGTAAGAAAGTTGAACCCATGTAAACCAACCATAGTTGACTAATTAACCAATTGCTTTTTAAGAAACCACAAGAATGTGACACATGGCCCTTTGTGGACTAAGTATTTATGTTAAGTGAAGATAAAGACTAAAACTCCCTCCCTTCTCATAGTTTCGTGCAACAGATGAAAATGGAGAGAGAAATTGCTGGGAAAAAGAAAGAGGAAAGAGAAAGAGTGAATAGCAAAAATTCATGAGTTCTAGAGGCAATTTCACCTTCAATTCAACATTTCTAGCTTCAGAGTCTTCTTTAACGCTGCTCTACTCAATGAGAGCTTTCTTTCTATGGTTTTGGATTCTTGATCAGAGGTCTTTGGAGCCATCTACCTAGGGGAAGTGCTGCCAAAATCAAGAACTAGTTGTAGAATCGAGTAGAGGTATGTATAAGCTTTGATTTAAACCGTTTGATTTGCAGTTTTGTTGAGCTTTGAGCATTTCTTGGGCTGCCCTATGATTTCATCCAAGCTTTGATTTTAGGGCTATATGTTGTTTTAATCATAAAAATGAGGATCTATGAGGATTAGTAATGATATTAGACTAGCTTGATAGTAAAATTGCAAAACTGTTGATTGCTAGGTTGAAGTTTGTATGAGGCAGTTTGTTTGTGGTGAAATTTTGATTGGTCAAACTTGGTCCAAATGTTATGAAACTTTTTAAGATTAAAGTAGACATCATGGGCTTTAATTTGATATGTATTATAAGTAATTTGGACTAGTGGATTGAAAGTTATGGATTTTTAAAGTTGTGCTCCATTTTTAGACTTGATTCTAGAATAGTATGGGAATTTATGGAATTCTATAATTTTGTTGTTGTAAATGGTAGTGGTTCATATTTTTCTCGTATAGAGAACTTAAAGAGCTTTTCAATTGAACCACTCCATTTAACTTTTTGTAGATTTAGTTATGATTTTTGGAAATTAAGCAAGAACCGAGGATTTCTTGGTCGTGGCCTAAAGTTTTTGACCTCTCTTGGCCACAGCCAAGGATTTTTGGATGGGGCCAAGACTCTTGTTTTAGCATTTCATATTTTTGATTTGGCTTAACTTTCCTAGCCCCATAAGCACTTGTTTGGACTTCCAATGGCTACCTAAGTGGCTCAAAAGATAACCAACATGATGTGTTTAGCCTCCCTAACTTCTTGGACATTGTTATATACTTCCAATGACTTGCTATGATGGCTCTAATTATGTGATCAGGTATCTAGGGCCATGAGAGGTCAAAGAAGAGGAAATAGAAGAATTTCTAAGAAGCAACAATGGTTGGAAGAAAAGGGAACCAAAGAAGGACATAAAGCCATAAGGTAGGGAACTTTCTTAACTTGTTATTTGTGCTTGTGTATTGATGTGTTAATTGCTTTGATGAATTGTAAGAAGCATATGTGAATGAGTGAAGCTCTATTTGACTTACACAATGGCCATTAGTGTAATGTGTTGAACATTGAGCATGCATATATGTCATTTTGTTGGCATGAATTTATGTAAGCAAACATGTCATGCACAAAACATTTCTTCTATGCATTTGTTAGCACTATTCGCTATTGGGATTTTCTTGAATCCCACTCTCCCTCAAGAACCATATAGGTAGGTAAGCTTAGAAGAGGAATGCAAGAAGATATGCAAAAAGAAAATGTGATGGCCAATTGAAGATTAGTCATGTGTAAATTATCACTATATGAGAATACTTGTATGAATATGCCTAGTCTAATAGTCTTGAGGAATATATAAATGAATGATTTAAGAATGAGCAGAAAAATGAGTAGCAAATCATTCTGATTGAATTAAATAAAGATAAGAATTGATAAGTAATACTGAAGGTGCGAACAGCTAAAAAACACTTCTGCAAGATTTTGAAATATTTAGAAAAACCGACTCAACTATAGGTTCGAACCCTATCTTGAGTTGGGAATTTAAAATGATTTTACGAAAGTGGATTGGACTTATTGTGTACAAGCTCATCTGATCGATTACGAGAATAAGGCGTTATAGTTCGCATATATGTGTCTTGAACATAATCTTTGCTCTGATTTTAGCAACACTTCTGATACAGCAACAAGTAATCCCTGCAACATTTATTGACATAGAACCAGAAATAAGTAATTTTATTGGAAACTTTCACATGTGTGGAAATACCTTTTGCATGTCTGACATTATAGTCACATGCTCTCCAGTGTCGAAGTCTAGGGATTTCTTCAGCCATATAAGAAACCAGTTCCAATTAATAGTGTTTACCTTATGAGTAATCCCAAATGCAATAGGATATTGTCAATCATCAGCATCTAAGCTTATTGTTGTTAGAATAATGCCTTTGGATTTTCCCTTAAGGAATGTCCCATCTAATCCAATTATAGGTCTACAACCTTCCTTCCACCCAATCTTTTGAAAAAAAATGAACCTCAGTCATATAATCAGGATAAATCATTATAACACAATGTCATATATTCATTAGCATGAATTGAAGCAAGCGATGTAGATTTCTTTAGCACACATACACACACAAACCCCCTTCATAATACAGATCAAGTTTTAAACCGTACACACACATTGAAATAACAAGCTAATGACACACACACAACTACATTCACATCCATCTCTTACCTACACAGCCTTTGCAATACAGATCAAGTTCCAAACCGTACACATAGTCTATGATTTTTTTCACATAACAAGGCAGTTTATTATAGTGCTGATAATGTAGATCAAGTTCCAGACAGTGCAAGCAGATATATAGTCTAAAATTAGAAACACATAAGACATCACTTTTATTACCTTTGCAACAATGAAGCATACATATGCTCTACTAAACACCCTTTTCCCACCTTCTAAAGCATCCTTACTCAGCTCCAAAGGCACATCTGAACCTATATTTGAATTCCTCAACTCATGACAATATGCTTCAAGTTTGTTGAACTTATCCACATAGCTCCCTTCTATATCCTTAATAATCTTCTTCTTGGTTCTTTTGCACTTCTATATGCTAACGTGAAGGGCCAGTTCATCCTTTAAATCCTTCTTCATGTTCTATATGTTATATTTGTGGCCTCTCTTGGACCTTCTTCTTGAAATGCTTAGCTATCAAATTCACTTTAGCCCTATGGTTCTTAAAAACTCTACTACTTTTGAATCCAAATGAAGTACCTTCACAACCAGCCTTGGATTTGGGGCTTGTTTGGATGCGTACAGAACAAAGGGACACCCCTTTTGACACCTAACCCTTGACCTCGTTGCCTCACTTTTTGACAGCTTCAATTTCACTCCATTCTTAATTGAAGAGTTATTTATTGCTCTCAACAACTCACCCTTGTCTACATATGTTCCACCAAGTATGAAAAAGGGCCTCTCTTTAGATCCACTGGCTTCTTCATAAACTCTGACTTCATTTATAAGCCAAATATTATCATTTGAGCACTTTTTATTAAACAAGTCCTCATTTTTATCATCTTTACAATCATCATATCCCTCATCCTCCTCTTCACTATCTGAATCTTTACCCCCACTACCACTCTCATATTGTTGCTCTTCACCCTCATTTATATTTTCCAAGCCATCATTTTCTCCATTATCGTGCTCCAACTTTGTTGTCTCACATACATTCTTACAGGCCCTTGTTTGCTCAACACATTTTCCACCAAGTAAACCTACACCTTTTTTCTTGTATTTGCTCCAATTCCTTCCTTCTTTCACTATATTCAGCTTTCAAACTAAAAAAAAAACACTCTATCATTCCAATCTATAGGTTCTTCCACCTTTAAACCATCACCTTCATCCACTTGAACTGACTTGCCATTACCCTTTCCTCTATCGCCTTCTGTATTCGCCTTTACTCCATTACACATACTCAAAGACCTAAAACCAACCACTTAATCACATCATTTCTCATACCCACCTCTTATTCGTAAATTTATTTTGTCGGTCTCTGTCTTCTTAATTAAACTCACTTAAGTTCTCCAAATACATCCAATACTCCGCACTACCTTTGGGACCACCCTTCCCATCATTCGATGCCATTAACCCTAAACCCCAAATTATTAATCACAAAAAACAAAACTATATTAAAAAAAGTAATATGACTAGAAGACAAAGCAATGGCTTAAAAGAAATCTTACTCCCGACAGTTTCTATTGTAACTAATAAAAATTCCTTACCTGACTAACTTTTTAGGATGAATCTGTTTTCTATCGCCTTCTTCGTACGCTCATACCTCACATGCACCCACTGTGCATGCTTCGTCACCTTCTTCAAACCCTCTAGTACATTTTTCAAATGCTCTGATGCCTGTGATCAAACCCAAGCTTGGTCACCTCTTTATATCTTTCGTGCCCTAATTTCTGTCTTTCCCTCCGCATTTTTCTTCTAGTACAATCATACACACAATTTTTCTATTTCCAAATAAAACAAAATTACTCTCAATTTTCCACCTAATCTCCCACACGGAAGCCATGTTTTCATTCACATTGGCAATTTTGGTTGATAATGTCTCACTTAACAGCTCTAGTTTAACGTCCATCCTAACAGGGAAAAAGTAGGCTCATTTAGAACCTCTGGGGTAAAAATGCCCCTTACCAACTTTCAGACACCTAGTGGCCTTGAGTGAAAACTTTTGGGGCATTTTTGCCCCTTAACCCTTCTAATTTAGAATTGGAAGTTAATTATTCTCCTCCTTGAGTCAAATTTATTATGCTGAATGGTGGTGCTTATTTAATTACTTCGGTAGAATAAATTAAATGGGTATTGCAAGTATAGATCTAGTAGTGGCTTAGGTCCATCCTTTTGACTCATATTATTAAATTCTTATCATTAGCAAGCAATGAAAACTAAAATCTCAACTCAAGGGAATCCTACTTCATCATTATACTTGTTTATTGAATTTGCCTAGTTGTTATTGTTAATTTTGATTCCATTTACTTCTTTACCTTGAAAATTGAAAAGTACAAAAACACTAAATTAGATTAGATTATTTCATTTGTCTTAGAAACAAATCATCAAAATGATTTCTTGATGATTTCCCGCAACTTTAAAGTATTTATCACTTAATTATTTAGAAACTTGGAAATTAATCTCCTTACAAGAATGACTTAAGTTGAGCTACTATGCTACATTTTCAAACCTAGTTTTTGAGAACTCATATGATATGGGTTTATCAACAAGCCATAACGAAGTAGAGAAGAAATCTGAGGCATAAGTTGTGGTAAAAATTGTATTAGCAAACAAGTGTGAGAAAGAAGATGAGAACAAGCCAATCGAGCAAGAAAAAAAGGGAAAGAATAAACCTATGATGATAAAGTCATCACCTTTTTCATAAGAGAAGCTTGAAGATAAACCCATTAAAATTCTAGGGAGTAGATTTAAACTTATATTTAGCAGTTATAGAAGCAATTGTAAAGATGAAGCCTAGTTGTGATGTTACTCAGTCAAAATGTGGGAGGTATATGTGATAAATCGGTAAGTTAACAGCAAAAGGAGTTGGCAACAACAAACTGAAGGAAACCAAATGCATTCTTAAAACAACCACACATCAACCCAAAAACAGAAGAGGTATATGATGACACATAAGCACCTTGCTAATGTTGTTTTATCAAAGAAGCATATGAGGCTTGCTGAAACTTCATCCCTTCTTACTTCAATCATCTTACAAATGAAGAGCATCATCATTGCTGTATAGATATCAATTTCCAATTAGCTGAGTTTCTTCCCTTATTTTGTGTCTATAGAATGTAAAATCCTTTTCTTAAAACTTGATTATCTATACATTTAATCAAAATCTCAGTGCAACAACTTATTTCTATAATCGATCTGATGAGTTTTACGCAGTGAATTCAAATTACAAAGTGATATTCATTTAAAAAGTTCTTTCAATTCCTAACCGCAGGACAAGATTTGAACTTGAGTTGAGTGGGCTTTTCAAAAAATTTTAAAACTTTTCAAAAACTATCATAAAGTGGTTTGTAACTCATCGTTTCTTAATTCGCTTTATTATCTTAATTAGAGTAATTCTTTGCTTATTTTTATGTGTAGAAGGTTTCTTAACTAATGGGCTTGTATTGTGTGATTATCCATTTCTAATTCAATTTCTGTGCTTTGGAAATTGGACTTGTCTGTCATGTTGTAATACACAATTTATCATGCAACATTTATTACACAACAGTTCAGCACATAAATAATTCTTCTCCTTTGTTGCAACTTCTTCTCCTGGCATAATGTCTTGCACTACTCTTTAGTGCTCTACTACCTATATGGTTGGTGAAGGAGAGTGAGATTCAAGAGAATCCCAGTAGTGAATAGTGTTAACAAATGCATATAAGAAATACTTTGTGCATGACATGCTTGCTTACATAAATTCATGCCAACATAAGGACATATATGCATGCTCAATGTTTAATACATTATACTAATGACCATAGTATAAGTAAAATAGAGATTCACTTGTTCACATATACTTCATACAGTTCATCAAAGCAATTAACACATCAATACACAAGCACACATATCTAGTTATACAAGTTAGGAAAGTTCCCTACCTTTTGTCTTTAAGGTCCCTCCTTATACCTTTTTCTTCCAACCATTGATGCTTCTTGGAAATTCTTTCACTTTCATTCTTTCTTACTTCTTATGACCCTAGATAAATGGCCATATTATTAGAGCCATGAGAAATAAATGTCTAATGGGCTACTTTAGCCTCTAGGACTTGTCTTTATTCTTTAGGCTCATACTTGTCCCAAATTTTAATAACCCAACACATCTTAGTTGGCTAACCTTAAAGTTAGCACATTAGGCCCAATGGGTATTTAATGGGCCCACACTAACCTTATGGGCTTTACTTAACTATTGAAGTTCAAATTAATTGCCAATTACTCTTATGTTCTTATTTTCGCCTAAATACCAAAATCTGCCAGAATTTTCAATAATCTTTGAAAATTCATAACTAATTATATAGATGTCTAATTATGATGATTCGAAAGGCTATGTGACCCCTAATCAGTATAGTTTCAGGGAAAAATATAGCCATTAAACTTCTAGATGCAATCAATACAGTATCTCACTTAATTGACCACCGCCCCTAGAATTCTCTAGTTTTTCAGACCAAACTTTGAAATTCATAATTAATTCTTCACAAATCTAAATGAAGTGGTTCAAAGTTCACACTCTTTAAGTCTATACTTTCAATAAAAAATATCACAGAGCCCCAATTATAGCCACACATTTCCCAGAAATGCGTCAAACTTAGACTGTTATAGATTTTGTTCCAGAATCAAGGTCAAACTTTGAAAAATCATAACTTTCAATATGCTAGTCCAAATAGCTCATGTTACCTATCAAATTAAAGCCCAGGATGTCTACTTTAATCCTATAAAATTTCATAACATTTGGACTAAGTTTGATTGATAAAAAAACACGTTATAAGTTATTTGCCTCCAGAAAATGAATTCTGGAAGATTAAACACAAACTTCCAAAACCATCATAAATAATCATCTAACCATAAATACATTATTAAAATTGAAAAATACCCCCTGCCTAAAACATAAATAATACCCCACCCTCATGAAAACTCATCCAAACAACAAATTAATCAGTTCAAAATGAAGCCTACGCTTACCTCTACATGTTTCCACAATCGGTTCAGAAATCCAACAGTGACAGTACTAAACCACTCCAAATAAAAATCCAAAACCATAGAAATGAAGCTTGGGATGAGTAAAAGAAGGTTTGGAAAGGATATTTTGAGAGGAAACACCGATTCAGTAGAGTTTCAGCAGATTGAAGTTCTTAGAAAAAACTATTGATGCTCTCTCTCTCTCTCTTCTAACATTTTTTCATGAATTTTATGATTTTTTAATGATTTTTGGAGGGTGCTGGCTGAACTTTTAATGCCCCTTAGATGTCTTGATATTTGTCCTCCATGTGCCAAAACCTTGTGGTGCCACTTATCCGGTGATCCAGTGATTCGGTAACACGTGTCACTTGTATTAATAAAGTGGATCCCGCCACCTTTCTCGAGCCTTTAACTATCAATTTGTCAGGGATTTTGGGGCCGGTTTGATAGCTTTCCCTCAGCACCTGGGTTCAGTGTTCTTGAAAGTTAGTCGGGTGACCAGAACGGACACCAGTGGATTCCCTGGCCCGAGGTGAGGTGGCACCCCTTGATGATGACAAC
The DNA here is from genome assembly GCA_963210345.1 of Inga oerstediana. Classification (NCBI taxonomy): domain Eukaryota; kingdom Viridiplantae; phylum Streptophyta; class Magnoliopsida; order Fabales; family Fabaceae; genus Inga; species Inga oerstediana. Next base: position 36,127,065 of record OY723407.1, on the reverse strand, counting down.
TCAAAAGGTATAAAGGTGATGGTATTGATGAGGGACACTTGTCACCTCCTTACTCTTCCAACACAAAAGTGTCATTGTCCTTTGTATTGATTACAGGACACTTGTCATCTTCTTACTTAGAAAACATAAAAGCTAATCATGATTGCTTACTTTATTAAAGTTACTGTAATAAAATTATTTTATTAGTGCTTACTTGAGATTCTAGTTGAAACTTGCTCTAGATTGCTTTACGTATACCAAGGCCCACCAAATGATGCTAGGTCATAGTATATGTGTAGGCCCTATATGGCTCCCCATACCGATGTCTTCTTTCAAAAACGCTAGGTACACATGTTTGCCTTAAAAATACCATGTGCACACCTATACCGACATATTTTGCTTGACCAATTAGTCCCATACCTCATGACATAGCTGGGTGGCATCTTTCTACCAACCCAATAGTGCTGTATATGTGTCCTGTGTACATCTACACTGGCATTTTAATCCTACTGCCTACGCATATTAGACTCTCTGCTTGCTAGGGCCGGATCACTTAGTCCCTGGGAGTCTTTCTATTTCCTTTCATTCTTGGGACTCTTCCTGAACTAGCCTTAGTAGTCTGCCTGATATAGGCTTATTCTCAAAGTCCTAGGCCCAAAATTCAGGATATTACACTCAGGATAATCAACAATACTATGGCGAAACAAGAAAGATTTAAACCCGAAGGTTTACCATAGTAGAAAGTTTCCTTATAAACTTTTTAAATGTTAGATATTGTTATCAAAAGAATCTCTTCCAAATTGAAGTTAACCATGATAGAAAAGAATTGAACTAACTCATTTGGAAACACATATCATGGTTAAAAGGATTAAAACCACATAGTTAACTTGTCAATGATAGAAAAGAGATAAACTAACCAATTAAAAGCTATCATGGATAATAAAACTCCTTTCTAATTATTTCACCACTCAAGCTCTTCTTTATAATAAATGTCCATAACACTTGGGCCTAAGCTTCTTAAAGCTCAGAATACAATATTCAACCATAAGACTAGATATAAACTCATTTTTTAATAATATTCTTTCTCAAAGTCAACTATTTATCGGTCAGGCATTTAAAATCTATCATGAATATTAAAACTCTTCTCATCATTTTAATATCAACATAGGCCTTAGACTTTTTGAAGTAAAAAAAAATATAATCATTCAAGCACAAACTCAATTAGCAAAATACTTAACAACAATTTTCTCAAATATCTAGAGTTTCACAACTAGTCAATCATCTAAATAAATCATTATGAGCTCACAATTAATGTTCAAATACATCCCTAAAGGCCTCTGACCCTCTACTAGCACTCTAACTAGTTACGATATAATCTAAAAAATAACATCACATTGGAGTATGCAACATGAGCCCTAAAGTGGAAATACAAAACAATTCATCATATAAATAAAAAGAAGGAGGCTTTACAAAGATTATCACAATAATCAAGTGTCTAGAGCCTTCCCCTACTAACCAATACAAGAACTGTTACCTAAAAAATGTTAAGAGCAACGGGGTGAGGCACCTTAGTAACTAAAATTCCAACTTATTGTATATACCAACATATGCTAGTGAGGTGTCAACTGGGATAAAAAATACCAAAGCATGTAGTATCTTTTACATAATCTCTTAATTACACACATTAACTCATTCGTGTCTCTCCCTAAGGAGGTATGCAAATACAGAAGCCTAAGAAGGCATATCCCCATCATTGTAGAGGCATATACACCAGCCACAAGGCCTATTCCTTTCTCTTAGGAATAAAAAGAGCTATAAGAGCCTGTCTTTTTCTCTATGATGATTGATCCATGAAGGCCTATCCCAATAGGAATGAATAACCAATCCATGTGCACCAATAAGAGGTCTTATCAAATGAAAGTATCTTTCTCCAACTACTCTTTATCAATCACAATCAGTCAACACCACAACAACTTATAATATCCCAAATTTTGGGACTAGAGGCTTGAGAATAAGCCTGATTCAAGTAGACTGCTAAGCCTCGGTTTAGCAAGAGTCCTAGGAATGAGGATTTGCTGCTAGGGTGTAATATCCCAAAAAGTGATTAAGGGCTAATGACTTCAAAAGTGGATGTAATTATTGTTGAATAAACACTTTTGAAGAATGTGTGATGGGAATTTGGATATTTTAATGATTCCAATGGATTCCTTGTGAAAATTTATGTGGGAATGATGTTTGGTATGAAAATGGAACCAATGGAAGCAAAGATGCAAAATCTAAAATTCTGTCCAATGAAATTCTATTCTGGGCAGTCCGTTTGTGTGAACGTTTTTAATGACGAAATGGTATCTAAAAATTCTTAAATTTTCCAGTCTTATAGTTCACATCTCAAGCTTCAAAATGGACATATAATTTGTTCCATTTCGTTTTGTGAACTAGGAGACATAACTGTCCAAAGTTTGGGATGGAAACTGAACTCTGTTTTGGGGCAGTGATGAGTTTTATGTACTTCTGGAATTGTGTGGTGATTTTTAGTAATGGCCAATATTTTTCCTATTAAGAGGACTTAAATATCTTTCATTTGGCTTTGGAATCACCTCATTTGGAGTTTTCTAGAATTAGTTATGATTTTTCAAAGTTTGGGCAGAAAATCTGCCAGAAAATCCGAAAATGGGAATTATGACATCATCTCAATAAAAGATGACATCAGCATGGAATTAAATATGTTATCATCTTCCTCAGCTCATTTCTGTCGCACACAGCAGCTGAATGAGGAGTGAGAACGTTGAGGTTTGTAGAGAGAGAAAGGAGAAGAAAAATCACAAGGTAAGCCGATTTCTCCGACGATTTAGCTCCTAACGCGTATAACTCCGATCCTAAGCTACTCCTCTTTGTTCTTTAAGGTTTGGAACCTCAAAATCTGTTGTTGAGCACTTAGGGTTTTCAGCAATATTTGGGAAAAGCTTGTGGGAGCTTGAGGTAACTTCCAAACTTTCGTATATTGCTTATTCTGGCTGCTGTGGGCAATTTAATCGGTGAAATTTCGCCGGATTGCCATTGGTTTTAAATTTTGGAAATTGAGTTTCCTAAGGGTTATGCTGCCCAATTTTGGTTCAAATGGTAGTTATAACCTAATGTAATAGTGAATAAAGTGGTTAGGAGTAGAAAAGAACGCGTTTACGGAGCCGAAATCGTAAAACCCCGATTTTCTCCGGAGAACTCATAAATTTCGGCCAGCCCTAGAAATGGGTCTTAGAGTTGGATTTTCAATGATTTTATGATTCCATTGGATTCAGTGGGCGAAAATAGGTGGGGTTACAGTTGGGCACTTTTTCAAAAAAGGCCGAGAAAGCATAATTACGAAAACACCCCTAAAACCCTAAAAGTAGGGCTGCCAAGGGCAATTTCGTAATTTAACATTGAATTTGATAATTCCGAGTCCGGAAATGGATTCCTTGGGCAAAAATATGTCAGGATAGCCCATGTCAAAATTTCAAGAAAAGTACAGCCGGACCGGGTACGGCGGGCCCGAGCCGGGTCCCCGGGGGTATTTTTGTAAATTTTCATTATAGACTCATATAACCCCAAGTAACACTATGGAAGTGTCTAAATGGTGCATTTGGAATTGTAGGATTCGATATTTGCCGCCATCGGGAGCCAACTGCGCCAAAGGACATCAGGAAAGGACAAGGTAGTGACTCTCTCTCTTATACTATGTGTAATGCTCTGTATGTGTGTGTTATCACTGTTTTGTGATGAATCTTTGATGCTGCTGCGGTTACAGCTGGTGATAGCTGTCGTTTACAACGCAAGCTGTCGTTTACAGCGTAAGCTGTCGTTATTGTGATTACAGCGTAAGCTGTCGTGATGGTGATTACAGCGTAAGCTGTCGTGATTATGATTACAGCGAGAGATGTCGTATTGTGTATACAGCCGTGAGTGCTGTCGTTTGTGGTGAAAACCATGTATCTCTGAATTGCTGCTGCTATTGCTGTTTGTGATTTATATATATGCTTTGTGTTTATGCAATGTGTGAGTGGTTTGTTACTACTGAGATTCTCTCGAATCTCATTCTTTCCTATGACTAACATTTTAGACAGGGCGTGTGGCTTAAAGGAGAAGCGGCCAACCCGGAGCAATTAGGACCCTTGGGGGTATATAGTTGAATTAGAAACGTTGGTTATGTATTTTGAACTCGGGATTACTGTATATTCTGAATCAGGAACACTACATTCGATTTTGGTTGCGTAATCCCCTAGTGTATACTTATAAACCTTCAGGTTTTATGCATAGAACCCGGGAGTTGCCGGGGATGCGGTTATACACTCTGATATGATTGAATGTATATTAACTGCACAGGTAATTATATTCGAATATTGAAATTGAGACCTGGATGGGAAAAAGAGTTTTGAAAGTTTTGTAAAAATTTTACTGTGAGACAGAAAGTTTAAAACGAGGTTAAAACATCCAATGGTCTCTAAGCCGATTTAAATATGTGTTATCAAATTATAATTACGTGTTTAAAGTCAGGGGGTTACATAGGGCATTTTTCATACATGGCAGGCTAGTTGTGTGACATTTTTTAAATAGGAAAATAATGTCTAATGCCTATGAAATTCTTCAAAATGAAAGTAAACTTATCAAGCATTAATTTGATAGGTCATATAGGTCATTTGAAGCTGTATATAAAGAGTTATGAATTTTTGAAGTTAGCCCATTGAAACTAGTGATTTTCAGTGGTAGCATCCAAAAATAATAATTCTAGATCAGTTGGCTAAAGGCTATATTTTTCCTTGAAAAAAGACTTAATAAGATGATCATTAGTCATGTAGAAACCTTAAGACAATAACTATTCCTTAAGTCTCTATGACCTTGCCAACTTAACTTCTCAGGGGGTCACCCATCCTAAGATTTTCCTTGGTTGAGTGTAACACTCTAAATTTTATTCACCAATATGCGTTGTAATTATTAGTGGCAATTGTAATTATTTGTGGCAATTAACAAAATGGAATGGTGAATATTTATGAATTTGGAATTTAAGAAGTTAGTAAATTTCCATTTTCATGAGAATTGGGCTAAAACAAGTTATGGAATTAATTTTTGGGTGTTCCAAAAAGCTCAATATTGAAGCCCAAAATGGAATCATCAAAGACCAAAACATTTGGCCTAATTTAGTCCTAATTTCGGCCAAGCAAAGGAAGAAAAGGAATAAGCTCCAATTAAATCCAAGAATGTAAGGGCAAAATTGTAATTTTGCCAATAGAGCACAAGATTAATTATTTTCCCAATTAATTAAATTTAATTTTAGTTAATTAAGGGAAAAAAGAATATATGTATAATTGGAACATTTTTTATCAAAATTAATCAAAGTTTGAAAAGTTAAAGTTGGATAAATTATTATTTACCTATTTTCTTATGAATTTTGCATAAATAAGGAAAATGAGAGGCAAATATTTTCTTGGATAATAAATATGCCAAGGGTGTAACACCCTAAATTTTTTTCCTCAATATGCCTTGTAAGTGGTTGTGGCATTTAATAGAATGGAATGGTGAATTTTGGATAATGTGAATAGTGCTACCAGTGAGATTTCCCACGAGGCAGCGAGATTTTCATGTGAATTTCAATAAAAAAAATGATGTTCAAAGATTATAAAATTTTACAAGGTGAAAGTAGACATACTATGCTTTAATTTCGTAGGTCATGGGTAATTTTTGGAGTTGTATACAGAAAGTTATGTATTTTGACGTTTACCCAGTGAAACTGGAAAGGTTTTGGAGCAGCATCCAAAGATGGAATTTTTGGGAATTATGTTCTTCCATTTGGATAAAGGCTATATTGTTTCTTGAATCTAGACTCAATAAGAGTTCTAGAGCCTTTGGAATCACTCCAATACGATGTCTACAAATTTAGTCAGAATTTTTCAAAGTTTGGGCAGAAAATCTGCTAGAACTGCCATTAAATCCAAAAATTGAATAAAAATATTATTGCAATTTTTAAACTTATGAGATGATTAGAAAAGTCAATTAGGCTGATGGAAGGACCCCCTAGATGTCATTTATCATGGACGAAGGAAGGGAAATATGATTTACATGCTAGTGGGCTTAGTGGCATAAAAGTTATGTACATAAAAAGTTCAATTTTGAGAATTTTGGAAAAAATTATGACATAAGCTTAATGAAAAGTGACAAAATCATAATGCTATTAAAAGGTATTATCTTCCTTCTTTAGCCATAAACTGACAGAAATAGAAAGCATAGAGAGAGAAAGTGATGTTGATAAATTTAGAGAGAAGGAGGAAGAAATCTCATAAGGTAGGTCGATATTTCAGTAAATTCATTCCTAACATGTATAATCCTTCTCCCAAGTTTCTCTCTTATGTTATTTAAGGTATTTGGGGCACAAATGTTGTTATTTAAAGAGGCCAGGGTTCAGCCATAAGAAGGATAAGCCAGAAGGAGCTTAAGGTAATCTCTGAAACTCTGAATATTGATTGTTTTCGCTGCTGTGAGAAATTAATCGGTGAAATTCTATCGGATTGGCTTTGATTTCAAATTGGGGAAATATGGTGGTATAAATTTTATACTACCCAAATTGAGTCTAAATAGTGGTTATAACATAATTAAATAGTTAATAAAGTGATTAAGAGTAGAAATGAACAAGTTTACAGAGTCAGAAGTGAAAAACCCCAAGTTTTCCTAGAGTTTCTAAGATTTTGGCCTGTGCTAGAAAATGGGGTTAGAGTTGGATTTTTGATAATCTGATGATTCTATTGAGTTCATAAGGGAAAATTAGGTGGGGTTATAGTTGATCACTTTTCAGAAAAGCCTTAAAAAGCATAATTATGAAAACACCCCTAAAACCTGAAATAGGGGCTGCCAAGTGCATTCTGGCCTTTTGACAATGAATTTGGTAATTCTGAGTCTGGAAATGGATTCCTTGGGTGAAAATAAGTTACAATAGCCTAGGTCAAAATTTCAGGAAAAGTACGGCCAGGCATGTCCATGGGGGCATTTTGGTAATTTTTTAATATAGACTCATATAACCACAAAAAATACTCTGGAAGTGTCTAAATTGTACATTTGACATTTTAGGACCGAGTAGAGAGCCTGAGGGGTTGGCACACAAATCAAGGAACATGTTTCAAGGAGAAAAAGGCTTAAGGTAGAGAACTTACCTCTCCTGCATGTATTTGATATTTATGCTGGTGTATTGATACATGTTATTGCTTTGCTTGATTATGTGAAACATATATGAATGATTGAAGATCTGTTTCTATTTATGCTATGGTTAAATATATATGAATGATTGAAGATCTGTTTCTTTTTTTAATATAGACTCATATAACCACCAGAAACACTATGGAAGTGTCTAAATTGTACATTTGACATTTTAGGACTGAGTAGAGACCCTGAGGGGTTGGCATGCAAATCAAGGCACATGTTTCACAGAGAAAAAGGCTTAAGGTAGGGAACTTACCTCTCCTGCGTGTATTTGATATTTGTGCTAGTGTATTGATGCATGTTATTACTTTACTTGATTATGTGAAACATATATGAATGATTGAAGATCCGTTTCTATATATGCTATAGCCATAAGTATGTTGTTTGAAATATTAAGCGCACAAATATGTCATTGTGTTAGCATGAGTTTATGTAATGCAAGCATGTCATACATTAAGCACTTATCTTGCATGCATATTGATACTATTTCCTACTGAGATTCTCTCAAATCCTACCCTCCCTTAACAACAATTTAGACAGGTGAATACAGAAGGTACACAAAGATCAGTGAAGGGAACTATACGAGAGGATTGTAGTGGTGGAACTAAGGAAGGAAAATGTCTCTGTTTCACTGAGACGGGTTCAGACACCCAAATAGCCCTATACAGCTATATTGATGGTAATTATAATGTACGAACCCCTATGCAGAATTTCTGTAATCATGCATATATTATCAATATAATTATGCTATTCTTGTGTTGTCTACCAAACCTCGCATTAATATTCCACTGCAAGTCAAAAAAAGATAAGGGTATGACAAAGGGTCATAATTTCAAGTTAAAGGAATAAACAAGAATTTATTAAGTTATGAGCATGTGGGAATTTCCAATAAAATATTATATGTTGTGTAATTGTTTTAGGCAATTGGAGAAAAACCCAATTGGTCTAAAATGGACCAAGACTGGCATATTGGGCCATGAAAGAAGAGGGAAAAATTGTTCACAGTCAATGAAGAGTTATGACACAATTATTAAGGGATAAGGCTAAATAGAAAATGTGTCATAAAGAAATAATAAAGTAATATATATTAAAACAAAAAGGGATGGAGATATTTGTTAAAAGCCTTCATCATCTCTTCCCTTCTCCATTTTCACGACCAAGTACAAGAGAAAAGGAGAGAGAAAGTGTCATAAAGAACTTGGGAGCCTAGGGTTTCAAGAGAGCTTGAGGAAGCAAAAATCCAAGATAAGCTTGGTGATTTCAAGTGTTTAGGCCTTCTAACTTATTTAATTCCTCTTCTAAGTTCTTCTTCTCCATGAAAAACCATGTTTAGCAAGCAAGTTTTCAAGGTTAGGGAGGGAGAAGGTGACACCCCAAAGAGAGAAACTCCAAGAATTAAGAGGTAACTTCCAAAATCTCAGATCCTTCGGTGTATTGATGTTGTTGTTATGATTCTTGGCTTGGTTTGTGAATTGTTTGGTGAATTTGTAAATTTAGAGAGTTGAAACTCTAAGGGATTATGTTGCCCAAATTTTCTCAAATTATGTTCAATTAGTGTTTAAATGGTTAAACAACTGGTTAGGAGTGAAAAGGAGCAAGCTTTAAAGGTTTAATCTCAAAATCATAATTTCCCCTTTTCTTTGAGTAGTTTTGGCCAGACCTGGTGTGAAGGGTTAGAACTGGAATTTCATCAATTTGATGGTTTCATTGTTTTCAGAAGGGAAAATTGTGTAGGGTTGATGTTGATCACTTTGTAAGAAAAGCCCTAGAATGTGAAATTGCAAAAATAGCCCTAAAACCCTAATTGGAGGCTGTCAAGGGCAAAACTGTCATTTGACTTTGATTTTGTGACAACCGTGGTCAAAAATGGATTCTACATGCATAACTGTGTAGGAATAGCCCATGTCAAAATTTTTGGAAAAGTATTGTCAGACCAGGTACAAAGGGACATAGACCGGGTCCTGAGGGGAAATTTGGCAATTTTGTAGTTTTAGAAAAATATAACCAACAAAAACACTTTGGAAGAGTCTAAGTAGTACATGAATGGGTATGAACGTAATTCTTGTACGTTTGGAATTTTAGGACCGGATTGATAGCTGAGCTGTCGGAACAAAGTTCGAGAAACGTTTTACGAACTAAAAAAGGGTTTAAGGTAGTAACTATATACTTTATTTACGGATAGTGGGGGATTGAGCCCCTAACTCATGTATATATGTCATCGTGTTATTATTAATTTGTTGCATAACATAGAGCATGACATAGTTAATTTTCACATTTTATATGATTGATTGTATGTTACTACTAAGATTCAGTTGAATCTCACCCTTTTTCAAATTCAAAAATATTTTAGCAGAAGCCAACAGTTTTAGGGGCAAAATGGTAAATCCTTGCCACTGAGGTGATCGGGTCATGAGAGTTGAAGCTGTTTAGTTATAGTTAGTTTATTTTAATATTTTGGACAAAATTGTATATATTCTTTCAAACCCTGTGGGGAGACTCCTATATGTAAACAAGTAATTTCTATCAGTATACTTGTGCTATTTCTGTATGCCTGTGGAACTATGCCTTTATCACTCTGCATATATCAAAATGTTAAGGGGTTTGACATTTTTGGTATCAGAACTTAAAGCGGTTCTCGCATTATTAGAATAGTATACTGATATGATCTTGTTTACAGGTTGACAACAATGATGAGCGAAGACCGATCATAGTGAGATAGGTCTTCACCTTTAGTAAACCAGTGTACCCCAGGTCAGAGTATTCCTAAGGAACAGCAGTCTGTGGAGACGAGGATATCAGGGGAGCAAGTTTGGGTCGGATCAGTATATGGGCCTCAGTTGAGACCTAAACCAGTACCTCAAGAGAGGATGGGGGATTCTGAACAACCACAGATCGATGAATCAGAATCAGATTTAGGTTCTGCTGCCTGTTCCTGAGCCGGAACTGTGCAAGTATCATATGACTTATAACCAGATTGAGACTTATGGGAGTATTTAAAAGGCATGTATATATATGGGCCTTCTATGAATGGGACACCCCTATGGCCCAATATATAGTATACATGGAAGAAATAAACACATTACACATGGGGCAAAGCTACTTTGATTTCGATATTACAGATAATGTGTGGATCCGCACTATATTATATTTCTTTCCGGATACAACATTTTGGGCCAGAAAGAAGAATGATATAGTTGAGCGGCTCCCAAATAATAATTTCAATGAGTTCATGGAGCATATCACTGACCTTGTACATAGGTATATGTACAGCGAGTGATGTAGGGCCCAGGCATTATATTTTGGGTGACTGGAGATATACGGAACGTCTTTTGAGGTGTGGGTAGTCACAGGGAACCGGTAGACAGAACCTGAAAGGGTCGATGTTTGTGTTTTGTATGGGTAGATAGAAAGTTAAGCGTGTTTAACCCAGGGAAATTCTAGGATGGGTGACCCCCTGGGAAGCTATATGTAAATTATGGTTTGAGATGTAAAAAGAACAAACAAGTGATATATATTAGTTTGTAGGCTGTGTGATTTTTCTAGTTTTCCTTAACTGTTGTAAATATATGTTGTATGTTATATCTATCATATCTTTGTACCCAAAATATTATGAAATGACAAAATATTCCGTTACATCTATATGAAAATTTATTTCTTCCTTATTCTCATTTAGTGAGGTACCAAGATGATACGTACAAGGGAAGGAGATCATAACCCAAATCGGGAAGATAGGCCTAACTCTATGCAACAAATTCAGAGTAAGATGGCATAGCAACAAAATATGATGAACAATCTTGAGATGAACTGCTTGAGGTATGATAGAGACAGGAAAGATTAGAATATCTTGAAAGACAAGAAGGTGAAGTAATTCACCTGAGCAACCTCATCAGGAGGCACCACCCACGCTTATTATAAACACACATTTTTCAGATATGGGTGAAATGGTTTGAGAAACAATAACCTCCTGCTTTTTGAGGGAGATTCGATCCTCTGCAAGTAGAAGAATGGTTCTTTGCAATGGAGAAAATTTTCACAAAAATGGCGTGCCTCAATGATATCAAGGTTCAGCCATTCATAAATTAGAGGGAGATGCAGATATATGGTGGAGGACTATATAGTTGATTCTACAAATAAAGAATATTCTAGTAACATGGGAAATATTCTAGGGAAAAATTAATAAAAGATATTTCTCTCAATCAGACAGGCTAGAGAAAGAAAAGGAATTCCTCAACATAAGATAGGATAATAATGAGAGCTTTGATGAGTACCTGGCACGTTATATATACTTGTCTCGATACTCCACGTATCTAAGGCATCAAAATGATGACGAGTAGAGTTCTGATATGTTGGTACAAGGGTTAAAGCTGGAGATTAAAAAGAAATTGATTTCTAACCACTTTATGGTGTTTAACAAAGAGGTTGAAAAGTGTTAGACTGCCGAGAATGATTTGTTGAGCTTGCACTCCGGCAAAAGCAATATTATAGTTATGTGTCTGGCAGTGAAAGTTTCTCACAAAAACGTAGGGATCAGGATGAAATGTCCAGAGGGAACTATAAAAGGCCAAAGCAGGAAATGCTGGCAATGTTACAAGCCATACCATCCTGGTAAAACATGTAGTAGTGCGTCAGGAAGATACGGTCCAACTAGACAGGATTTAACTATACGAATGTGTTATCGGTGTCAAGAACCAAGACATTTTGCTAAGAATTGCCCACATAAGTAATAGCTAGAGAAGCCTAGACCAGGAGCTCAGGGTGAAATCCATGCAATAACTCAGGAGGAGGCTAGAAAATCTCCTAAACATATTCAAGGTACAGCTTCTTTTAATAGTAACTCAATGCAATTAATGTATGATTTAGGTTTTAATCATTTGTTTATTACATATGGTCCCTAGTGATACTTGATGAAATTTGAGAGCTAGTCCTTTGATAGAATAGAAATATGGATAGAGTATCGAAAATGGGGATTTATATCAATTTAATATTGACAACATGCTCTCCCAAAGAAAAGATAAGGCTGCTTAAGCAAAGCAATTAGAGTGGTTTTACTCCAAAGTTAGTAAAATATGGTAAGCAAAGAGTAGCTGAGAATTATGGTTACATGCTCAAGAAAGAGAATAAAGGATAGGTCAATAGTCGGTAAACTCCCTAGGTCCTTCCGAAAGATATGAGTGGACGATAAGGATGATTAGGGTTAAATAATTTTAAACCCCGATGAGATTGAGGTTCTAAGTTGTAATTGAGAGAAATGTAATTTGAGAATCAAATTTAATAGTTGAATTGACTCTTTAGGCATTTGATATGGCCTGAGTTGCCCGAGGTATTAGAATATGAGTTTGTTGAACCATGGTCCTATTCCATGATGGAAGTTTAGACCTTGTGAATCGTGTTGAACCTTCAATAATGCTTTAAGGATAATATCCAAATACCATGGAGGTTAGAATAGGTGTTATTGATCCTGATTCTTGGTGAACCTATTAGGTATACTTGAGGAAAATGATTTCAAATCTGTGTGATGTTGAGGTTCTAGATTCTTGATGAACATAAGATTTGGGTTAGAGACTTAGGCTGTAAAATTCTACATGCCAGATATATTGTAATGGACCAGTGTGTTCAAAAGCCCTAAAATCTAGCTGATCAGTGTGTCTTTAGGCTGGGAAATTAATTTAGAATTATGATATGCTAGTGACGATTCGTGGAATTGAGGAACAAGATTTTTAAGGACACGAACCCTTGTTGAAATCTAGCTAGCGGTTAAGTCTAGCATAAGGAAGGATTATGATCATAAAATATTCCCTTAAAGGATAGTTCATTGATGAAATAAGAGACAGAATTGACCTACTTGTTGTAACGCCTTATTCTCGTAATCGATTGGATAAGCTTGTACACAATAAGACTGAACCACTTTCGTAAAATTGTTTTAAATTCCCAATCTCTAGATAGGATTCAAACTTGTAATTGAGGGGGGGTTTCAAAATAATTTTCAAGATCTTACGGCAGCGTCTTATAGTGGTTCGAAAATTCATTGTTACTCATCATTCTCATCTTTATTCAATTCAATCAGAGTGATTTGCTACTCATTTCTTTGCTCATTCTTAACTCATTCATTTAGCTTTGAATACAAGCATTCATTATTCATGGCATGTTTATACAACAATAAAAACATGCAATACTTTATTACAGGACAAACTATTACATATAATTCTTCAATTCACTATTGCCTTTCTTTCTTGCATATCTTCATATGCTCCACTTTTGTGTTCACATACCTATATGGTTAGGTAGGGGGAGTGAGATTCAAGAGAATTCCAATAAAGAACAGTACTAACAAATGCATACAAGAAATTCTTTGTGCATGATATGCTTGCATACATAAACTCATGCCAACATAATGACATATTCAATGCTTTACAATACACTCATAACCATAGCATAAGTACAAATAGAGCTTCACTCATTCATATATGCTTTATACAATTCATCAAAACAATTAACATATCAATACATAACCCACATATCAAGTTATGCAAGTTAGGAAAGTTCCCTACTTCACCAACATTTATCCCAATTAAAGGGAAAAACAAATGGCTGCTTGCTTAATTAGTCAAATGACCATTTTGCCCTTACATTTATTTCCATTTTTGTACTAGCTAGAAAATTAGGCAGAATTTTTGTCAAACTTTGAAAGTTCATATCTTTATTTATAGAGATTCAATTGGTGTGATTCCAAAGGATATGTGACCATTATTAAGTCTATTTTCAAGAAACAATATAACCTTTAGACAACTAAAAGCTCACAATTCCCAGAATTTCCATTTTTGGATGCTGCCATTGAAAATCACCAGTATCACTGGGCTAACTTCAAAAATATATAACTCTTTGTGTAAAGCTCCAAATGACCTATATGACCATCAAATTAAAGCTTGATAAGTCTACTTTCATAATGGAAAATATCATAGGCATTAAACATTATTTACCTATTCAAAAATGTCACTCAACTAGACTGCCATGCAGGAAAAATGCACTAGCAGCAAATCCTCACTCCTCAGACTCTTACTAAACTGGGGCTTAGCAGTCCACTTAATTCAAGCTTTTTCTCAAGCCTTTAATTTCAAAATTTGTGATATTACAATTCTCCCCCCATTCAGTAAATTTTGTCCTCAAAATTGAACATCGTATTGAATCATCTATAGCTTAGGGAATCACTTCTTATTACTCAATCTATCTCTTTTATGTGCAGGATCATAAAGCATGCAACACAACCATGATTATATTTTGAACACAAGTCTCAGATAGTATTCATCATTCACATTCATCATAATGACATTGTGAAACATAAACAACTGGCATATAAGATTGTATAGCCGAGGGTCTCTGCCCCTATTCCTTGGGTCATTGCCTAATAAAATTCTGAATACATCTGCCAGCCTAAGGATACACTGGTCCACTAGGTCACAGGGCCTCTGGACACACAGTGTAAACCCCTTGCCTTAAAAACCATAATTATAATTTAAAATTTGTAATTAAAATGAAATAGAGACCAATAATCATCAAAAGTTGTTTAATATCCCTTCCTTACTGAAGGGTGTTCATAAATTCTTTAAAAACTTTACCCTAATCCTGGTCTCTAATTCATGTTTTAAATATAATTACCCTGTACTGTTTAAATCATATTTATACATATCAGAGTGTAAAACCAAAATCTCGGCAACCCCCGGGTTTCATACATATATATTAAGGGTTTACAATTTCCCACTTAGGGAATTACACAATTGTATCCAAAATAATATGCACAGAATATACAGTGATCCCTAATCCAAAATAGATAACCAACAACCAAAATAAAAATCTTCCTAAGGAGTCCTATCCACCCTTGGTCGTCTCCTTCCTCTTGGAGCCACTGCCCTGTCTGAAGGTTAGTCAATGGAAAGAATGAGATTTAAAAGAATCCCAGTAGTAACAAATCACTCATATAACATGTAATCATAGAGCATGAAATGACATCATCAAACAGCTTCGCAGAAAAAACACTGCACGCAGGCTGCCACATATGCACATAATCACATATCATATCATCTCATCCCCCATATTCCACCGCCCCGAAGGCACAGTCCTCCCACCATCAACACCGATGGGCCACGGGTCAAGGTTCATAAATAGTTTTTTTGGCTTTCACAAAGTCTCATCCCCCGGATTCCACAGCCCAAAAGGCACGGTCCTCCCATCGTCAACACCGATAGGTTGTAAGTGATAGACCCACAACAATGATAAATCAAACATACCATGTATCACATATAGAATAAGGGAAAGAGTCACTACCTTATTCCTTCCGAGCATGTTCCGGCACAAATGGCTCACGAGTAGGGCAAATATCAAACCCTATAACCAAAATCAAGGACGATAGGTTATTCTTTGATCCAAATTCTTATATTCATAACACTTAAGGTTGGTTATCATTTGAACTCTTTAGGTGGCTATTAGAAGCCTAGACATATGCCAAAAGGGTTGGGAACACTACACCAAAGATCCCTTTTTCGGAAGAGAAAAAACTGATTTTCAGCTCTTGCACTCAAGTGATGATGATGCACTCGAGTGAGGAGATGGTTTACACTCGAGTGAGGTTGGCTCACTTGTGCGAGTGCTTGGCCTAGAGCAACAGCTGAGACAGAATATGGTCATAGTACTTGAGTCCTGACCCCAACACTCAAGTGATGCCTTCATGCTCACCTGAGTCCAACCAAGTGAGGCTTAGGAAGTGACTACCCTAGAGCAACAGAAACCCTAGAATGAGAAGTGTACTCGAGCACTAGCTCTAACACTCGAGTGGTTACCCAACACTTGCGAGTACCAGAACACACTCTTGACAATTTGATCGTGAGTGTTTCCTTGAGACGCGACCTGAAGGTACAAAATACTTACTCACTCGAGTGATAACCCATATCACTCGTAGGTGAGGAAGTGCACTTCTACTTTCTTGACGAGGAAGTGCGACTAGGACTGAAGGAAAAGGGAAATAGAATGCTGTACTCGAGGGACACCCTGGTGTACTTGAGTAAGGCATAGCAGAAGTTAAAACCATAGCAACTGACAAAATTTTCTAAATTCCCCACCAAAGTGTCCAATGGTTCCCAAGCTTCACAAACCACCTTTTCCCACACAAATTTTCATAAGGAACCCATTGGAAACACCAAAGCAACCAAATTCTCATTCTAACAACAAGTTTTGGCTTTGGTCATCACATTCCCATACGTTAACCCATGACACCACTTTTCCTTCCAAAATTCCAAACTAACTCCAATAACACAAAGACACAATAAAGCACCAAATCCAACACCAAACACTATCCAAATTCATGCATTTCAAATTATACTAAAATCAAAGCAAAATCCAACAA
This sequence comes from Inga oerstediana, assembly GCA_963210345.1. Taxonomy (NCBI): domain Eukaryota; kingdom Viridiplantae; phylum Streptophyta; class Magnoliopsida; order Fabales; family Fabaceae; genus Inga; species Inga oerstediana. The sequence goes on along the minus strand of OY723407.1, from coordinate 36,110,471 downwards.
ATTCTATAAATCATTTAATGGCCACAACGCTTATACCAAAAGGAAGTTATTACTCACCTCAACAACTTCCTCAAGTTTGTTTCTTAATCCTCTAACTTCCAAACTTGCTCAAACTCTAAAACACCCTCTTTCAAAAATCTAAAACCATTAAAAGAAAGTTCTCATCACCTTGAACAAGATTAATAAAAGGTTTAGAGCATTTGAGATTAAACACAAAGTCAAACATTACCTTTTACTTTCTCTTTCCTTCCTTCCTTGGCCGAAAATGGAAGTTTATGAGAGAGAAGGTGATGATGATGATAACACAAATTTTTCCCTTGAACTATGCACCTAGCCGACCTTGAAGGAGAGAGGGAAGAGAAAAGCATATTTGAATAATTTGACTTGATCTAAGGTTCATAATTGGACACTTGTCAAGACCTCATCTCTCCTTTCATGGCACACAATAACTCACATGCATGTAATTCCATTCCATTGCTCATTGAATCTCAATAATTGATCTTTAAATTACCAAGGAACTTCCTCTTCGGTAACTGACCAATCGATTGGTAACTTTCCTTTTTACCAATTTTGCCACTGATTATCACAATTCCACTTGAATATCCACTGAGCCTATTTATATCATTCATATCACCTTACTATGCACCCTCCCCTATCCATAGGGTTTATTTTAAGCTTTACCACACAATTAAGCTTAAATGCAGGGTTTAGGCACTGTTTAGAACACATTTGGATCGAATCTCACATCATATTCCTCAAAAGTGTTTGATTAACAATAATTACATTACTTTTGAATTTCGTCCTCAAAATTTGTCACACGACTCGAGTCATAAACTCTGGATACTGTCTACGCATGTCATTTTTTGCTTCCCATTTTGCCTCTCTTTGAGTCATTCCCTTCCAGATCACCTTCACATATGGAATAATTTGGTGCTTGAGCTGTTGCTCTTCTCGATCAATAACCAGTTCTGGCTCTACCGTATATGTGAAGTTGTCTTGTAGTTTGACTTCTTTATACTTAACAATGTGAGATGGATCTAGTTGGTACTTCTTTAGTTAGGAAATGTGAAACACATCATGGAGTCTGATCAAGTTTAAGGGTAGGGCTACTCGATACACAACAGGCCCAATTCTCGCAAGAATCTTAAAAGGACCTATATACCTCGGGCTTAGCTTCTTTCACTTGATAGCTCGCCCAATACCAGTAACAGGAGACACCCTCAAAAACACATGATCACCAACCTCAAACTCTAGAGGTCTTCTCTTGTCAGCATAGCTTTTCTATCAACTCTACAATGCAAGAAGCCTCTTCTGAATGATTCAAATTTGTACGGAGGTTTGATCCAAGGGTTCCGGCCCATAGAGCTTCCTCTCAGATAACTCATTCCAACACAATGGTGATTGGCACTTCCTCCCATACAACGATTCATATGACACAATCTGGATGCTTGTATGATAGCTATTGTTGTAGGCAAACTCAACAAATGGAAGAAGTTAATCCCAATTCCCTTTAAAATCAAGGACACATACTCACAACATATCCTCTAGTATTTGAATAGTCATCTGTGACTATCCGTCTGTTTGAGGATAATACGCTGTACTGAACCTCAACTGAGTACCCAAAGCCTCATGCAAAGCCCTCCAGAATCTTGAAGTAAACTGGGGATCTCAGTTAGAAATGATATTCTTCGGTACGCCATTGAGCTTCACAATCCCTCGAATATAAATCTCTACTAGTTTATCCGGAGAGTAGCTAGCATTAATTAGTATGAAGTATGCTGACTTCGTCAACCGGTCAACAATCACCCAGGTTGCATCATAATTCTTGATTTTGGGCAATCCCACAACAAGGTCTATGGTCATACTTTCCCATTTCCATTTTAGAATCTTAGGACTTTACAGCAAACTGGGCGGTCTCTGGTGCTTAATCTTTACCCTCTGGCAAGTAAGACATCACACCACATATTTTGTCACATCATTCTTCAGTCCTGGCCACCCATACACGAACTTCATATTATGATACATTTTAGTCATATCGGGGTGAAGAGTATATCGGCTCTTTTGCGCCTCGTCAAGGATCTTTTGCCTCAACTCTGCCTTAAGTGGAACACAAATTCTCTTCTAGTAATGAACCAATCCACTAGGTGACAAGTCATAGTCCCAAGCTTCTCCCCATTCAATTCTAGCCAGATTACACTGTATCCAACCATATTGCCTTTGAGCTTCTTCAATCTCAGCTCTCAAATCACTTTCCCCTTGGGAAACAATATAATTGGCACAGATGATTCGGTTCGACAAATTCATATCTCAGAAATCTGGTATCAACTTCCCCTCTCGTATCATCATCGCTACCACAAGCACCATCTTTCAACTAAGAGCATCCGTAACTACATTTGCCTTTCCTGGATGGTATTTGATTTCCAGGTTGTAGTCTTTAAGCAACTCCATCCAATGATGCTATCTTATATTCAATTCTTTTTTATCATACAGATACTTGAGACTCTTGTGGTAGCAGTACAGTTCTACCGTCACACCATACAAATAATGTTGCCAAATTTTCAAAGCAAACACAATTGCCACAAGCTCCAGATCATGAGTGGGATAATTCATTTCATGAGGTTTGAGCTGTTGAGAAGCATAGGCCACCACACGTCCCTACTGTATAAGGACACACCCCAATCCCTGCTTACTCACATCACTATGCACAACATAAATCAAGCTGGGATCAGGTATACTCAACACAGGTGTCGTAATCAATCTCTCCTTAAGCTCCACAAAGCAATTCTAACATTTCTCATCCCACACAAATGACTGATCCTTACTCATGAGCTTGGTTATTGACAGGGCAATATGAGAGAAATTCTGGATGAATTTCTGTTAGTAACCAGTAAGACCTAGAAAACTGCGTAGCTCAGTAATAGTTTCTAGCTTCTTCCAGTCCAGTACTGCTTCCACCTTATTAGGATCCATAGAGACCCCTTCTTGTGAGATAACGTGGCCTAAGAATTTTACTTCTGGCAGCCAAAACTCACATTTACTCAACTTGGCATAAAGTTGCTTCTCACATAAAAGGTTCAACATAATCCTCAAATGATGCTCATACTCCTCCCTACTCTTGGAGTATATCAAAATATCATCAATAAATACAATAATAAACTGATCTAGATATTATCAAAAGACAAGATTCATGTAGTCCATTAATACCGCAGGTGCATTGGTTAGCCCAAATGGCATCACCAGGAACTCATAATGTTCATATGTCATTCTGAAAGCAGTTTTCAGAATATCTTTTGCTTTCACTCGTAGTTGATGATACCCTGACCTTAGATCAATTTTTGAAAACACACACGAACCAGACAGTTAATCTACAAGGTCATTAATTCTTGAGAGAGGGTACTTGTTTTTTTACAGTAATCTTATTTAATTCTCAATAATCTACACATAAACGAAGACTCCCATCTTTCCTTTTGACAAATAAAACTAGAGCTCCCCACGATGATATGCTGGGTCTAATGAACCCTTTCTCAAACAGGTCTTCAATATGCTTTTTTAACTCTATCATTTCATTCGGGGCCATATGGTATGGGGCCTTTGAAATAGAACTAGCTCCAGGCACAATCTCAATAGGGAACTGAACTTCCCTTTCCGGAGGCAATCCGCTTAGATCATCTAGAAATACCCAGGGAATTCATTTACCATGGGTATACTGTTCAGAGTTTCACCGGTTTCTCCTTGCACAGAAAAGAATACTATATACCCCTGGCACTTTGAGAAGCTGAATACACAATCCTTTTGTTACCACAATGAAGTAACACATTATTTGCAGTTAACCAATCAAAACCCAAAATGACTTCTAATTGATAAAGCGTCAGACAAATCAAATATATAGTAGACTCAAACCCTTCCACAGTTATAACACAGTTTAAACAAGCTTTAGTGGTCAAAGCCTTGACACCCATTAGGGTTGACATAGTCAAATCAAAGGGCAACTTATGTACATGCATACCCAGGCGCTTCACACAGTCATAAGTAATAAAAGAGTGGCTTACATCCGAATCAAACAACACTTGTAGCCAATTACCATTTAGAAGAACTTTACCTATTATCAAATCAATAGACTTCTGGGCTTCCTTATGAGTCATGACGAATACTCAGCCTTGAGTCATGGCAAACAATCTCTAGAAAGGTGCCCTAGTTGCTTAACAATTAAAACAGCTCATTTTGCCCTGACAGTTTCTACCATAGTGCAGCTTATTGCAATGGGGACATACCCATTCTGTTGCAAATCTCTAAAGCTCGCGATCCTTAGGCTGGTAGGGCTTTTTACCACTACCCTTAGACAAAGAAGATCCCTGGCCCTTCCGCTTCTGGGAAGTGATACCTTTACTGGGTTTACTATGGCTACCAGTACCTTTAGCAAGATGTAAATCCTCAAGTTATTTTTAGTAATCCTGCATTCCTCAACTGCCTTATTAAACTCGACGAATCGGTGGGTGGCTAATCTCTTCCTCAATTATCGCCTCAACCCACGGATGAGCATATCAGAACTCCACTCCTCATCATCCATTTTTCGTAGATATGAGGAATACCTGGATAGCCAAATGAAACGGGACAGATAGTCGTCAAAAAACTCTGAGTCACCCTACTTGATGGAGAGGATTTCAGTCTCCTTCTCGAGCCACACCGACTTGGGAAAGTACTTCTCATTGAACTACTGTTAGAATAACTCCTAGGTCAGTGGCATATTTCTGTTTCTTAATGTTAGGCAATATTCTACCACCAACAATTTGCATCTCCCTAGAGCTTGTATATTGCCAATCGTGCCTTCACCTTATCCAGGTACTCAAGGACCTCAAAGACTTTTTCCAGCCTGTTCAACCAATCCTTGGATGCTTGGGGATCAAATCTACCTATAAATACTGGAGGCAAGTGCTTGTAAAATTTGGAGACCCAAAACTAAAGATCCCTTTCCTCCCTCACCGATACCCCATATGATTCTTGGTTTAGCCCAGCATGAGGAGGTGACTCCAGTGGTCGTGCCAACCCTTCTGTAGTTTCTTCGTGGTGAGTTTCTTCCTTAGTTTCTTTTGTAGTAGACTGAACCGGGTCTTCTTTGTTTTTTGCTCTCTCGACTCTAAGCTCTTCTCTTAGTTCTGTAATCATATCCCTCTAATCTCTAATCAAACTCTTGAGCTCTTGTATAGGATCTGGTGGATTGTTATTAACTTCTTCCACCTCAGGGTCTACTTGCTAAACTCTGGGGTGACCTTTTGTCATTTTTATTCTACAAATAACTAACCCGATCAATATCACAAATATATATACACATATATTCACAAATCTCATATATAGAAAGAAAGTTCTCATCACCATGAACAAGATTAATAAAAGGTTTAGAGCATTTGAGATTAAACACAAAGTCAAAATATTACATTTCACTTTCTCTTTCCTTCCTTCCTTGTCCGAAAATGGAGGTTTATGGGAGAGAAGGTGATGATGATGATAAAATAGATTTTTCCCTTGAAGGAGGGAGGGAAAAGAAAAGCATATTTGAATAATTTGACTTGATCTATAGTTCATAATTGAACACTTGTCAAGATCTCATCTCTCCTTTCATGGCAAATAATAACTCACATGCATGTAATTCTATTCCCTTGCTTATTGAATCTCAGCCATTGATCTTTAAATTACCAAGGAACTTCCTCTTCGGTCACTAACTAATCGATCAGTAACTTTCCATTTTATCCATTTTACCCCTGATTATGGCAATTCCACTTAAATCACCACTGAGCACATTTATATTATTCATATCACCTTACCATGCGACCTCCCCTACCTATAGGGTTCATTTTAAGCTTTACGACACAATTAAGCTTAAATATAGTGTTTAGGCACTGTTTAGAACATATTTGGATCGAATCTCAAATCATATTCTTAAAAGTATTTGATTAAAAATAATTACATTACTTTTAAAGTCATTAGCCCTTAATCACAAATTGGGGCATTACAGCCCTTAACTCATGTATACATTTATTCATGAAACAAATACACCTTATGGTAAATACATATATGCAAAACCATTACATAAGATACGAGAGCAAGAGTTGCTTTTCTTTGTACTATTGAGCCTGTTTTTTCTTAATCCCCTTCTTCTATCTTTCTTTCAACACATAACACTAGAGCACCTTATGGCGACATATTGAGTCAAATAAACCCTTCTTTCTAGGAAATTTATCCGATGTAGGAATCATTACAATGCACCACCTTTAAGAGTCGATGTCCTGGTAGCTTTACTTTACGATTTGACATCACGGCGGCTCTACACTATAGTACTTTACTTGGTGCTTCACTCAATCCACTCTAATTGGTCAGCCCCTCCATTCTTAACTCTCCATAGGTACCTTTTCTGATAAGAACCCCCTGTAGGTTGTAATACCCCGAATTTTGAGATTTGAGGCTAGAGAATAAGCCTAAAATAAGTGGACTACTAAGCCCTGATTTAGTAGGATCCCAAATATTGATAAAGGGTTTAATGACTCCAAAAGTATATGTGATTAGTGATAAGTAGACCCTTTTGGAGATTATAATGTGAACTATGATTTGTATGCATTGTGAGCAGTATCGAAACCCTGTATTTAAATTCAATTATGGATTAACATCAAAATTGACTTAAAATATAGGGAGTGCGCATATTATGGCTAAAAGAATGAGAAAATGTGTTTGATGGTGATTTAAGAACAATTACCATAGTCATAGGCAAAATGGTAAAGTTACCGACCAATTGGTCAGTTACCGAAGAGGAAACTCCTTGGTAGCTTGAAGATCAATGGTTGAGATTGATTGTTGTAAGATCAAAAGGGGTGGAATCATGTGTGTGTGTGTGTGCCTATGTGAGCTCATTGAAAATGGAGCAACATGGTGACACTTGGCACAATGTGAGCCCTTAATCTTGGGTCAAAGTTTCAACCCATTTCCTCTCTCCTCTCTTCCTTCTAGATCGGTACTCATGCTCTAGAACTGATCTCATTTTCTCTTTCTTCATCCTCTATGGACGCTCAAGGCAAGGGAAGAAAGAGAAAGTGAAAGGTGATGTTTTAGCCTTGTTCTTGTCCTTATTAACTTAAGCACTCTTATATAATGTTGTTCATAGTGATGAGAGCTTCATTGCTATGGTCAAGAGTGTGAGCTAGCACTAGTAAGTGTTGTTCCTCACTCGAGTGCTAGAGCTAGTGTTTGAGTGCACTTCTAGCTCTGGGTTTTCTATTGCTCTCGGGTGGTCACTTCATGTGCCTCACTTGCTGGGACTCGGCTGATTAAGGGGATATCACTCAAGTATTGATCTTAGTGCTCGAGTGTAACGAGAATTTCTGGTCTCTGTCTATGCTTTAAGGCAAGCACTTATGAGTAAGCCATCCTCACTCGGGTATGAGTCGTCCATTATTTCTAGTGCGTCATCCATCACTCGAATAATGCAGTCAAAAATGGGATTTTGAGGTTTCGATAGATGGTCTTCGGTCAAGTTTCTCCTAACCCTTTGGGCATGTGTTTAGACTTTGAGTAGCCATCTAAGGGTTTTAAATGATAACCAACTTAAGTGTTTGAAAGTTAAGGAATTGGAAAAGGGATTAACCTTATGTCCTTGCTTTGGTTATAGGGTTTGATGTTTTCCCTGATCGGGAGTTGCTGGTGCTGAATCATACTTAGAAGAACAAGTATAAGGAACTTACCTCTCCTGTATGTATTTGATATTTGTGTTAGTGTGTTGATGCATGTTATTGCTTTGCTTGATTATGTAAAATATGTATGAATGATTTAAAGCTGTTTCAATTTATGCTATGGCCATAAGTATATTGTTCGAAGCATTGAGCTTACAAATTTGTCATTGTGAGAGTATGAGTTATGTAATGGAAGCATGTCATGCATTAAACATTTATCGTACATGCAAATTGGTATTATTTTCCTACTGAGATTATCTAGAATCTGACCCTCCCCTACTAACCTTTCAGACAGGGTAGTAGATCGAGGACGGAGCTGGCACCTAAGGCGGCAAGGTCTCCTTTGGAATGAGATTTTGGTAGTTGGTTATCATAGTTGGGAGTATTGTGTATAGGATATTCGTATTTAGATTTGGATGTGTATATGTGGATGAGTATTCAAATATGTAGTTGAGATGAACTTGTGTAATCCCTATATGAGAACTTGTAAAGGGAGAATGTGCCCTATGACTTCTTTGTAAAGGTATGAACCAGGGATTTCCAGGATTATTGTTGTATACTCTGATTATAATGAATGTGATTTATCTTCATGCAGTAATTGTATTCAAAATATAAATATGGGACCAAATGTATTTGTATTTTGAAATGTATTTGTGAAAACCCCATCTAGTAGATGGGATTGAAATTGTGCTTTGTTTACTATTGGTCTCTATTTCACTTTAATCATGAATTTCGGATATAATTATGGAAGGGGGTTACATAGGTATTTCTCTTTGGTTGGTCATCTTTGAAGGAAAGTACCATCATAATGGGAAACCCAAATCTTATAAGGTCCCTCTTCTTCAATAATTCTAAAATCTGTTTTCTTTAATTCTACTATCTCAACTGGGGTCATTTTGTATAGACTTTTGTTGTCAGTCCACCTCCAAGCATAATCACAATTCTAAGGGAATATTCTATTATTAGGATCTTTCCCTATGCTAGATTAATAACTCACAACCTCAAGAAACCTGATACATATCTTTATCATGTTCAAATACCTCAAATCATTTTTATATCATTTGGGCATTCATGCTTAAATATCTTGACCCGTTCTGAACCATTTTAAAGTTTTCAAGAATCGAAACTTAATAGTTGCTTCCTGGGTTACAGTTCTCTTGGTAACCCTTCTCTGGATGGTGGGTAGACATCCAACTCTTAAGTTCATCACTAAATCTAGAACCTTAACATTATACAGATTGAAAATCACTTTCCTCAATTATACCTAAAGGAACGCTAAAATCATGATCAATAGCGCCTATTCTAACCTTCATGGTATTTGAGTATTATTCTTAAAACATTACTGAAGGTTCAACATTATCCACAAGGCTCACAAGGTTCAACTTTTGTCATAAAATAAAACCATAGTGCAACTTGATTCACAATTCGACCTAAGCACTATTTCCGCTTAGATATAATTCAAACCTATCCTTAACCTTCAGCATCATAAGATCGGATCCTCTATGATCAATATACACTAAAATCATTACTCATTATGCATCACCGTATATCATAACTATATACCTTTAACACCATGGTGTTACTAAGGGTCATTACCTAGCATAGAGAAACCTCAAAACAATCACTATGCCTCAAGTTTCCATATCCTCCTCAAATGACCTTTTTTGGGCAGGTCTTATTGCAACATAAATTGTTCAAATTAAAAATCAATATTTACCTCATCATCTCCATGCTTCTAATAATTCCTTATGTAATTTAAGAACTTCTAACCAGAATTTCATACCTTTAATCAAAAGGCTTCAAATTCCCAAGGTACTTCCTAGAGATCACCCTTTACAGGATTTCTCTCACTTGAGCATGCTTAACCACAAAGTTATAATGGTATCTGGGCATTAGTGCTTGTATCGACCCATATATCTCTGGGAATCAATATCCCACATCTACCTCGATCCTAGTATACTTGTTATCCTGAACAAAAAATGCTAGATACTGTCCCCTCAGGGAAACATAAGCAGTATCGACTTCTTGGTATAGATCCTTTATGTGTTCTCATAACACAGGGAAAAATCTGGGTTATACTTTAACTCAATATCAAGAGCCTTAAAGTTAGCAAAAGAATCTGAATCCTGCGCTTCCACTTCTATCCTTAGGGTCTTATTGTCATTGTCTCTAGGAGAGGAATCCTCATTGGGACTAGTCACTGCTAACATCCCTGTTAAGCGGAGCCACTTCCTCTGTATAGACCATTACCCCTTCCTTTAATAAGCTAGTTAATAGACAGGGGTGGTCTAATTCCTTAGGTTACATGGCTATCTGTAACTCTCAGTTACAGTAGTACTAACAGGGAATCACTATACTATTCACATGAGTAGAGAATGTAACCTATAGTCAGAACCCTTTGCTCTAACTAGACCTGTATCTCTGAACAAACAATTAAATTGCCAGAGTCACTACTCTGATACAAAAAATGTAACGCTTTATTATCATAATCGATCGAATAAGCTTGTACACAATAAGTCGGAACCAATTTTGTAAAATCGTTTTAAATTCCCAATCTCAAGATAGGATTCCAACCTGTAATTGAGGGGGGTTTTCAGAATAACTTTCAATATATTGCGGGAGCGTCTTATAGTGGTTTACAAATTCATTGTTACTCATCGATTCTCATCTTTATTCAATTCAATCAGAGTGATTCGCTACTCATTTCTCTGCTCATTCTTAACTCATTCATTTAGCCTTGAATACAAGTATGTATTTTTCATGGCATCTTTATACAACAATAAAAACATGCAATACTTTATTACAAGACAAACTATTACATATAATTCTTCAATTCACTATCGTCGTTCTTTCTTGCATATCTTTATGCGCTCCACTTTCATGTTTACTTTACCTATATGGTTGGGTAAGGGGAGTGAGATTCAAGAGAGTGCAAACAAACACATACAAGTTGTTCATGACATGCTTGCTTACAAAAACTCATGCCAACATAATGACATATGCATGATCAATAATTGACAATACACTCATGGCCATAGCATAAGTATAAATAGAGCTTAATTCATTGACATATGCTTCATACAATTCATCAAAAGTAATTATCAGTTTTGCAATTTCATTTTCAAACTACTCTAATATCCTCAATAATCCTCATAAATAATCATTTTCATGCTTAAAACAACATATAGCTGTAAAATTATAGCTTAGACAAAATCATAGGGCATAATCACAGAATCCATAAAACCCCACCAAACAACATAATATTCAACTCTAATTGAAGCTTACGCTTACCTAAGCACGATTCTACAACCGGTTATTGATTTTGCCAGCACTTCCCCTAGGTTAAAGACTCTAAACACCTCTTATCAAGAATCCACAACCATCAAAAGAAAGCTCTCGACGATTAAAGCAATGTCAGAGAGAAGACTCCAGAAGTTGGAAATGCCGAATCGAGGGTGAAACTGGCTTTGAAACTTAGAAATTTTCACTATTTCTTCTTTCTCTTTCCTCTTCCATTTTTCAGTTATTTCTCTCTATTTTCAATGAAAAAGGACAAAAATGAGGAGAAAAGAAGAAGCTTTGGTCTTTATCTCATTTAACAAAACACTTAGCCCACAAGGTGCCAAGTGTCCTAATCTTGTGGCGCCTTGAAAAGTAAGTTGTTAATTACTCAACCATGTTTGGTTTACTTGGGTGATCTTGTGGAAGCGTCTTATAGTGGTTCACAAATTCATTGTTACTCATTGATTCTCATCTTGATTTAATTCAATCAGAGTGATTCGCTATTTATTTCCCTGTACTTTCTTAACTCATTCATTTAGTCTTAAATACAAGCATTCATTTCTCATGGCATGTTTATACAATAATGAAAACATGCAATAATTTATTACAGGACAAACTATTAAGTATAATTCTTCAATTCACCATTGCCCTTCTTTCTTGGATATCTTCATGTGCTCCACTTTCGTGTTCATATACCTATATAGTTGGGTAGGGGGAGTGAGATTCAAGAGAATCCTAGTATAGAATAATGCTAACAAATGCATACAAGAAATGCTTTGTGCATGACATGCTTGTGTACATAAACTCATGCCAACATAATGATATATGCATGCTTAATGCTTTACAATACACTCATGGCTATAGTATAAGTACAAACAGAGCTTCACTCATTCATATATGCTTCATACAAATCATCAAAGCAATTAACATATCCATACACAACCACACATATCAAGTTATGCAAGTTAGGAAAGTTCCCTACTTCACCAATATTTATCCCAATTAAAGGGAAAGATAAATAGATGCTTGCTTAATTGGTCAAATGACCATTTTACCCTTGCATTTATTTCCATTTTTGCATTAGCTGGAAAACTAGGTAGAATTTTTGTCAAACTTTGAAAATTCATATCTTATTTATAGAGATTCAATTAGTGTGATTCCAAAGGCTTTGTGACCCTTATTAAGTCTATTTTCAAGGAGACATATAGCCTTTAGCCAACTAAACATCACAATTCCCAAAATTTCTATTTTTTGATGTTGTGACTGAAAATCGCCTGTATCACTAGGTTAACATAAAAAATACATAACTCTTTATGTACCACTCCAAATGACCTTTATGACCTATCAAATGAAAGCTTGATAAATCTACTTTTGTATTGGAAAATATCATAGGCATTGAATATCATTTGCCTATTCAAAAATACCACACAACTAGACTGCCACGTAAGAAAAATGCACTGGCAGTAAATCCTCATTCCTAAGACTCTTGCTAAATTGGGGCTTAGCTATCCACTTGATTCATGCTTATTTTTAGCCTCTAATCCCAAAATTTAGGATATTACACCTATAATTTCACTAACGTGGGGCTATACTCGGAGTCAAAATATGGATGGCAAGTGATGTGATGAAATATATAAGTAGGAGGGTTATCAAGTGAATTGTAACCCAGGAATCAACCATTAAGTTTTGATTCTATGAAAATTTGAAATGGCCCAGAATGATTTAAGTTGAAAAGGGTCAGGAATTGGAACAAAGAAATGCATATTTCTGGTGCAGACAAGTGTTATAGGAGGTTCCTGTGGAACTCCTACTAAATCATCCTGACATTATTAAAGCTCATATATGGAGATAAACATCAGAGTGCACAACAGAAGCCTATGACTCTGTATTGATTATAGGAAGTTGAAGGAGATGATTGTTGAAATCAAGCACCTATTTCCTGGAATAGATGATGTACTTCATTAGTTGTCTGATTCCTATATGTTTTCCAATTAGGTATCACTAGCTTGAGGTAAAAACAAAGAATGTATCAAAAACTGCTTTCAGGACTAGATATGGTGATTGAAAATTTCTTGTAATGTCATTTAGGCTGACAAATGCATTGTTGTGTTCATGGACTACATGAATCGAATTTTTCATCCGTACTTGATCTAATTCATGGTAGTCTTTATTGATGACATATTGGTGAACTCTCAAAGTAAAGTGGACTATGAGCAACATGTGTGAACGTGTTGAACACGATGAGGGAAAAACAACTCTATGACAACTTGACTAAATGCGAGTTTTGGCTTTCAGAGGTAATATTTCTAGGCCATGTAATTTCTCAGCAAGGGATCTAGATGGATTCTGGTAAAGAAGAAGCAGTATTGAACTAGAAAGGCCAGAGACTGTGGTTGTGATATGCAGTATTCTGGGTCTTGTTGATTATTATAAGGGGTTTATGTATTTTTTTCCCCAAAAAACTCAATATTATGCGTGGGATGATAATTGTGAGAAGAGCTTCATAGAGCTGAGATGGAAATTTATTATAACACTAATGTTGAGAATCCCAGAGGCGAGTAGGCACAGATTGGGATGTGAATTGATGCAAGCCAAGTGAGAGAGTATGCATCTTGTCAGCTGAAGCTTCATGAATTAAACTATCCCACCTATAATATTGAGTTGGTAGTTATGGTGTTTATATTGAATCTGGAAACGTTGCCCCAATAGCGTAATCGTAAAGTTGTACCATGACCACAAATGCTAAAAATGTTTGCATGATCAAAAAGAGTGGAATATGAGGCAATGTAAGCGAATAGAGTTGTTAAAAATTAAGACATGGAAAGTAAGTATTATCCAAGGGAGGCCAATGTAGTAACAGATGCATTGAGCCATAAAATAGAGTAGGTTACAGCCCTAATGATACATGAGTACAAATCGATTAAGCAAAGACTATTAGCCGTTCAAAGCAGACATAAGTGTTATATTGATAAGAGGTGGAAACCTCTAGAGTTTAAGGTCGTAACCAGGTGTAAGGGAGCCTGGCTAAAGCACCAGTTCTTGGTCGAGAGACAGGGTGTTGAACTAGCTACTGAGGTTACCTTAGATGACCATTGGAAAGGGATACCAGGTTTACACCTATATGGAGCCGTTGTCTGACATTTCCCAACCCAGAGTTTATGGTGATGAATATGTAGCAAATTTTGAGGACATAATTTATTTAAGAGGAGGAGAACTGTAACACCCCAAATTTTATTCACCAATATGCCTTGTAATTATATGTGGCAATTAATGAAATGGAATAGTGAATAATTATGAACTTGGAATTTAAGAAGTTAATAAATTTCCTTTTTCATGAGAATTGGGCTAGAATAAGTTATGGAATTAATTTTTGGGTGTTCCAAAAGGCCCAAAATTGAAGCCTAAAATGGAATCATCAAAGAGAAAACATTTGGCCTAATATTAGTCCTAATTTCGGCCAAGCAAAGGAAGAAAAGGAATAAGCTCCAATTAAATCCAAGAATGTAGGGGAAAAATTGTAACTTTGCCAATAGAACACAGGATTAATTATTTTCCCAATTAATTGAATTTAATATCAATTAATTTCAATTAATTAAGGAAAATAAAGAATATAAGTATAATTGGAATATTCTTGGTCAAAATTAATCAAAGTTTTAAAAGTCAAAGTTGGACCAATTATTATTTCCCTATTTTCTTATGAATTTTTCATAAATAAGGAAAATGAGAGGGAAAATATTTGCTTAGATAATAAATATGCCAAGGGTCATAATTTCAAGTCAAAGGAATAAACAAGAATTTATTAAGTTATGAGCATGTCGGAATTTCCAATAAAATATTATATGTTGTGTAATTGTTTGAGCTAATTGGAGAAAAACCCAATTGGTCTAAAATGGACCAAGAGTGGCGTATTGGGCCATGTAGGGAGAGAGAAAAATTGTTCAAAGTCAATGAAGATTTATGACACAAAATTATTAAGGGATAAGGCTAAATAGAAAAGGTATCACAAAGAAATAATAAAGTAATTTATGTTAAAACCAAAAAGGATGGAGATATTTGTTAAAAGCCTTCATCATCTCTTCCCTTCTCCATCTTCACGACCAAGCACAAGAGAAAAGGAGAGAGAAAGTGTCACAAAGCACTTGGGAGCCTAGGGTTTCAAGAGAGCTTGAGGAAGCAAAAATCTAAGGTAAGCTTGGTGATTTCAAGTGTTTAGGCCTTCTAACTTGTGTACTTCCTCTTCTAAATTCTTCGTCTCCAACAAAAAGCCATGTTTAGCAAGCAAGTTTTCAAGTTTAAGGAGGGAGAAGGTGAAGCCCCAGAGAGAGAAACTCCAAGAATCAAGAGGTAACTTCCAAAATCTCAAATCTTTTGGTGTATTGATGTTGTTGTTGTGATTCTTGGCTTGGTTTCTGAATTGTTTGGTGAATTTGTAAATTTGGGGAGTTGAAACCCTAAGGGGCTATGCTGCCCAAATTTCCTCAAATCATGTTTAATTAGTGTTTAAATGGTTAAACAAGTGGTTAGTAGTGAAACGGAGCAAGCTTTAAAGGTTAAATCTCAAAATCACAATTTCCCCTTTTCTTAGAGTAGTTTTGGCCAGACCTGGTGTGAGGGGTTAGAGCTAGAATTGCATAAATTTGATGGTTCCATTGTGTTCAGGAGGGAAAATTGTGTAGGGTTGATGTTGATTACTTTATGAGAAAAGCCCTAGAATGTGAAATTATAAAAATAGTCCTAAAACCCTAATTAGGAGCTGTCAAGCGAAAAACTATGATTTGGCAATGATTTTGTGAAAACTGAGATCAAAAATGGATTCTTCAAGTAAAACTATATAGGAATAGCCTAGGTCAAAATTTTTGGAAAAGTATGGTCTGACCGAGTACAAAGGGACTTAGACTGGGTCCCTAGGGGTATTTTGGTAATTTTGTAGTTTTAAACTAATTCTTGTATGTTTGGAATTTTAGGACCAGATTGATAGTCGAGCCATCAAAACAAAGTTCAAAAAATGTTTTACGAACTAAAAAATGATTTAAGGTATTAATTATATCCTTCATTTACTATGCCATTATTATATGTTGTTGGATGCCATCTTTTATGATATAATTAATAAATGTGGTTTATGCCGAGGAGAGCAATTTGTGTGTATGGATGTACACTTACCTGGTTGTTGAGTAAGATCCTAACCAAGGTTTTATGGGTGGTGGGGGATTGAGCCTCTAACTCATGTATACATGCGTAGTATTATTATTAATTGGTTGCATGACATGGAGTATGACATATTTAATTTTCACATTTTATATGATTGGTTGTATGTTACTATAAGATTCATTTGAATCTCACCCTTTTTCAAATTCAAAAATATTCCAGCAAAAGCTAGTGGTTTTAGGGGAAAAATGGTAAATCCTAGCAACTAAGGTGACCGAGTCATAAAAGTTGAAGCTGTACTTTTGGTTATAGTTAGTTTATTTTAATATTTTAGATAAAATTGTATATATTCTTTCAAACCCTACGGGGAGACTCTTGTATGTAAACAAGTACTTTCTATCAGTATATTTGTGTTAGTTTTGTATGCATGTGGAACTGTGCCTTTATCACTCTGCGTATATTGAAATGTTAGGGGGTTTGACATTTTTGTTATCAAAGCTTAAAGCGGTTCTAGCATTATCAGAATAGTATACTGATATAGTCTTATTTACAGGTTGACAACAATGATAAGTAAAGAACGATCACAGCGAGATAGGTCATTACCTTCAGTGAACCAATATACCCTAGGTCAAAGTATTTCTAAGGAGAAACAGTATGTGGAGGCGAGGATATCAGGGGAGCAAGTTCGGGTCAGAGCAGTGTATGGGCCTCAGCTGAAACCTGAACCAGTACCTCAAAGGGTCAGTGTCTATATTATGTACTGGTACATAGAAAGTTAAGTGTGCTTAACTCAGAGAAATCCTAGGATGGGTGACCCCCTGGGAAGCTATATGTAAATTATGGTTTGAGATGTAAAAAGAACAAACAAGTGATGTACATTAGTTTGTAGGTTGTGTGATGTTTCTAGTTTTCCTTAACTGCTGTAAATATATGTTGTATGTTATATCTATCATATCTATGTACCCAAAATATTATGAAATGACAACAAATGCCCTTGCATCTATATGGAAATTTATTTCTTCTTTATTCTCATTTAGTGAGGTACCAAGATGATACATACAAGGGAAGTAAATCATAACCCAAATCGGGAAGATAGCACTGACCTTTTGCAACAATTCAGAGTAGGATGGCATAGCAACAAACGATAACGAACAATCTTAGAGATGAACTGCATGAGGTACGATAGAGACAGGAAAGATTAGAATATCTTGAAAGACAAGAAGGTGAACATAATCCACCTGAGTAACCTCATTAAGAGACACCACCCATGCTTGTTTATGAAGCAAACATTTTTAAGACATGGGTGAAACGGTTTGAGAAACGACAACCTCCTACTTTTTGAGGGAGATCTGCAATCAGAACAATGGTTCTCCGCAATAGAGAAAATTTTCATGAAACTAACGTGCCCCAATGATATCAAGGTTCAGCTGTCCATTCACAAATTAGAGGGAGATGTAGATATGTGGTAGAGGAATACAAAATTGATTCTACAAACAGAGAATATTCCAGTAACATGGGAAATATTCTAGGGAAAATTTAATAAAAGATATTTCTCTCATTCGGATAGGCTAGCGAAAAAAAAAGGAATTCCTCAACAGACAGGATAATAATGAGAGCTTTGATGAGTACCTGACACGTATATCCACTTGTTTCATTACTCCACGTATCTAAGGGAAAATTGTGTAGGGTTGATGTTGATCATGTTGTGAGAAAAGCCCTAGAAAGTGAAATGATGAAAATACCCTTAAAACCCTAAATACGAGCTGTCAAGGGGAAAACTGTCATTTGGCAGTGATTTTGTGAAAACTGATATCAAAAATGAATTTTACACCTAAAATTATGTAGGTATAGCCTGGGTCAAAATTTTTGGAAAAGTACAGTCGAACCGGGTACAAAGGGACATAGACCGGGTCCCTAGGGGTATTTTAGTAATTTTGAAAATCAAAACTAATATAACCAACAAAAATACTTTGGAAGAGTCTAAAGTAGTACATGAATGGGTACTAACCTAATTCTTGCATGTTTGGAATTTTAGGACTCGATTGATAGCCGAGCCGTCGGAACAAAGTTCGAGAAACATTTTATGAACTAAAAAGATGTTTAAAGTAGTAACTCTATCCTTCATACACTATGCGATTATTATATATTTGTATATATCATCTTCTATGATATAATTAATAAACGTGGTTTATGTTGAGGAGGGCAACTTGTGTCTATAGAGGCACACTTACCTGGTTGTTGAGTAAGATCCAAACCAAGGTTTTAGGGATAGTAGGGGATGGAGCCCCTAACTCATGTATACATGTCATGGTGTTATTATTAATTTGTTGCATAACACAGAGCATAACATATTTAATTTTTGTATTTTATATGATTGGTTGTATATTACTGCTAAAATTCGTTTGAATCTCACACTTTTTCAAATTCAAAAATATCCCAGCAAAAGCTAATAGTTTTAAGGGAAAAATGGTAAATCCTGGCAACTGAGGTGACCAGGTCATGAGAGTTAAACTTGTTTGGTTATAGTTAGTTTATTTTAATATTTTGGATAAAATTGTATATTCTTTCAAACCCTATGGGGAGACTCTTGTATGTAAACAAGTACTTTCTATCAGTATATTTGTGCTATTTCTGTATGCCTGTGGAACTGTGCCTTTATCACTCTACGTATATCAAAATGTGAAGGGGTTTGACATTAAGCACGCTTAACTTTTGTGTGCCCATGCCAAAATGCAGATACTGGCTCTCTCTACTCCTAACCACCAGTACCCTGACACTACCCTGTTAGAACAAGCGTTTCACCCAAGAGGGGGGTGAATTGGGTGATACTAAAATTTTGTCGGAAATGTAAAACTTTAACAGTGAAATTAAAACAGTAAGTAGTAAGGAGAAATATCACCGAAGTGTACACCGGGAGTTATACTGGTTCGGTCACAACCACTTTGACCTACGTCCAATCCTCAGAGCTTCTCTGAGAGTTTCACTATAACTTCCAAGATTCAGTGGGTTCTTGGCACCTCAGTACAAGCAAGTTCCTTCACCTGGACACTCACTCCCCCTTACAAGTTGTAATCCAATCCCAACTCAAGGTTCCACAACCTTAAGTTATCTCAATAACAAATATTGAGTTTGAATGAAATATCTTTCTTACAGAGTGAATAAGAATCACTGAAGCATAAAAATATAATTACAATGTGAAAACAGAGCAATGAACTTGATGATATTTTTAAGTGTGTTCTACTCTTTTCTCTGTTTGGATGTTCCCATATATATAGATATGTTGGTGAAGACCGTTGGAACATTTTCCTTTCGTCTGTTGGAGAGTGCGCAGCCACTATTGACTTTTCAGTTTTTGAAAAATATCCGTTGGCGGTGGTTGGCATTTGAACGTTTCATTTGACTTCCATTACTTGATATGATTTCTTCATTGTTCATATGTAAATAGGCTAAGAATACTAATACAATGAAAGATTAATCATATAGGAAACAAATCAATGAACGTTTGAATGATTTCTGGATTTCTGGGTTTGCCTACTCGAGTATTACTTGAAGTTTACTTGAGTACTTACTCGAGTATCATCAATAAATCTTTGATCAACTGTAAGTCAACAGACAAATTTAAGATCACTCGGGTAGTGCATGGAATAACCAATTTTCAAACCTTTGGAAATATATGTTTACTCGGGTACCTACTCGAGTAATGCACTCACAACTTTATGAGTTACTCGAGTACCAACTCGAGTAAACCTTCAAATAAACTTTTGGTTACTCGATGCTTTAATCCAGTAATGTTGGCAGGATTTCAAGGCCGAGAGCACTTACCTTGTTACTCGAGTACTTACTCGAGTAAACTTACTCTTTGGGCACCACTTACTCGGGTAATGACTTGAAGTTTTCCTTGAAAATAACTCTGCATACTTGGATACCTATTCGAGGAATCCACTTAAAATAGAACATTAAATACTTGCATACTAGAGTAATGACTCGAGGAAAATGAGATAAAATTATATCAAGTTAATCGGGTACCACCTTCAAGTTTTCACTTACTTCAGTACGTTACTCGAGTACCTACTCGAGTAACATTGGCAGTGGTACATAATATCGAGAGCAACACATTTCCAGACACAGAGTTACTCGAGTACCTACTCGAGTATCATTGGCAGGCCGAGAGCAACTGGAAGGTTTTCACATGGTTACTCGAGTAGTTCCTTGAGTAACATTGGCAAGCCGAGAGCAACTTGAAAATACTTACACTATTACTCGAGTATCTCCTCGAGTAACGTTGGCAGATTACTGGAAGGTGCCTCTGGTTACTTCAAGTTTTGTCTCATTACTCGAGTACGTACTCGAGTAATGCCTTAGAAAACTTGCTTCTGATCAAGTTTCTCAGCATTTTATCTTGGCCTTTCTTTATTACTCCAATGCTTACCTCAAGTGATGCTTATCCCTGTTATTCCTTTGTTCAAACTTGTTTATTAATCATTTCCTTTTCAAACCATTCTTTTGTTATCATCAAAACATGAGATCTAACATTCTCCCCCTTTTTGTTGATGACAAAACTTGGTGATTTTGAACACAAATTTTTTTAATTTGAATTCTCAATTAAATGCTTCTTGTACTCAAAAATTATTTTGTAAAACTTATTAAGTTTAGATTCAAAATGAAATGATGATGTACATCTTGCATACATAACAAACTTCATTAGTCCAATAATGTATTATAATTTAAAGCTTAAATGGACTTGAAATAAACTTGCATTAATCTTAAAAATTGTATTCCAAGATGAAATAACAAGATAACAATTCAAAAGACTCCCTAGAATCCCATGTACACCCAAATACCCAAAATAAACTAAGACACTTCCACAAAATCACTCTCAAGCTCTTCTGTACCTTTTTGTCTTCATCAATCAAGTGGAGGGCTAGGAGGCTTGACCATGGAAATGGGTGTCACTAGAAGAACCATAGAATCATCTGAACCTGAAGAATCAAATGAGCTAGAGGGGACAAGGTCAGGAAGATGAACTGGAGGGATTTGGATGTCATCGCTGGGAGGAATAGGAGAAGGTTGGAAGACAACCATAGTAGAGGTTTCACCTTCTGGAGTGGTCTGAACCTCAGGAGTAGTCTCAACCTCTGGAGTATGATGTTCAGAGGAGGAGGAGGGAGATATTTCCTCAGTGTGGGTAGGAGAGGGAATAGGTTTAGGCTGAGGTTTGGGAGGTGAATCATCAATGATGATATGAGTGGTCTCATGGGTTTCAAGATCATCCACTGTGAATAGAATATCTTTGGCTTGTGGCTCAAGTGGACCAGAGACCGGAGGAATAGATGGTTCAGCCTCAGAAATAGGAGTATCAGTAGGAGGGTTCTCTGGTGGAGGTGGTGCAGAAGAGGAGGGACCGGCAGAAGGTCCAGGACCCAATGAGTCCAAACGTGCCAGAATCAATCTCAGTGTCTCGTCCTGGGTACGTTGCTCAGCTAACAACTCCTCATGCCTTTTATCCATTCTTTCAACCAATTCTCCCATCTTGTCATTCATGTGGTTTATCAATTCAACGTTCGTGTTGGCAATATCCACATGGAATCCTCTGAGCATGTTCTCCATGAAGTGCTGGAGAGTGGCATTGAGAAAGGATGGTGTTGAAGTGGTGGCAGCTGGAGCCGATGACTGAGTGTCATCCATCCTACTGGTCTCTGCCTCAGTGGTCTTCTTCTTCTTTGACCCAGACTCCATAGGACCTTTGAGAGGGATGTCGATGTTCAATTTCCCAATCTGGTTTCTTCCAACCGGAGTCAACCTCTCAATAGGCTCCTTGCTATCCAAATACCATATCTTGTTCTCTTTCAGGATCAATGACATAATCTGAGGATATGGCATTGGTGTTGTAGCCTTTCCATCCACCCTGTATCTCTTCATCTCAGAGAAGATATACTCCCCCAAATCCTTCTGCTCCTTCAGGAGAAGTGAAGCAAACCACCTAAAGTCCCTATCAGAGAAGTGGGTATAGTTGTTGGCTTTGTTCACTAGGGACCTAGAGTAGATATACCATAGGACCGTATGATGATCACACATATCACTTAGTTTGAAATTTAGAGGGCCAACTAACTCTCCGGGTTTAAGGATAGTAAAGATTTTGTTTGGTTCAAGCTGGGAGTAAATATCATCTGGGGCGTTCTCAATTCCTAACCACAAGTTAATCCTAGAGGGTGATATAAGTATCTTTTAGCCTCTAACTGTGGTGGTCATCTCTTCCTCAACTGAGGTTCTGTTAGGCTCATCTATGATCTCTAGATTACAATAAAAGTGTGTGATCACTTTAGTACAGAATGGTAATCTAATTGAAAGCCAAGGCATAAATGGATCTAGATAAGGACTGAGATCATGCTTCAATACCTCCTAAAGTAGCTTAAGATCCACATAGTGTGTCTTGCACACTTTCCTCCTTGAAAACTGAGATAGGTACTTTAGGGATTCCACAAGCTTGTTGACATTGAACCCTTTTGGAGGGTTGGTGATCTTTTCTTCTTGAAATTTAGACTTCTTCGAAGATTGCCCCTTCTCCATTTGATCTAAAATTCCCGCCATAGCCTTAGCCACATTCTTGTCATACTTTGGCTTTTTGGTAGGCTTTGGTGTGAAAGAAGGAGTAGAGGAATCAGAGGGAGGAGGTGAGGGAGATTTGGCACTCTTCCCTCTTCCGGTTGAAGTACTCTTTTTGGATTGAGCCCTTGTAACAATAGGCTCTTTAATCACAACTCCTTTGGGTTTCGGTTGAGATTTAGGTTGAAGAGGAATTTTAGCTTTTGGTTTTGGAGTAAGTTTTCTTCTCTTTCTAGGAGGAGAAGAAAGAGGATCAAGGTTTTGTTGTGAATCAGAAGAGTCTGTGAAAGAAAGATTCTTGGTTCTCACCATTTTGAAAACAAAAACTTGAAATTCTCAGAAAAATAGAGTGACTGATGCGAATTAGGGCACAGAGAATCTGAGAAAAATAGGAGGTTTTTGGAACAGAAATCTCTTGGGTTTTGACGGAAATGAAGCAAGGAATCACTTGTGAAAAGTTTTTGTGAGAGAGAATAGTGATTTACTCGAGGAGATTTTATGGAAATGACCGAGTTTGCGATAGATAAAGACCTAGAACCCAACGTTACTCGAGGCCTTACTTGAATAACCTTCAAGTTTACTCGAGGCCTTCCTCGGGTATTCATACAGAAAAATTCTAAAATAATTCATTTAAATTGCGTACTTGGCATGAATAATGTAGTAATTATCCATGGATGTTCCCTCGATCATTCATAACCAACTTTTAACAGATTTGAGTCGCTTTTGCATCAAATTGAAAATCTGGACTTCCAGTTACTCGAGTGCTTACCCAGGTAATCTTTAAGTTTACTCGAGGAACGCCTCGGGTAACCTCTCTTTTCAACTTCTGACTCTTCATTTCTTTGTAATTGAACTGTTAGATTTGAAATTCAAGTGATTTGATCCGTTACTTCCAGTTTTGAAGTCCATTACTCGAGTACTTACTCGAGGTAAGTGTGACTTTACTTCAAGTTGTTCCTCGGGTAATGCTTCTCTGTTAGCCATAACTTCAAGTTGGTACTCCAGTAAAGGTATCCTCTGATCATCTCTGTTTTTGTTTCTCAAAACAGAGTTTCTTTCTTCCTGCAAAACAAATTTCTATATACTCCGATGCTTAAGTTAGTAATCATCAAAACATTATCAAGTGACTTCATCTAATATTATGAAAGGCTTAAATAACTTATAACTCATTGGGATTTACCATTCCCAATTCTCTTCTAATGTATAGAAATTGATCTTTTGCAAGAGGTTTTGTGAAGATATCTGCTAGTTGAAGATGAGTAGGAATGAATATCACTTTCACATCTTTCTTTTGAACATGATCTCTGATGAAGTAATGTCTGACATCGATATGCTTGGTTCTAGAGTGTTGAACTGGATTCTTTGCCAAGCTTATCGTACTGGTATTATCACAATAGATTGGTATTTCTTTGAGATAAATACCAAGATCTTGTAGTTGTTGTTTTAACCATATTACTCGAGCACAACAACTTGAGACTGCAACATATTCGGCTTCCGTTGACGAAAGAGACACTGTATTTTGTTTCTTGCTAAACCATGATACAAGTGATCCTCCAAGAAATTGTCCTTGTCCGCTAGTGCTCTTTCTATCTATTTTGTATCCTCCATGATCAGAACTGAATATGCAACAAGATATTCACTTCTTCCTTTGGGATACCACAGACCCAATTCGGGTGTGTCAGCAAGGTATCTAAAGATTCGTTTGACCGTTTTAGCATGTGATTCCTTGGGTGCTAATTGCTATCTTGCACATATGCCAACACTAAATTGGATGTCTGGTCTACTTGGGGTGAGATAGAGTAATGATCCAATCATTCCTCTATATTTTGTGATGTTATAGTCTTTCCCTTTGACATCAGCATCACGTAACGTAGTTGAGCTCATAGGTGTGTCAGTGCCATTTGCTTCATCCATTCCATACTTCTTCAATAGCTCTTTCAAATACTTTGTTTGAGATATGAAGATTCCATTCTTTCTTTGTTTGATTTGCAATCCAAGAAAGAAATTCAATTCTCCCATCATTGACATCTCAAACTCTCCCTGCATTATCTCAGAAAATTCCTTACACAGAGATTCGTTAGTAGCACCGAAAACAATATCATCAACATATATTTGAACAATTAAAATATCGTTGTGTTTTCGTTTTATGAAGAGTGTTGTATCAACTTTTCCCCGTACAAAACCTTGATCAATAAGAAACTTACTGAGCCTTTCATACCAAGCTCTAGGAGCTTGTTTTAAACCATATAAAGCCTTTTTGAGTTTGAAAACATGGTCAGATTTAGTAACATCCTCAAAACCTAGAGGTTGTTCTACATACACTTCTTCCATGATGTAACCATTTAAAAATGCACTCTTTACATCCATTTGATAGAGTTTGAATCCTTTGATGCATGCAAAGGCTAAAAGTACACGTATAGCTTCCAATCTAGCCACTGGAGCATACGTTTCCTCATAATCAATCCCTTCTTCTTGATTATAGCCTTTGGCCACCAATCTTGCCTTGTTTCTGACAATAATTGCGGATTCATCGAGTTTGTTCTTGAATACCCATTTAGTACTAATGATCGGATGATCCTTGGGTCGGGGTACCAAATCCCAAACTTGATTTCTTTCAAATTCATTTAGTTCTTCTTGCATTGCTATAACCCAATCATTGTCTGATAGGGCTTCATCAATGTTAGAAGGTTCAATCTCATAAATGAATGCAGAAAAACTTACTTCATTGAAAATTCTATTTCTAGTTTTGATCCCTTCATTCATATCTCCTATGACTTGATCTAAGGGATGACTTTTATTGTATTTTCAAGCTCTAGGTTGTCCTAGGGATTGCCCTTCTTCCTTGGTTTCATCAACTTCAGGAATAAGAGATTTAGAAATAGATTGACCATTCTCTTGATTTAAAACAACTTCCTGTTCTTCATCAATGGTTTTGTCAGAGGATTCAAATTCATCAAATACAATATGAATTGATTCTTCAACAACACATGTTCTTTTATTGAAAACTCTATATGCTTTACTTCGGTTAGAATATCCCAGGAAAATTCCTTCATCAGTTTTAGAATCAAATTTTCCCAAGTTATCTTTACCATTATTATGAATGAAACACTTATAACCGAAGATGTGTAGATGAGCAATGTTTGGCTTTCTTCCTTTGTATAGTTCGTATGGTGTCTTTCCAAGTTTTGTTCTGATATATGCTCTATTTGAAATGTAGCATGCTGTACTCATAGCATCAGCCCAGAACACTTGGGATACGTTCTTTTCATTCAACATTGCTCTAGCCATTTCTGTGAGCACTCTATTCTTCCGTTCCACGACTCCATTTTGTTGAGGTGTTCTTGGAGCAGAGAAATTGTGATCAATACCATTAGTATCACAATATTCTTTAAAGGCTTGATTTTCAAATTCTCCACCATGATCGGTCCTAATTCCTGCAATGGACATACCTTTCTCATTTTGCACCTTCTTGGCAAAAACAATAAATTCTTCAAAGGTCTCATCCTTTGATGATAGAAAAAAAAACCATGTAAATGTAGAGAAATCATCAACAATGACCAATGAATATAGGTTGCCACCAAGACTCTTTACTCTTGTTGGACCAACTAAATCCATATGCAATAATTGTAATGGTCTATTTGTTGAAATCTCATTTTTCAATTTGAAAGATGATTTAGTTTGTTTACCCTTTTGACATGCATCACAAATCAAGTCATTTTTGAAATTTACTTTGGGTAATCCAAGCACTAAATCCTTTTTGAGTAATTTGCCTAGTTGATGCATATTGACATGAGCCAATCTCTTATGCCATAGCCAACTTTCATCGGCATTACTCAGAAAACAATTTTCAGATTCATTTCTACTAATATCTAGAGTATAACAATTACCTTCCCTTTTTGCTCTGAGCTTAGCCTTGATATTCTTCTTATCAAGCTGTAAGTCATTCTTGTTGATAATTAAGCATTCTTCTGAGTCAAATATTACCCAGTTGTTTTTATCTGCACTTTGACTTACGCTCAGCAAATTGTGACACAAGCCTTCAACATAATATACATCTTTGACTTGTATTCCTTTGTCATTTTTTATTTCACCAATTCTTGCTATCCTTCCGGATTGATTTCCTCCAAATTTTACCTTTCCACCTTCCTTAGGTTGCAATGTGGTAAAACTTTCGAAATTTCCGGTCATATGTCTAGAGCATCCACTATCTATGTACCACTTGCTATTTTTGGATGCTTTGAGACATACCTGCAATCAAATGACTAAGTCTTAGGTACCCATATCTTTTTGGGTCCTTTTGGGTTAGTACAAATAATTTTCTGAATATATGAACCTTTAGGTACCCATTTGTAGGTTCCTATTGTTCCTTTCTTCTTATGAATGCATGAAGAGGTATAATGTCCTTTTCTATTACAGTAGTTACAAAATGCAAAAGGATTTGATGTATGCACAGAATATTGGAAATAATTCAAATATGACATTCCTCCTGCTTTCTTTCTTCCTTTCCTTCTATCTGATTTTGGATCATATCCAATTCCAGATCGATCGTTTACAAATCGTTGAGTTTTTAAAATAACATTTAGCATCTCACTTCCTTGTGTAAATTTTTCAAGAGTTTTTGTGAGATCAATGTTTTTCTTTTTCAAAGATGAACAATTTTCACAATCCTTTCCTTTAAGTTCAATTTCAAGAGCTTTGTTTTTCTTTTTGAAAACAATCAATTCTTTAACTACTTTGATGAATTCAGAATGTAAAGCATTATATTCGGAAAGTAATTCATCATAGGTAGGTTCAGAATCATTTACCTCTTCTTCTGTTTCTTCTTGAGCAACAAGACATATATTAGCTACTTCTTCCTCATCACTCTCTTCTCCTAAGGAGTTGTCACCCCATATAGCAGATACGAAGGCCTTCTTTTTATTGAAGAATTTTCCTTTTCTCTTTTCTTTGCTCTTTTGGTTCAAGTCTGGACATTCTGACTTGATATGTCCTGGTTTCCCACATTTATAGCAAATGATATGATCTTTGCTACTATTTCCTCCTTTCTGAAAGTGTTTGAATCCTTGACCTTTCTTGTAGAACTTTCTGAATCGTTTTATGATTAGGCCCATTTCATCATCGTCAAACTCCTCATCCTCATCTTGATTCTCTTCTTTCGCTTTAAGTGCTAGACCTTTCTTTTTCTTGTCACCAATGTCATCTAGTTCTCGTTTGAACTTTAGTTTGCTTTCATATTCAGAAAGACTTCCAAATAGAGAAGCAACTGATCTCATTGATTCTCCTTTTGCTTCTTCTATTGCAGTAACTTTTGCTTCCCACTTTTTAGAAAGAATATTCAAAATCTTTCGTACTTGGGTGTGTTGATCATAGATTTTCCCAAGAGCTGCAAGTTGGTTAACAAGGTGAGTATATCTAAGTTCGAATTCAGAAATCGACTCACCTGATTTCATTCGAAGTAGATCGAATTCAGTGACCAAAGTGTTGATTCGATTCTCCTTTATTCCCGAAGTTCCTTCATGAGCTATTTCCAGAGCTTCCCACATTTGTTTTGCTGTTGGAAGTGTGCAAATTCTGAAATATTCACTTTGACTCAAAGCGCTTTGTAACATCAGAATTGCTTTGCTGTTGAGAGTGATAAGTTTCTTGTCATTCTCATCATATTCCGCTGGCGTCTTTGGAATTTTCTGAGAATCTACAATCTTTGTAGGTTGATAGTTTCCACTCTTAATTACATCCCATAGCCCATATTCAGTAGCCATCACGAACACTCTGAACATAGCTTTCCAGAAAGAGAAGTGTTCTCCATTGAAACCAGGGGGTCTAGTGATGGATGCTCCGTCGGGAAGAATTCCTTCACCCATGCTTGCCATTGGATCCTTCTTAAGCTGTTAAACCTTAACAAGAAGACCTACGCTCTGATACCAAATGTTAGAACAAGCGTTTCACCCAAGAGGGGGGTGAATTGGGTGATACTAAAATTTCGTCGAAAATGTAAAACTTTAACAGTGAAATTAAAACAGTAAGTAGTAAGGAGAAATATCTCCGAAGTGTACACCGGGAGTTATACTGGTTCAGTCACAACCACTTTGACCTACATCCAGTCCTCAGAGCTTCTCTGAGAGTTTCACTATAACTTCCAAGATTCAGTGGGTTCTTGGCACCTCAGTACAAGCAAGTTCCTTCACCTGGACACTCGCTCCCCCTTACAAGTTGTAATCCAATCCCAACTCAAGGTTCCACAACCTTAAGTTATCTCAATAACAAATATTGAGTTTGAATGAAATATCTCTCTTACAGAGTGAATAAGAATCACTGAAGCATAAAAATATAATTACAATGTGAAAACAGAGCAATGAACTTGATGATATGTTTGAGTGTGTTCTACTCTTTTCTCTGTTTGGATGTTCCCATATATATAGATATGTTGGTGAAGACCGTTGGAACATTTTCCTTTCGTCCGTTGGAGAGTGCGCAGCCACTATTGACTTTTCAGTTTTTGAAAAATATCCGTTGGCGGTGGTTGGCATTTGAACGTTTCATTTGACTTCCATTACTTGATATGATTTCTTCTTTGTTCATCTATAAATAGGCTAAGAATACTAATACAATGAAAGATTAATCATATAGGAAACAAATCAATGAACGTTTGAATGATTTCTGGATTTCTGGGTTTGCCTACTCGAGTAGCTACTCGAGTATTACTTGAAGTTTACTCGAGTACTTACTCGAGTATCATCGAGAAATCTTTGATCAACTGCAAGTCAACAGACAAATTTAAGATCACTCAGGTAGTGCATGGAATAACAAATTTTCAAACCTTTGGAAATATATGTTTACTCGGGTACCTACTCGAGTAATGCACTCATAACTTTATGAGTTACTCGAGTACCAACTCGAGTAAACCTTCAAATAAACTTTTGGTTACTCGATGCTTTACTCCAGTAATGTTGGCAGGATTTCAAGGCCGAGAGCACTTACCTTGTTACTCGAGTACTTACTCGAGTAAACTTACTCTTTGGGCACCACTTACTCGGGTAATGACTTGAAGTTTTCCTTGAAAATAACTCTGCATACTTGGATACCTATTCGAGGAATCCACTTAAAATAGAACATTAAATACTTGCATACTAGAGTAATGACTCGAGGAAAATGAGATAAAATTATATCAAGTTAATCGGGTACCACCTTCAAGTTTTCACTTACTTCAGTGCGTTACTCGAGTAACATTGGCAGTGGTACAAAATGCCGAGAGCAACACATTTCCAGACACAGAGTTACTCGAGTACCTACTCAAGTATCATTGGCAGGCCGAGAGCAACTGGAAGGTTTTCACATGGTTACTCGAGTAGTTCCTCGAGTAACATTGGCAGGCCGAGAGCAACTTAAAAATACTTACACTATTACTCGAGTATCTCCTCGAGTAACGTTGGCAGATTACTGGAAGGTGCCTCTGGTTACTTCAAGTTTTGTCTCATTACTCGAGTACGTACTCGAGTAATGCCTTAGAAAACTTGCTTCTGATCAAGTTTCTCAGCATTTTATCTTGGCCTTTCTTCATTACTCCAATGCTTACCTCAAGTGATGCTTATCCCTATTATTCCTTTGTTCAAACTTGTTTATTAATCATTTCCTTTTCAAACCATTCTTTTATTATCATCAAAACATGAGATCTAACATACCCTTCTCGGTATAATATCCTGTTACTAGAACACTTGCTATGATACCAAAAATGTCAAACCCTGACTTACATAACACCTATCATTGAACTTAATCAAGTAGCAATGCGTGATTTAGCAGATACACAAGAATCACATAGATACTCTGATAAAATGTACATGATTATTTTACAGGAATCCCCCACAGGCATTTGTGAATTGCAATTACAGACCTTGAAATAATAAAAATGGTCTTCAGGTAACCAACAGTCTTGTTTGATCAGCATCGGAACTATCAATTTTTGGTAAGTACACTCTCGACCCTTTGAGCTGCTATCCTTTGCTCAAATATTTTTAATTTGAAAAAGGGTAAGATTCAAATGAATCTCAGTAGTAACAGACAATCGATCATAGAAAATGCAATAATATGCTAAGTACCATATACAACAATATCATAATAACATATAATTCAGTTCAGTATAAACGTTCAGAGCCAACCACTGTTGCAACCCCTACTCGTTCCGTACCTCAGCTGGGCTTGAGACCACCAATTGGGCATATCAGTGTACCCGTAGGCACTATGTTCAGTGTACCTGTATATACTAAATTCAGTATACCCATAAGCACTAGATTCAGTGTACCCATAGGCATTGTGTATCATACATTTTATGAAAGATGGCATACACAAAGAATATAAACATTGACATAACATATGAAAGATAGAGTTACTATCTTAAGTCCCTTTTTGTTCACAAATATGTCCTTAATTTGATCTGGCTCAGGCTCAACAGTTTGGTCCTAAAAATCCAAGTTTACAAGAATTAGGTTAATACCTATTCATGTATCACTTTAGACTCTTCCAAATTACTTTTGTTGGTTATATTAGTCTAAAACTGTAAAATTACCAAAATGCCCTTAGGGACATAGTCTAAGTCCCTTTTTACCCAATCCGATTATACTTTTCCAAAAATTTTGACCCAGCCTATTCCTACACAGTTTTTCATGTAAAATCCATTTTTTGCCTCAATTTTCTTAAAATCATGGCCAAATGACAGTTTTGCCCTTGACAACCCCTATTAGGGTTTTAAGGGTATTTTCTTCATTTCACTTTCTAGGGTTTTTCTCACAACATGATCAACATCAACCCCACACAATTTTCCCTCCTGAACACAATGAAACCATCAGATTAGTGAAATTCTAGCTCTTCCCCTATTTCTTGAGCTGGCCAAAACTTCGGTTTAAAAAGGAAAAATGTGATTTTTGTGATCTAACTCTTAAAGCTCCTTCCTTTTTACTCCTAATCCCTTATTGAACCTTTTAAATACCTATTTGACATTATTTGAGGAAATTTGGGCAATATAAACCCTTAGGGTTTCAACATCCCAAACTTACAAAATCACCAACCAAACCACAAATCAAGTCAATAACCATAACAACAACACCATAACACCAAAAGGATTAAGGTTCTTGAAGTTACCTTTGATTTCCCAAGCTTTCTTTCTCTAGGACGTCACTTTCTCTCTCTTCTCGCTTAAGATTTTTCTTGTTTCACATAATATTCATGATGAGAAAAGAGCTTAGGAGAGGACCTACACAAGCTAGAAGGCATAAACTCTTACAATCACAAGACTTACCTTGGATTTTTGCCTTCCTTAAGCTCTCTTTTCTCTAAGTCTTCTAGCTCTCCTCTCTCTCTCTCTCTCTCTCTCTCTCTCTCTCTCTCTCTATTTTTGTGGTGTATGGTGTGAAATGAGGTGGATAAAAGAGATGATGATAGCATAAAAATATCTCTTACTCTCCTTTAGGATATAGTATTCTATTGGTTTAAGACATATGCTTGTTCTTAAGCTTATCTCTTGCTAACTTGTCATAAACCTTCCCATTAATTTTGGACTAATTTCCTTCCTTTCTCCTTGGCCCAAAGTGACACCATTTAGATGTCCTAAATGAACCAAATGGGTTTTCTTTGATTACTTTATCCCATTGCGCAAATATTATATTTTATGC
Source organism: Inga oerstediana (assembly GCA_963210345.1). Classification (NCBI taxonomy): domain Eukaryota; kingdom Viridiplantae; phylum Streptophyta; class Magnoliopsida; order Fabales; family Fabaceae; genus Inga; species Inga oerstediana. Next base: position 36,078,064 of record OY723407.1, on the reverse strand, counting down.
CTAATTCCAAATGTGCTCTTATATTAATAAATTCTTATTAAATTCCTTGGCTCAAGATAATGACACTTGGCACCATATTAATCCAAGCAATATTCCCCCCCCCCTTAATTTCACTTAATAGGAGAAATTATCAAAAGAAAAGAGAAATAGTAATTGCTCTAGCATTTTCCATTATCCCCTCTCATCAATTAATTAATTTATGTACATATTAACTTTTGACTTTTTAAACTTTAATTTACTTGACTACGAATGCTCCAAAATTGCATATTTATTTTCAAATATATATATTCCCTTTATTTTCTCTATTTAACCAAAATTAATCTCAAGAAATGGGAAAATAATTTATTCCTTGCTTTATTGGCAAATTACTATTTTGTCCTCACATTCTTGGATTTAATTTAGGCCTTCTTCTTTTCCTTCTCTTCTTGGTCGAAATTCCTCTTTATTATTGGGCCCAATATTGTGTTCTTTTATCCTCTACTTTGTGCTTGAATAATGGGCTTCAACAATTGGATTTTTGCAAGACAATAAGTTGGATTTTCTGTCTTGTTTTAGCCCAATTCTCATGAAAATGGAAATTTACTAGCTTCTTAAATTCCAAACACATTAATATTCACCCTTCCATTTCATTAAATGCCACAAATAATTACAAGGCATATTGGTGAATAAAATTTGGTGTGTTATAAATAGTTGTTTGTTGTTTGTTGATTTGGTTGGTTGATTTTGCCTTGTCTTGGAATTTTGGATGATGAAACCCTAGAATGTTATGCTACCAAATTTTCTATGAAACATGTTTATTAAGTTTTTAGGTAGCTAATCTTGTGATTATGAGTGAAAAGGAAATGGTTAATCAAGAGAAATCAAGAAAACCCAATTTTCTCTTCTAGGGTCCTAATTTTTGGTCAAGTGTAGAACCATAGGAAGGAGCTGGAATTTTGTAATTGTGATGGTTCCATTGGATTTTAAAGGGAAAATTGTGTATGAGTACATGTTTTCATAATTTTTGGATGATTGTATGAAAATATGGAATTTTTAGAAGTATAGGGGAAATGTTGTTTCATTTGATTTTTGGAGGTAGTGTTATTATGAAATGAATTTTGTTTGTCAAACCTAGTCAAAATATTACGAAACTTTACAGGGTTAAAGTAGAGATGGAAAGATTTTATTTGATAGGTGGATCATAATTTTTGAACTAGTATACTAAAAGATATGGATTTTGAAGTTGTGCCCTATTTCTGGAATACAATCTGGAACAATGGAGGTTTGGAGAATTTATGGGAATAATATGGTTGTAATGACCAGAATTAGGTATTTTTCCATGAAAATACACTTAAAGAGATTCACTTTGGCTTTGAAATAATTCAAATTAGAATTTTCTATAATTAATTATAATTTTTCAAAGTTGACTGAAAGTCTGCCAGTTTTCTGGAAAACTGTGAAACTGTACTGTGCAGAGTTGTACTGTGCAGAAATTTTTGAAACTGTGATAGATAACCAACAAACTATGATTAAAGATAGTAATAGTTCAAGTTACTTATAACTTTAATTTTATAGGAATTGGAAATAGCCCGAGCCGAAACAAGAATATAGGACAGACAATAGAACTCAAAAAGGACTCAGGTAGTAACTCTTTCTTTCATAAACTATGTGAATATTAATATGTTTGTGTATGTCATCTTTTGTAATATGAGCACTGTTTTGCCGAGTAGGGCATTGTGCAAGTACGCACATTTATAGAGGTTTACGGATAATAGGGAAGTAGCCCCGACTCATATGCACATGCCGTGTTGTTTGTGTTATGTTGCATTATATGGTGTATGACATATTTGTTTGTCACATTTTATATGACTGATTACATATTACTACCGAGATTCATTTGAATCTCACCCTTTTTCAACTATTCAAAAATATTCCAGCTAAAGGTAGCGGCTAGAAGGACAAGTCTATAACTATCGACAAGTAGAGTTCCAATGCACATGGAAACTGTTGTCGGATATTTAGTTTTTTTAACACTTTATACATTTGTATATATTTTTTAAACCCTATGGGGAATTTTTCTGTATTGTAAACAAGTACTTAATGTCAGTATGTTTCAACTATTTCTGTATGCCTTACGGAAATATGTGCTTATTACTCTGTAAATATCGAAATGTTAAGGAGTTTGACACTATCTCCATTAAAAGCAAAATAATCAACTAGAAACCTCAAAAATTTCAAAATATATCAAACCCTAAGTTTTCATCATAAAAAACTGAATATAAAGGAGGGGAAACTAAGAAATAAGAGGTAGATGACTTACTCATATGCTTGAGAACAAAACCAGACAACACCTCTCTCGCCTATTCACTCTTACTTAAACTTTGTCCCTCACTCTACGTCACATATGCTGGAGGGGGCAAAGAAGACGAAGGAATATAATAAGCGAAGGGGCTAGAGGTGTATGCATCTAGAATGAATTAGGGGAATTTTAATTGATTTCTAATCAATACAGTAGGGGTCATGTGACCCCCACTATTGTCTATTAATTCTTTAAAAGAATATTTGTATAGCAAAATGATAGAAAAATACTCTCAAAATATGTAAAAGATAAATAAGGGACCTTACTTTTTAGAATTTTGAAATGTTAATAAATGTGTGAAATTACATATTTGCCCTTACTTTTTATTTTTTTTAAAAAATACCTAAAACCCCTTGCTAGCCATTGGCTGTCAAAGCTCCGGCACTGGTGACTCACCACCTGAGCTCCAGTGTCCTTATCGATGACCAACTACTAGAGCTCTGGCATCAATGACCAATAACTGAAGCTCCAGTGGCCTAATAATATACATATATTTGAGTTTCTCAAGCAAAAGTTGCCACTATATATACTTAAGTTATTAATAGTGATGTTAAAGTTGTAAACGGTAGCCTAATATATATATTTTTTAATTTCTCAGGAAAAAGTTGTCAATATGGATACCTGAGTTGTTAACTGTTAAAAATGATAATGGTCATATAAAAAAATGTGGGATTCTGAAAAATGTCAAATATAAGGAGGTGGGGTTCCGCAAAAAAATTATTTGACAATACATTATAATTCTTCACCAAAAAAAAATCGTTAAATATTATTTAATATAAAAGGTGGGATTCAAAAAAAAAATTATTTGACAATATATTACAGTTCTTTATAAAGAACCATTAATTATTCTTTAATATAAAAAAATATTTGACAATGCATTATTGTTCTTCACAAAGAACTGTTATACCCAAACTCATATACCCCTGCTCCTGAGACCACTTCTCAGGGCAATGTGCTCTTCAATATGCATGATCATGAGTCCTCCACCCACATCAACGTCACTCCTGATCAATCTGACCCACAGTCTACCTCTAAACATCTCATATCAGATCACATTGTCTCTAGTGATCTACCACATGATGATCCAATCTTTCAAGCTTGTTCTCCATCTCATTCTCACCACTTTGATAATTCTAATACTGAAAGTGATTTTAAGGTTGATAAGGAGATTGAAGTTTTATAGACTACCAAGTAGCCTACACAGCCTTCTCAACCTCAACATATCCCCTGTATGTGCATTATCCAAATGACCCAATCCAAATTCCCCCTCTAAGACTTCCACCTCCAGCTACTTGTGATTCTCCCACTTTTGCCCATAAAGAGGGAGACACTATTGATGATGCCTCTTCTCCTATTACAGTTAACCCTCTTGAAACCATCAATCCTAACTCAGACACGCAACCCCCTAATGCTCCTCTTAGGAACAAACCCTCTTCTCCTACTCATCATACCCTTTCTAATGATGCCAAAAATAGGGAGAAGCACCAGAGTACAGAATTGATGATACTACCATATAGATGGTTTATGATATCATTTTCTACATGTCTATATTATGTTTTTGTTCTTTTTGTGCTTTTAAATGGACTGGCTTGTCTTGGATGTTTTGGGATATGTTGTGCTGCTCTAACAATGCCTATATTGTGTTGTATATGTTTTTAGATTGACATAGCATGTTATGAACTTATACAGACTAGTTGAATCTGTGAGTGTACCTCCTTCTACTGTTCTGAGTATTTAGTGTTGGTTTTATGGTATATACAATGGTTTGGATTAGTATCAGTGATTTTTGAAAGACCTTTTGTTTTTCAAAACTAATTGGCTCAATTAAGTTTTGTCATCATCAAAAAGGGGGAAAATGTTAGATTCTTTGTTTTGATGATAACAAAGTTTAAGAAAGTATTTTGTAGGCGATACATTGTTGTAGAAAGGTTTTCAAAATATATAATGAACATTTTTCTATGAAAATCAGTTGATCACTTGATTGACCTCTTGAGTGATGTGCTAGAACTTAGTTAGTGTATCTCTCAAATAGCGATAAAGTATTTTATGAACATTTTCAATTCATCACTTGATTGACCACTCGAGTGACGTTTTTTTAAAAATTAGAAGATTACCAGTGTATTTACTGGAAGTGTTAAGCTATGCACACTTATGATCACTTGAGTGACCACTCGAGTGATATAAAGATTTGCCATCATTTCTGCTTCACCATGATGACCAAGATAGTAATATGATTTCTAGAAAACATTTTTCTAAAAGATCACTAGAGTGATGAGATATAAAGTGCATTACTATTAGTCCACCATAGTGAATTATCTAGTGATCAATTTTCTAAAAAATAATATTCAATCAAGTCACTAGAGTTATCACTTGAGTGATGTTTCAAAATCTTCATTACTATCACTTCACCACAGTAATCTATCCTAGTGATCAATTTTCTAAAATTATTTTAAAGAGAAGATCACTCGATTGACCATTCAAGTGATGTGCTAAATTTTCATCATTATCCCTTTCCATAATGATCTGTTCTGGTGATCAGCCTTCTAAAAATTTTCTAAGAAAAGATCACACGAGCAACCATTCGAGTAATGTGTTAAAAAGTGTATCACTAGCATAGCACTATAGTGACTTTGGTAGTACCCAGTATCTTTAGAAAAGTTTCTAAGGGAAGATCACTCGAGTAACCACTCGAGTGATGTGTAAAATGTATATCACTACCACTATACCATGTTGATACTATCTGGTGACCTTTTTTCTCTTAAAACAAGAAGAAGCATGATCACTCAAGTGATCCAATTACACTCATCACTACTAGTTCACAACTGTGAAGTACCTAGTGATATATTTTCAAATGAAACAAGATCACTCGAGTGATCCTAATTTTAGATATCACTACCATATTACCACAGTGAGCAAATTAATGATCTATCTTATTTTCAAATTGACTAAGTGAATATCACTCGAGTGAAGCAGTTTAAGAAAATAGAGCATCATCTTTAAAATCTTGATACTCATCCAATCTAGCTTAAACTTTTTTGTTTGCTTCTAAATGGTCTAACACTTCATTATTCTAGGATTTGATCCTATTGTAGATACTTAATAAAGGATTAACATAAGATTAGCAAAAAGAAATTTATGCCTCAAAGCATTAAATGCACCAAGTCTCAAACGCTTCAAATTCCCTCTGACTCCAGTGGCTAAATCAAAGGACAAGAGGAACAATTTAACACCTTCAATGACTAGTTGCAATGACCTAACACTCTAATGGCTATATTCAAGAATAGTCATCAAACATACTCATACTATAAATAGAAGAGCATTGAAGATGAAGCAACAAGTAATATTGTGCATAATTACTATTACAATCATTCATTGCTAAGTCTTAAAGCTCATTCTCTGTGTGATTTTGTACTTTAGTGACCATCTATTTACTCTTGAGAGAGATTATACTTGAGCATTTATTATGGTTAAGTTACTCAAGGTAGTAGGACCTTGAGAAGGTGATTGATTACAAAGTGTAAGGGGGAGCAAGCATTCCTTGAGAAGGAATTCGATTGTACTGAGGCACCAAGAGCCCTATGAATCTTGAAAAGATAGTGGAACTCTCAAAATGGCTATCTGAGGACCTGACGTAGGTTAAGTGGATTGGACCAAACCAGTATAAATCACTTGTGTCCATCTTTGGTAATATCTCTCTAACTCTCCTCTCTTCAATTAGTTTGTATTGAAGTTTACAATTTTTAAATCACCCAATTCACCCCCCTCTTAGATGAAAGTCTTGAATTAACATGAACCAATTATATTATAAGCACTGACCATAAATTTAAGATGCAGAGATTTGAAAAAGTTTAAGAATCTTAATGTAAAAACCACACACACATAGGGACCAAAGTAAAGCACAAAAGAATGAGTAAAGAAGAGTCATTAAATGCATGAAGAAGAGGGAAAGAAAAGAATAGAGTAAGTATAGTCACAGTAAGACTAGTGGAATGGGGAAATCAAATCACCAATGATGGAGTGATCCTATTTATTCATAAATTAGAAATCAGTCATTGCCTTTCGCCGTAATCACTATGCCCGCTTCCGCGGTAATCACTATACAGCAGCATCACAAGGCAAAAGTATCACAAGGCAAAAAGCTCAACAAGGCACAAAGCTCCATAAGGTGTATCAATACATCACAAGGCAGCAGTAGCAACACAATGCATGATAGGCATACATATAGTACATTTACACAAAGTATAAGAGAGGAGTCACTACCTGTATCTTTCCTGAAGTTCTTCGGCACAGTGGGCTCACGAGTCTCACAGATGTCAAATCCTATAATCAAATTAGGGACAACCAATTAATCTCTTTTTCCAAATGCTTATTTCTATAATACTCTAAGTTGGTTACCATTTAAACTCTTTAGGATGATTATTAAAGGCCTAAACACATACTTAAAGGGTTGGAAGAAACTACCCTGAAGACCCCTTTTTCGGAAGCACAACACAGATTTTTGGCTGACTCACTAGAGTGACGATGACCTCACTCGAGTGATAAGAGACTTGCACTCGAGTGAGACTGGCTCTTACTTGCGAGTGTTTGATAGTGAGCAACAACCATAGCCTGAGAGTGCTCACAACACTCAAGCATAAGGCTTTGCACTCGGGTGATGACTCCAAATCCACTCGAGTCCTAGGAAGTACAGCACAGAAAGTGAGAACCCGAGAGCACATGCAACAATAAAGGGAAGAGCTTACTCAAGCACCACCCTTGGCACTCAGGTGAGGAGCCCACACTTACGAGTGTCAAAACACACTCCTGAATATTGACCAGCGAGTGAGGACCCGAGAGCAACCCTAACCATGAACACACACCATCACTCGAGTGACTCCATGCTCACTCGAGTGATCACCAATTTCACTCGTGGTTTAAGAAGTGCACTCGAGCTTCCTTTATGCAAACCCAGGAAAAATACAAAGAAGAAAGGGAAAACACACGGCAGCACTTGAGTGTGATCCTCCCTCACTCGAGTGATGCTATCAGATTGCCCAAATCGCAGCAAATGACAAATTCCCAGATTGGTCAAAATTGCTCCCAATGGTTCCCAAACTCCACACAAAGCTTATACCCACTCAAAATTGCCTAAGGAACACATTGGTAAACTCCAAAACACCCAAAAACCATTTTAACCACAATCTATGCTATTAGGTCTCTATAACACACACAACTCCCAATTTCATTCAAATCACTTCCAAACTTCAAAACCATTACCAACACTCCAATAACCTCACAACATACCATTTCCAATATCATCCATTATGACATTCATACATTCAAAAATTGACATAAAGCCAGGGCAAATTCTAGAATTTCTCAAACTTATCAAAAAATCACAATAAATATACCAAAAAGCATCAAATGCTTACCTCTTCACTTTGCCAAAACCAGAACTTTGATTCTCCAACTTTCAAAATACTCCAAGTCCTAAACTACCACCATTCAAAATTCTGAAACCACCAAAATGGAGCTCTTAACACTATGAAAAAGTTTAATGAAGAGGATTTGAGCATATGAAAACCATTACCCACCCAAAATTCAAACTTTCTCTTTCTCTTTCCTTGTTTGATTACCTAAAATAGAGGAATAAGGAGAAAGAATATGAGAGATGGTGAGGATGATGATGAACTGTACAATTTTCCCTTGGTCCATACCCCCAAAACCGTATAGGAGAGAGAAGAGAGAGAAAACGTGGATTTTTGTCTTTTAGCACCATCCAATAGTCCACAACATGACACTTGCCACAATCTTGCTCACTTCCTCCATGAGCTCACACCAATGCAAAGCATGGGATTCCGACCCATGGCCAATAGATCTCCACCCTTGATCTCTAATCACCAATGAGTTTCCTCTTTAGTAACTGACCAATTGGTCGGTAAATTTCTAATTTTACCATTTTGTCCTTTGGTTTCACTATAATTATTAAATCATCGCTATGAACATTTATATCAAATTCATATCACATTTATCCAAAAGTGTTTAATTACACTAATTACAATCAACATCAGAGTCATTAACCCTTAATCTAAAATTGGGTTATTACAATTCTCCCCTCGTAAAATAAATTTCGCCCTCGAAATTTGTTAAACTACTTGAGCCATAAACTCCGGATATCGCCTTCACATATCTTCTTCCGCTTCCTAAGTTGCTTCTCTCTAGGTCATCCCCTTCCAGATCACTTTCACATAAGGGATACTTCGGTGTCTGAGCCGTCGTTCTTCTCAATCAATAATCTGTTCTGGCTCCACTGCATACGTGAAATTGTCTTGCAACTCAACTTCCTTATACTCAATGATGTGAGATGGATCCAGTTGGTACTTCTTCAGCTGGGAAACATGAAACACATCGTGGAGTCTGCTCAAGTTCGGGGGTAGGGCTACTCGATATGCAACAGGTCCAATCTTTCTAAGGATCTCAAAAGGACCTATATACCTTGGGCTCAACTTCTTTCGCTTGATTGCTCACCCAATACCGGTGATAGGAGATACTCTTAGAAACACATGGTCACCAACTTCAAACTCTAGAGGCCTTCTCCTCTTATCAACATAGCTTTTCTGTCGACTTTACACTGTAAAAATCCTCTTACAAATGATTCGAATATGGGCTGAGGTTTGATCAACAAGATCTGGCCCGTACAGTTTCCTCTCAGATAATTCATTCCAACACAATGGTGATTAGAACTTTCTTCCATACAACGCTTTATACGGTGCCATTTGAATGCTCGCATGATAGCTATTGTTGTAGGCAAACTCCGCAAGAGGAAGAAAACGATCCCAACTCCCTTTGAAGTTGAGGACACATGCATGAAGCATATCCTCTAGTGTTTGAATAGTCCTTTCTGACTATCCGTCTATCTGAGGATAATAGGCCGTACTGAATCACAATCGAGTTCCCAGGGCTTCATGCAACGCCCTCCAAAATCTAGAAGTAAATTGAGGATCTCAGTCAGAAATGATATTCTTTGGTATGCCATGGAGCTTCACAATCTCCCCGAATATAAATCTTTGCTAGCTTGTCCAGAGTGTAACTAGCGTTGATTAATATGAAGTGCGCTGACTTTATTAACTGGTCCACAATGACCCAAATTGCATCATAATTCTTGATCCCGGGCAATCCCACCACAAGGTCCATGGTTACACTTTCCCATTTGTATTCCAAAATCTCAGGACTCTGCAACAAACCAGGTAGTCTTTGGTGTTCAATCTTTACCTTTTGGCATGTGAGGCACCATGCCACATATTTCGTCTATCACTCTTCAAACTTTGCCACTAATACATAAATTTCAAATTATGATACATCTTGGTCATACTAGAATGAAGAGTATACTAGCTCTTATGCGCCTCATCTAAGATTTTTTGTCTCAACTCTACCTTAAGTAGAACACAAATTCTCTTTTGATAATGAACCAATCCACTAGGTGACAGATCATAACCCTGAGCTTCTCCCCGCTTGATTCTAGCTAGATTATGCTATATCCAGCCATCTTGCCTTTGAGCCTCTTCAATCTCAAGTCACTTTACCCTTGGGAAATAGTATAGTTGGCACAGATGACCTGGTTCAACAAATTCAAATCACGAAAATCTTCTATCAATTTCCCCTCTTGTATCATCAGTGCTACCACAAGCATGTTGTTTCAACTAAGAGCATCAGCGACTACATTTGCCTTACCCAGATGATATTTGATTTCCAGGTTGTAGTCCTTAAGCAACTCTATCCAGCGACGTTATCTCATATTCAATTCTTTCTGTTCATACAGATACTTGAAACTCTTATGGTCGCAGTACAGTTCTACAGTCACACCAAATAGATAATGCCGCCAAATCTTCAATGCAAACACAATGGCCGCAAGCTCCAGATCATGAGTGGGATAGTTTATTTCTTGAGGTTTGAGCTGTCGAGAGGCATAGGCCACTACACATTCCTGCTGCATAAGGACACAACCCAATCCCTGCCTACTGGCATCACTATACATAATGTATGTCAAACTGGGATCAGGTATAATCAACACAGGTGTCGTAGTCAACCTCTGTTTTAGCTCCACAAAGCAATTTTCATAATGTTCATCCCACACAAAATGGATGATCTTTTCTCATGAGCTTGGTCATCGGCAACGCAATATGGGAGAAATTCTGAATAAATCTTCGATAATAACCAGCAAGACCCAGAAAACTGTGTATCTCAGTAACAGTTTTTGGCCTCTTTCAGTCCAGTACTACTTCCACTTTACTGGGATCTACAGAGACCTCTTCTTGCGAGATAACATGGCCTAGGAATTTCACTTCTGATAGCCAAAACTCGCATTTACTCAATTTGACATAGAGCTACTTCTCACTCAATGTATTCAACATAATTCTCAAATGATGCTCATGCTCTTCTCTACTCTTAGAGTATATCAAAATATCATCAATGAATACCACAACGAACTGATCTAGGTATTGTCGAAAAACACGGTTCATGTAATCCATGAAAACCGCATGTGCATTGGTTAGCCCAAATGGCATCATTAAGAATTCATAATGACCAAACCTAGTCCGGAAAGTAGTCTTCAGAACATCTTCTGCTTTTACTCGCAGCTGATGATACCCCGACCTTAAATCAATCTTCAAAAATACACATGAACCAGATAGTTGATCTAAAAGGTCATCAATTCTAGGGAGAGGGTACTTGTTCTTAATAGTAATCTTATTTAACTCTCTATAGTCAATACACAAATGAAGACTCCCGTCTTTCTTTTTCACAAACAAAACTGGAGCTCCCCAAGGCGAGACACTGGGTCTAATGAACCCTTTCTCAAGAAAATCTTCAATCTGCTTCTTCAGTTCTTCCATTTCATTTGAGCCATACGATATGGGGCTTTAGATATAGAACTAGCTCCAGGCACAATTGCAATAAGAAATTGAACTTCCCTTTCAGGAGACAACCCAATTAAGTCATCCAGAAATACCTCAGGGAATTCATTCACTATGAGAATACTACTCAAAGTCTCACTGGTTTCTCCTTGCACAGAAAAGAAAACCATATACCCCTGACAACCCTTTTTCAAATATTTCTCAGCCTTAGCTGTTGAAAGGAAATTTAGGCCACCATTCTCACCTTCAATGCTTTGAGAAACAGGATACATTATCCTCTTGTTCCCACAATCTAACAATAAATTATTTGCCCTCAACCAATCAAAACCCAAAATAACTTCCAATTGGTAGAGCGGTAAACAAATCAAATCTACCACAGATTCATGACCCTCAATGGTTACAACACAATTTAAACAGGCTTCTGTAGTCACAGCCTTAACACCCATCGGCGTTGACACAATCAAATCGAATGGTAACTTATACACATTCATACACAGGCGCTTCACACAATCATATAGGATAAAAGAATGACTTGCACCCGAGTTAAACAATGCTTGTAACACATATCCATGAAGAAGAACTTTACCTTGTATCAGTTTTGGATATTTTCAGGCTTCCTCATGAGTCATAGCAAATACTCTGCCCTGAGCCCTCGGTCTTTACTCCTATCGTGGCTGTCCACACTCAATGGATATAGGCCCAACTTGGGTGCATTTGAAATAGATCACTCGACCATCACAAGTCTTGCCATGATGTGGCTTGTTACAACGAGGACATGTCCATACCGTAGGAGCTCTCTGCTGATCATGTCTCTCAGACTATAGAACTTTTTACCACTCCTCTATATGGAAATGATCCCGAGTCCTTTCGCTTCTAAGAAGACTGCCCTTACTGGGCTCACTATAGCCACCAGCAGCCTTAGCCGGATATAGCTCTCTCATATTGGTTTCTGTGATCCGACATTCCTCAACAGCCTTGTTGAACTCGGTGAACTGATGGGTGGCTAGTCTCTTCCTTATATCACGCCTCAAACCCCGTACTAACATGTCTGAGTTCAACTCCTCGTTATCCATCTTCCGTAAATAAGAAGAATATCGAGACAAGTGGACGAATCGTGACAAATACTTATCAAATGACTCTGTGTCCCCTTGCTTGATGTTCAAGAACTCAGTCTCCTTCTCAAGCCTCATCGATTTGGGAAAGTATTTCACGTTGAAATGTTGCTGGAACACTTCCCAAGTCAATGGTATATTCTTGCTCCACAACGACAAAGCAATATTCTTCCACCAGCGGTTTATATCTCCCTCGAGTTTATATACTATTAATCAAGCTTTCACTTCTAAGGAATACTCAAGGACCTCAAAAATTTTCTCAAGACGGTTTAGCCAATCTTCCGCCGCCTAAGGATCAAATTTCCCTTTAAATGCTGGAGGTAGGTGCTTACAGAATCTGGAGACCCAAAATTGAAGATCTCTTTCATCTCTAGCTGGGACTCCGTATGATTCCTGGTTTGGTCTAGCATGAGGAGGTGATTCAAGTGGCCGTGCCGACCCTTCAGCCGTCTCTTCTCTATGAGTCCCCTCTTGAGTCTCCTTATGAGTAGACTGACCCTGGCCTTCATTATTCTTAGCTCTCTCAACCGTGAGCTCTTCTAGCAGCTCAGCTATCATATCTCGTTGATCCCGAATCAACCCCATCATTTCTTGCAACGGGTCCGGTGGATTCCCATTAACAACCTCCACCTCAGGATTTACTTGTTGTATTTTAGGGTGACCTTTTGTTATCCTTTTCATTATACAAATAATTCACCACATTAATCCAACAATTATGGTATACACATAATTCCATAAATCATGTATATGTCTACATAACAAGAACACATGTGTATACAACAATCATTCACTAATGATCTATCATCACTAAGGTTAAACTATAGGAGCTATCCTAGCAAACTCTACCCTTGCCAGGAACTACAGCTCTGATATAAAAAATATAACCCCCTCACCATAATTATATCCGAATTATGAAATTTAAGTGGAATAGAGACCAATAAGACAAAAATAACAATTATAATCCCTCATTTTCAAGATGGGGTATACTGAAAATAGTTCAAAAACATAATTAATCTGGTCTCACATTCACCTTCGGATACAACTACCTGTGCAGTTAAAACACATAATGAATATCAGAGTGCGTAATTAAAATCCCGGCAACCCCGGGCTACTTATATATATATATAATAGGTTTAGAGTTTCCCAAAATGGGGATTACATATCCAAAAATATTATCTACAGCTCATATACATACAGTAATTCCAAAATCCGATTAGATAATGAACGGTCCAAAATCAAAATGTCCCTACGAGATCCTAACCACTCCGGTTTGGCCGTTTCCCCTTTGAGCCACTTGCCTTGTTTGAAATGTTAGTTATTTGGAAAGAGTGAGATTCTAAAGAATCCCAGTAGTAACAAATCACTCATACAATATATAAACACAAAGCATGTATATTTATCATATTTAGCAATAATACTATGACTTATGGCTCACGCCACAACCGACAGTACTCACGGCTGTAATCACAATGCACTATGCCCGCTTTCGTGGTAATCACTGTGCCAACTTTCACTGTAATCACTATGCCCGCTTTCACGGTAATCACTATGCAGCAGCATCACAAGGCACAAAACAACACAAGGCACAAAGCAACACAAAGCTCCATAAGGCATCTCAATACATCACAAGGCAGCAGCACTAACAACACAATGCATGATAGGCATACATAAGTACATTGACACAAAGTATAAGAGAGGAGTCACTACCAGTATCTTTCCTGATGTTCTTCAACACAATGGGCTCATGAGTCTGACAGATGTCAAATCCTATAATCAAATTAGGAACAACCAATCAATCTCTTTTTCCAAATGCTTATTTCTATAATACTCTAAGTTGGCTACCATTTAAACTCTTTAGGATGATCATTAGAGGCCTAAACACATACTTAAAGGGTTGGAAGAAACTACGTTGAAGACCCCTTTTTTGGAAGCACGACACATATTTTTGGCTGGCTCACTGGAGTGACGATAACCTCACTCGAGTGATAAGAGACTTGCACTCGAGTGAGACTGGCTCTCACTCATGAGTGTTTGACATTGAGCAACAACCATAACCAGAGAGTGCTCATAACACTCGAGCATAAGGTTTTGCACTCGGGTGATGACTCCAAATCCACTCGAGTCCCCAGAAGTGTACCACAGAAAGTGAGAACCCAAAGAGCACATGCAACAACAAAGGGAAGAGCTCACTCGAGTACCACCCTTGGCACTCGGGTGAGGATCCCACACTTACAATTATCAAAACACACTCTTAAACATTGACCAGCGAGTGAGGACCCGAGGCAACCCTAACCATGAACACACACCATCACTCGAGTGACCCCATGCTCACTCAAGTGATCACCAACTTCACTCACGGTTTAAGAAATGCACTCGAGCTTCCTTCATGTAAACCCAGGTAAAACACAAAGAAGAAAGGGAAAACATACTGCAGCACTCGAGTATGATCCTCCCTCACTCGAGTGATACTCTCAAATTGCCCCAATCGCAGTAAATGACAGAAATTCTTAGATTGGTCAAAATTGCTCCCAATGGTTCCCAAACTCCACACAAAGCTTATACCCACTCAAAATTGCCTAAGGAACATATTGGTAACCTCCAAAACACCCAAAACCATGTTAACCACAATCTATGCTATTGGGTCTCTATAACACACACAACTCCCAATTTCATTCAAATCACTTCCAAACTTCAAAACCATTACCGACACTCCAATAACCTCACAACATACCATTTCTAACATCATCCATTATGACATTCATACATTCAAAAATTGACATAAAACCAGGGCAAATTCCAGAATTTCTTAAACTTATCAAAAAATCACAATAAATATACCAAAAAGCATCAAATGTTTACCTCTTCACTTTGCCAAAACCAGAACTTTGATTCTCCAACTTTCAAATTACTCCAACAACCAAACTACTACCTTTCAAAATTCTGAAACCACCAAAATAGAGCTCTTAACATTGTGAACAAGTTTAATAAAGAGGATTTTAGCATATAAAAACCATTACTCACCTAAAATTCAAACTTTCTCTTTCCTTGCTTGATCACCAAAAATGGAGGAATGAGGAGAGAGAATATGAGAGATGGTAAGGATGATGATGAAGTGTACAATTTTCCCTTGGTCTATACCCCCAAAACTGCATAGGAGAGAGAAGAAAGAGAAAAAGTAGATTTTTGTCTTCTAGCACCATGCAATAGTCCACAACATAACACTTGTCATGATCTTGCTCACTCCCTCTATGAGATCACACCAATGCAAAGCATGGGATTCTGACCCATGGCCAATAGATCTCCACCCTTGATCTCTAATCACCAATGAGTTTCCTCTTTGGTAACTGACCAATTGGTCGATAAATTTCCAATTTTACCATTTTGCCCCTGGTTTAACTATGATTATTAAATCATCCCTATGAACATTTATATCAAATTCATATCACATTTATCCAAAAGTGTTTAATTACACTAATTACAATCAACATCAAAGTCATTAGCCCTTAATCTAAAATTGGGTCATTATATTAATCCTACTACCCAGTGACCCTCTTGATCTCCAATAGGCTCACCTGCACTTGCTTTATGTGACGCAAGATTAAAAGATACACTTGCTTATTGTGATCAATTATACAAAAGAATTGCAAGTTGTAAGATCTTAAAAATTAATAAATCCACCATTATCATTTCCCAGAAATTGATAAAAAAAGGTTTCCCGGATAATAATGGCTAAAGATATTATTTACAATTTATACATATTTTAAAAATACAGGTAGTCAAAATTTTGTTCCCTGCCTTGGTTATAACAGATAAGATAATGTGCTCCTTGAAGCATGGGAAATGAAGATCTGGAAGATGAATGAACAATCCATGTTCAAGGGCTAATCATGATTATTGTGGATAATTATGAATTTAATTGGAATTATTATGTGTTTTATGGCAATATTAATTAATATGTCATAATTAGTAAAAAATTGGAATATTGTCCATAAGTTAGTGATTAAGGAATAAATTAATTACTAACTAAGAGGGAAAAATGAGAAGTGTGATTAAATGGCTAATGGAGGGATTAGATAAGTTAATTGGTGACTTATTGTGTGAGAGCCAATGGAAGTAAGACATGTGGCAAGATTTTGTGTGTGTGTGAAGGGAGAAAAGTCAAAGGGGAATAAAGAAATATATTTTTCTCTCTCTTTCCCTTGGTTTTCGTTGAAGAGGTATGGAGGGAGTATCACCATCATCATTTCATTCATCTCTCACACTCCATCTCTCTATATATATATATCTCTCTCTTGGTTCGGCCATTGTTGCACAAGAAGGAGGAAGAAGAGCTTGTGATTAAGGTAATCAAATGGCCTCCTTTTCTTAAAGTCACTTCATTAATGTTGATCCTTGGAGTGAGAGCTTCATTTTGATGTTTATAGTGTGCCCATTGGTGTTAGTTCTTGGCCACATGAAATTTTGGAGATTTGTGAATCAAGAAGTCTCTTTGGCAAAGTGAAAGAGGAAAGTGAGACTAATCTATCTATCTAAGTTTCATGCCCAATGAATAAGTTTAGAATTTCTGGGATTATTGCCCTATTTTCGAAAATATGGGTTATTGGTAATTTGGCATGTTATTGGTGTGAAAAATGGTGTTTTGATATGAGTTTTGAATAGATATATTGAGTGGAGGTTCAAATGTTAAGATTGGTGGTTTTGGGATTTTGGTGTTTAATGTTGATTCAAACCAAAGCATGATAATGGAGTAGGATTTTGGTAATTCTAATGATTCCATTGAATTCCTTGGCTGTTTTTGTGTGGGAGTAGCTTTGGTTTGGTATTTGGGTTCATTTGGATCACTTGGTAAAAAAATTCTGGAAGTGTTGTCTTACCTTCTGCGTTTTCTAGTTTCTGATAAAATCACTCGAGTGAGAGTGAGTTCACTCGAGTGAGGGATGAACATCACTTGAGTGAGGGTGAGCTCACTCAAGTGCATTAGTTTATTTTGCCCTTTGTCCTTCAATTTTCATGTTACACTTCCGGGCGAGAGGCAAGAGTGTTACCTTATTTGCAAGTGTTGTGGGTTCTCACTCGAGTGAGCCTCCTCTCACTTGAGTGCTGGTGTATTTTTTAGCTGATCTATCGTCTTGGGTTGTCACTTGCATCCAAAATTCAAGAGTGCGCTTTAACACTTCCGAGTGTTGAGTTCTCACTCGAGTTAGGTCTTTTTCACTCGAGTGATCCTCTTCTTTGAAAGTTCTTGTGCTCTCGGGCAAACACTTCCTGTCCTCACTTTCTAGCACTTAAGGTGATGTCCGTACATCACTCGAGTGAGGTCTTGTGTGCTCGAGTGTCCATACCAACACTCGAGTAAGACAATTTTCACTCAAGGTGCAGCAGTGAAAAATTAGTTTTTGATTTTCCAAAAGGGGATCTTTGGGATAGTTCTTCCAACCCCTTAGGGCTATTGTTAGAGGTATTCTTGAGTACTAAAAGAGTAATAATGATAACCAATTAAGTGTTAAGAAGCTATTGAGAATTGGAATAGAGAAATAACTCTTCGTCACTTATTATAATTATAGGATTTGACATTTGCCCTACTCGGGACAGACCGACGTCAGGACATAAACGAAAGGATCAAGGTAGTGACTTTTCTCTCATGTTGTATATCATACTTGGTATGCATGTTTATCATTGTGAATGTGTTACCGGCCATAGGGCATTACAGCACAAGCAGTTCAGCGTCAGCCGTCGTAGGGGGCAATGCTCATGATACCTACCCTGACCGTTCTCTCTGCCACTGTAAGTGCCGAGGCTGCCTTATGGAATCGTGGATTCCTGTTTGAGTATCCAGCCCGTGGGGCTGTGTGTTGTGAAATGTTTTATATAGATCTCAGCTGTGGTGATATATGTGATATGTTCATGTGGATGTGCAATACAGCAAGTAGTTCAGTGTGAGCCGTCGTAGGGGGCGATGCCCATGATACCTACCCCGGCCGTTACAACTGTTGTTGGGATTGCTGTGTGTTATATGGATGATTTACTCTCATGCTTGATATTGTGCATATTATGAGTGATTTGTTACTACAGGGATTCTTTAGAATCTCACTCTCCCAAAATTAAACTTTTTAGACAGGGCCGAAAGATCAAAAGGCAAGCGGGTGACGAAGAGCTGGTAGAGCTCCGTATTAGGAGTTTGTTTTTGGTTAATGGTTATAATTATATAACATTTGGATATTTTTGGTAGAAACAATTGTATATATTGGATTTTGTGTAATCCCCAAGTAAAGGGTATGAATTGTGGGCTTTGTGCCTTTGTGTAAACCCTTATTTAATGAATGGAACCTGAGTGAGTCGGGAATTTACTTTGCACTCTGATATTTGTAAATGAAATCCACCTGTACAGGCCATTATTGTTTTGTATTGTGAATATGAGACCATTGTGAATAAGTTTTGAAAATTTTTTTGCAAATCCGATTTTGGGCAAAAGATTACCTTAATAAGTCCCAATTTAAAATTTGGTCTCTAATTCCACATTAATTACGTTTTTAAGAACTTAATCTCGGCCTAAGGTGGGAAGGGGGTTACATTTGTGGTATCAGAGCTGTAGTTCTTTGCAAGGTGAGGATTTGCTAGGATACCTCGCTTAGTTGGCCTTAGTTGTTTGTCTTAAGGTAGCTTAATGATTAATAGTTGTTGGTTGTATACACATGAGTATTTCTACTGTTAGTGGATATATCTAAGTCTAATAGATTATGTGTATACACTTGCTTTGAAACTGACATGGTGAATCATTGTAGAGTTAAAGGACAACATGGTTTGCCTTAGAGTCAGGCAAGAGGACCCAGAGGTAAAGGAGTTGAATGACAATCCACCTGACCCAATACGGGAACTGATGGATTTAGTGAGAGAACAACGAGATATGATCCGTGAGCTGAGAGAAGAGCTCCGGGAAGAAAGAGCCAAGCGTAATGAGGAAAGGGCCCAGTCAACTCATGAGGAGACTCAAGCAGAGACTCATCAAGAGGAGACAGCTGAGGGGTCCAATCGGTCTCATGAATCCCCACCTCACTCGGTGCCCAATCAAGAATCCCAAGGGGTGCCGGCTCGTGAGGAAAGAGACTTGCAATACTGGGTCTCTAAGTTTTGTAAACATCTACCTCCATTGTTCAAGGGGAGGTTTGAGCCCCAAGTTTCTGAGGACTGGTTGAATAGTCTAAAGAAGATTTTTGAGGTCCTCGAGTACTCTACGGAGGTGAAGGCTAAGCTGGCCGTGTATAAACTAAAGGGGGATGCAGACCGGTGGTGGCGGAATATCGTCATAGCACTTCGAAGCTGGAATGTGCCATTGACTTGAGAGGTATTCCAAGAAAAGTTTAACGAGAAGTACTTCCCCAAGTCGGTGAGGTTGGAAAAAGAGTCTGAGTTCCTGGCTATCAGGCAAGGGGATACGGAGAGTTTGATAAGTATCTTTCCCGTTTCGTCTGGCTATCTTGATACTTTACACATCTCCGGGATAGGGATGATGAGGAATGGAGCTTTGATATGCTTATCCGGGGCTTAAGGCATGAACTGAAAAAGAGATTAGCCACTCACCTGTTTACTAACTTCAACAAGGCGGTGGAGCAGTGTAGGATTGTTGAGAACAATCTGAGAGATTTATACCCAGTTAAGGGTAAAGATAGTCGCAGTGATCCTAGTAAGTCTAATACTTTCCAGAAGCATAAGGGGCAAGGATCATCATATGGGGGTGGTAACAAAAAGCCCTATCAACCTGGGGGTCATGGTGATCAGAGACCTCCAGTGGGACCGGTGTGCAATCAGTGCAGAAAGTACCATCCGGGAAGAACTTGTGCTGGGGAGGTGATTTGCTTCAACTGCAAACAAGTGGGTCACATCTTTACTAAGTGCCTACGACAACCGGCAGAGCAAAGGCCTAAGAATCCGGGTCGAGTGTTTGCAATAACACATGAGGAGGCCCGAAAGTCGCCTGAACTAATCCAAGGTAAAATCCTTCTTGGTGATAATGAATTAAATGCTTTGTTTGATTTGGGTGCAAGTTATTCGTTTATAGCTTATGAATGTGTTAAGCGCCTAGAATTGGTTGTGCATAAATTGCCATTTGATTTGGTTGTGTCGACGCCGATGGGTGTCAAGGCTGTGATGGTTGTTGAGGGTCAGGAGTCTACAGTTGATTTGATCTGTTTGTTGCTTCAACAATTAGAAGTTATTATGGGTTTTAATTGGTTGAGAGCAAATGATGTGCTGCTTGATTGTGGTAATAAGAAGATAGCTTACCGTAATGCACAGCGGGGAAACAATATGAATGCTAGTTTAAATTTGCTTTCAACAACTAAAGCTGAGAAATATCTTGAGAAGGGATGCTAGGGTATATGGTGTTCTTCTCTGTTCAGAGAGAGTCAGAGGAATCTCTAGAAAGCATACCCATGGTGAGAGAATTCCCTGAGGTATTCCCAGATGATCTTAATGGGTTGCCTCCGGAAAGGGAAGTGTAATTCCCAATTGAGATTGTACCTGGAGCTGGTTTAATATCGAAAGCCCCATATCGTATGGCGCCTAACGAGATAGTGGAGTTGAAAAAGCAAATTGAAGTGTTTCTTGAAAAAGGGTTCATCCGACCCAGTGTATCGCTGTGGGGATCTCCAGTGTTGTTTGTGAAAAAGAAAGATGGAAGTTTGAGGCTTTGTATTGATTATAGAGAACTTAACAAGGTTACTGTTAAGAACAAGTATCCTCTCCCAAGAATTGATGACCTGTTAGATCAATTGTCTGGCTCATGTGTATTCTCCAAAATTGATCTAAGGTTGAGATATCATCAGTTGCGTGTGAAGGTAGCGGATGTTTCAAAGACTACTTTCAGAATGAGGTATGGGCACTATAAGTTCCTTGTGATGCCCTTTGGATTGACGAATGCACCGGTGGTATTCATGGACTATATGAACCGCGTCTTCTGACAGTATCATGACCAGTTTGTGGTTGTGTTTATCGACGATATTTTGATATACTCTAAGAGTAGAGAAGAGCATGACCAGCATCTAAGAATTGTGTTGAAAATCTTGCAGGAAAAGCAACTCTATGCTAAACTGAGCAAGTGTGAGTTTTGGCTTACGAAAGTGAAGTTCCTTGGCCATGTGATCTCACGAGATGGGGTATCGGTGGATCCCAGTAAGGTGGAAGTAGTACTTGATTGGAAGAGACCAGAAACTGTTTCTGAGATTCGCAGTTTTCTGGGTCTTGCTGGTTATTACCAGAGGTTCATTCAGAACTTCTCGTGTATTGCATTACCGATAACCAAGCTCACAAGGAAGGATCAACCATTTTTGTGGGATGAACGTTGTGAGCGGAGTTTCACTGAGCTGAAGGAGAGGTTGACTACAGCACCAATGTTGATTATACCTGATCCCAGTGAGGCTTACGTCGTGTACAATGATGCTAGTAAGCAGGGGTTAGGGTGTGTTCTGATGCAGCAAGGACGTGTAGTGGCCTATGCCTCTCAACAGCTGAAACCGCATGAGATGAACTACCCCACTCATGATCTGGAGCTTGCGGCAATAGGTTTGCATTGAAAATTTGGTGTCATTACCTGTACGGTGTGACTGTGGAACTGTACTGCGACCACAAGAGTCTCAAGTATCTATATGATCAGAAAGAGTTGAACATGAGACAGTATCGATGGATGGAGTTGCTGAAAGATTACAACCTGGAGATCAAATATCATCATGGTAAGGCTAATGTCGTCGTCAATGCTTTGAGTCGGAAGGCAGTGCTAGTGGCAACGATGATGATCCAAAAGAAGAAACTGATAGAGGATTTTTGGGATTTGAATCTCTCGAATAATATCCTGTGTGCCAGTTATGGTGTGGTCTAAAAGGAGAATGACCTGAGGACTGAAATTGAAGAAGCTTAGATGCTTGATAAGCAAGCCCAGTCGATTCGAGCTATGATTGAGCGAGGAGAGACGTGAGACTATGACTTGTCACCAAGTGAACTGGTGCATTACCAGAAGAGAATCTATATTCCACTGAAGGCTGACTTGAGGTTGAGAATTCTTGATGAGGCTCATAAGAGTCAGTATACTCTTCACCCCGGTATGACCAAGATGTATCATAACTTGAAGTCTATGTATTGGTGGCCAGGGTTGAAGAGTGATGTGACAAAGTATGTGGCGCGGTGTCTTACCTATCAAAAGGTGAAGATTGAGCACCAGAGACCACCAGGATTGCTTCAGAGTCCAGAAATTCCAGAATGGAAGTGGGAGAGTGTGACCATAGATCTAGTGGTGGGTCTGCCCAGGATCAAGAATTATGATACGATCTGGGTGATTGTTGATCGACTCACGAAATCTGCGTACTTCATACCCATCAATACTAGCTATTCTCCTGACAGGCTGGCTGAGATATATATCAAAGAGATTGTGAGACTCCATGGTACACCAAAGAATATTATCTCTGATAGAGATCCTCGGTTTACTTCTAGATTCTGGAGGGCTCTACATGAAGCTATGGGTACTCAATTGAGGTTTAGTACAGCCTACCATCCTCAGACAGATGGACAATCAGAAAGGACTATCCAGACTCTTGAAGATATGCTGAGAGCATAAGTCCTTGACTTCAAGGGAAAATGGGATTACTATCTTCCATTGGCTGAGTTTGCGTACAACAACAGTTACCATATGAGTATTCATATGGCTCCGTATGAGGCACTATATGGGAGAAAGTGCCAGTCACCGTTGTGCTGGAATGAGTTGTCTGAGAGGAAGCTGTATGGGCCGGATCTAGTTGACCAAACCGTTGAGCATATTCGAGTTATTAGAAAAAAGGCTCCTTGCAGCTCAGAGTTTTCAAAAGAGCTATGCTGACAAGAGGAGAAGACCTCTAGAGTTTGAAGTGGGGGATCATATTTTCTTGAGAGTGTCTCCGATCACAGGCATCGGGAGAGCAATCAAGCAGAAGAAGCTAAGTCCAAGATTCATTGGTCCATTTGAGATTCTAGCAAGAATCATGCCTGTGGCATATCGGATAGCCCTACCCCCAAGTTTGAGCAGATTGCATGATGTATTTCATGTCTCGCAGCTCAAGAAGTACCAACCAAACCCTGAGCATATCATTGAGTATGAAGAGGTTGAGTAGCAAGATAACTTCACTTATGCGGTAGAGCTGGAGCGTATCATCGATCGAGAAGAGCGGAGGCTCAGGCATCGAAGCTTACCGTTTGTGAAGGTGGTTTAGAAGGGATTGTCTCCAAGGGAAGCCACTTGGGAGGTAGAAGCGAACATGAAGAAAAGATTTCTTAATTTTATGCCCATTGATGTATAACAAATTTCGAGGGTGAAATTTATTAAACAGGGGGGAATTGTAATATCTCAATTTTTGATTAAGGGCATGATTATTGTGGATAATTATGAATTTAATTGGAATTATTATGTGTTTTATGGCAATATTAATTAATATGTCATAATTAGTGAAAAATTGGAATATTGGCCATAAGTTAGTAATTAAGGAATAAATTAATTACTAACTAAGAGGGAAAAATGAGAAGTGTGATTAAATGGCTAATGGAGGGATTAGATAAGTTAATTGGTGACTTATTGTGTGAGAGCCAATGGGAGTAAGACATGTGGCAAGATTTTTTTTTTTTGTGAAGGGAGAAAAGTCAAAGGGGAATAAAGAAATATATTTTTCTCTCTCTTTCCCTTGGTTTTCGTTGAAGAGGTATGGAGGGAGTATCACTATCATCAGTTCATTCATCTCCCACACTCCATCTCTCTATCTCTCTCTCTCTCTCATTTTCTCTCTCTTGGTTCGGCCATTGTTGCACAAGAAGGAGGAAGAAGAGCTTGTGATTAAGGTAATCAAATGGCATCCTTTTCTTAAAGTCACTTCATTAATGTTGATCCTTGGAGTGAGAGCTTCATTTTGATGTTTATAGTGTGCCCATTGGTGTTAGTTCTTGGCCACATGAAATTTTGGAGATTTGTGAATCAAGAAGTCTCTTTGGCAAAGTGAAAGAGGTAAGTGAGACTAATCTATCTATCTAAGTTTTATGCCAAATGAATAAGTTTAGAATTTTTGGGATTATTGCCCTATTTTTGAAAATATGGGTTATTGGTAATTTGGCATGTTATTGGTGTGGAAAATGGTGTTTTGATATGAGTTTTGAATAGATATATTGAGTGGAGGTTCAAATGTTAAGATTAGTGGTTTTGGGATTTTGGTGTTTAATGTTGATTCAAACCAAAGCATAATAATTGAGTATGATTTTGGTAATTCTAATGATTCCATTGAATTTCTTGGGTGTTTTTGTGTGAGAGTAGCTTTGGTTTGGTATTTTGGGTTCATTTGGATCACTTGGTAAAAAAATTCTGGAAGTGCTGTATTACCTTCTATGTTTCCTAGTTTTTGATAAAATCACTCGAGTGAGAGTGAGTTCACTCGAGTGAGGGATGAACATCACTCGAGTAGGGTGAGCTCACTCGAGTGCGTTAGTGTATTTTGCCCTCTGGCCTTCAGTTTTCATGTTGCACTTCCGGGCGAGAGGCAAGAGTGTTGCCTCACTTGCAAGTGTTGCGGGTTCTCACTCGAGTGAGCCTCCTCTCACTCAAGTGCTAGTGTATTTTTCAGCTGATCTATCGTCTCGGGTTGTCACTCGTGTCCATAATTCAAGAGTGCGCTTTAACACTTGCAAGTGTTGAGTTCTCACTCGAGTGAGGTCTTTTTCACTTGAGTGATCCTCTTCTTTGAAAGTTCTTGTGCTCTCAGGCAAACACTTCCTATCCTCACTTTCTAGCACTTGAGGTCTTGTGTGCTCGAGTGTCTATACCAACACTCGAGTGAGACCATTTTCACTCGAGGTACAACAGTGAAAAATTAGTTTTTGTGTTTCTAAAAAGAGATCTTTGGGATAGTTCTTCCAACCCCTTAGGGCTATTGTTAGAGGTATTCTTGAGTACTAAAAGAGCAATAATGATAACCAATTAAGTGTTAAGAAGCTATTGAGAATTGGAATAGAGAAATAACTCTTCGTCACTTATTATAATTATAGGATTTGACATTTGCCCTACTCGGGACAGACCGACGTCAGGACATGAACGAGAGGATCAAGGTAGTGACTTTTCTCTCATTTGTATATCATACTTGGTATGCATGTTTATTATTGTGAATGTGTTACTGGCCATAGGACATTACAGCGCAAGCAGTTCAGCGTGAGCCATCATAGGGGGCAATGGTCATGATACCTACCCCAATCGTTCTATCTGCCGCTGTAAGTGCCGAGGCTGCCTTATGGAATCGTGGATTCCTGTTTGAGTATCCAGCCTGTGGGGCTGCGTGTTATGAAATGTTTTATATAGATCCCAGCTGTGGTGATATATGTGATATGTTCATGTGGATGTGCAATACAACAAGTAGTTCAGCGTGAACCGTTGTAGGGGGCGATGCCCATGATACCTACCCCGGCCGTTGCAACTGTTGTTGGGATTGCTGTGTGTTGTATGGATGATTTACTTTCATGCTTGATATTGTGCATATTATGAGTGATTTGTTACTACGGGGATTCGTTAGAATCTCACTCTCCCAAAATTAAACATTTTAGACAGGGCCGAAAGATCAAAAGGCAAGCAGGGTGATGAAGAGCGGGTAGAGCTCCGTGTTAGGAGTTTCTTTTTGGTTAATGGTTATCATTGTATAACATTTGGATATTTTTTGTAGAAACAATTGTATATATTGGATTTTGTGTAATCCCCAAGTAAAGGGTATAAATTGTGGGCTTTATGCCTTTGTCTAAACCCTTATTTAATGAATGGAACTCGAGTGAGTCAGGAATTTACTTTGCACTCTGATATTTGTAAATGGAATCCACCTGTACAGGCCATTATTGTTTTGTATTGTAAATAAGTTTTGAAAAAGTTTTTTCAAATCCGATTTTGGGCAAAAGATTACCTTAATAAGTCCCAATTTAAAATATGGTCTTTAATTCCAGATTAATTATGTTTTTAAGAACTTAATCTCAACCTAAGGTGGGAAGGGGGTTATAGCGAGCAGTTTTTTTTTTTAAATTTTTGGTTATAAAAAATAGCTGCAAGCTGTTGATGACTTGATGGAGAGAAAGTTCACCATAATAAAACTTGATTGGAGGTTTTTTTTTTTACAAAAAAAAAATTATATACAGGAATATTTTTATTTTATTTTATAAATTTGTTACAATAATCTATTAATAATTATATAATATAAGAGAAATTTCATCAAATAGTAAACTATGTATAACAATGAAATGTTTTTAATCTATAAATAATAAAAAATTTATTATGTCAATAATTTATATTAAATATTAATAATAATATAAATATTAAATAAATTAATCAAATAAGAGTAGGCGGGATACGTCACGTCACCACAAACCTTGTTATGTTTATAGATGACCGAGGTATCTGTTTATACATTTATATTTTTGGGTAAATTAATCTAGAGGCTCGTATAGTTTTTATTGATTTTGAATCAGGTCCCTGTACTTCATTTTCTTTTTGTCGGGTCCTTCAAGTTTCGATCGTTAGATCTGTTAGTTCCCACCATTAATTATGCATTAACATTGTTAAAATTTCTATCAGAAAGCACTATTCACGCCTGAAACATCTCCATGTCAGACCATGTCCTGTTTCAACTTGACCCAACGCCATAGATGTTCTATTTCGTGTTTGAACTTTGAAGCCTCCATCCCCCACCAACTCCCCCACCAACTTTCTCAACACTAACGTATATATTCCACTTTTCCACGCCTCTTTGACAAACCCACTCCAACTCCCTCCTCCTGCAATTCTCTCTCAATTTTCTTCTTCAATAGTTCACTAAAATGAAGCATCTTGATTTAATAATGCTGGGTGTGAACATCCTATTTTGTCCGGGTCCCATATAAAAAATTTTAAAAAAAAATCCTACTTCATGATTACACATCTAAATTAATAAGAAAATCATATTTATAGCAATTGGATTATAACTGAAATTTGAAAAATGATCATCATTAATGGTGATTGTCCTGAAATTGAGATTTGTAATAAATGACAATAAATTTCAAAATAAGTCATCTCATTAATATTATTTGATATTTGGATTAAGAAATTTTGTGTGAAGTCATTGGGGAGGAAAAAAACATAGAAATTAAAAAATACAACAAAAATATCTCTCATTGATGGTGATGGGTTTACATTAGGAAATTTCTTGTAGTGAAAATGTAAAAAATAATAAATAAAAAACAAAAATTAAAAATTATTTCTCATTCATGTTGGTAGGTTTAAATTAGGAAATTAATTGTGGAAAAAATAAAAAAAAAACTAAAAACTAAAATTTTAAAAAAAAATCTCTCATTGATGGTGATTGGGTCAAGTTAAGAAGTCTTGTCAACAGAAAATACAAAAAAATAACAAAAAAGGAAAATTAAAAAAATGCATTAATGAGACAAAACCCTAGGAGATGCCCATTTAAAGGAGTGCACAAGAGTAAGTAGGACACAAGAATTTCAAGGTGACCAAGGAGAAAAGTGAGAAGCTTCTTGAGACATGGACATCAGAGGCACGTGCTTGTTGGCTTGAAGAACTCTTTTTTTTTTTTATGCAAATGAAAAGTATCAAAATAAAAAAAAAACATTCCTTTTTTAAAATAAACGAATTTGGTTTTATAGGAGAAAATAAGAAAAATGCTTTTTTTAAAAAATAAAATAAAATAAATGAACCAAACAAAAAATATTTTCCCAAATAAATTAAAAAAACCTTTTTTCAAAAAAATATCAACCAAGTGATATGCATTTTTATCCCCCAAACTACGTGACTTTGATCCCTCTAAAGGGCACATAGGCCCTAAGCTCTTTTCTTAAGTCAAGGTCAAATTGGTAAATAAACAGTTTTCCCTTTATTAATTTCTTATTTTTTTGTAAATATTTTCTTTATTTCTTTTTTTCTTTGGGTAATTATAATAAACTTAAAGGCCATATTTATTTTTAAATAATTGACTTAGGGTAACCGTTCTTATGAACAGGTGATATGAAGTACCTAACACCTTCCCCACGCACAATTAACTTATGAACCCTATTTGGTCTTCATTATTGAAAAACGGTTTCCAAAATTATTCTTTTTTAGAATTTTGGTGGTGATTCTATATTTTTTAAATTTTGGGCTA
Organism: Inga oerstediana; assembly: GCA_963210345.1. Classification (NCBI taxonomy): domain Eukaryota; kingdom Viridiplantae; phylum Streptophyta; class Magnoliopsida; order Fabales; family Fabaceae; genus Inga; species Inga oerstediana. Next base: position 36,049,557 of record OY723407.1, on the reverse strand, counting down.
TAACTTGGTGACTCTACTAAGAAATAGTTGAAAACCAGATAGGGTTCAAGATAAATTTGAAAAATATGGAGTTGCCACTAAGCTTTTAAAAAAAGATAATTTTAGAAACCCTTTTTGATAAATAAAAACCAAATAGGGTTCGAGAATCGATTGTGCGTTGGGAAAGTGTTAAGCACCCCATAGCACCCATTTATAAAAACGGTTACTCTAAATCAATTATTTAAGAAGAATATGACTTTTAATTTTATTATAATTACCTAAAGAAGAAAAGAAATAAAGAAAATATTTACAAAACAATAAGAAATTAATAAAGGGAAAATTGTAATTTATAAAGTTGGGTTTGACTTAGGAAGAGAGTCTAGAACCTACACACTCTTTAGAGAGATCAAAGGCTATGTAGTTCGGGGGTAAAAAGGCATGTCACTAGGTTGATATTTCTTTTAGAAAAAAGGTTTATTTAATTTATTTGAGAAAAATATTTTTTGTTTGATTTGTGTTTTTTATTTTTTTAAATCATTTTTCTTATTTTCTCATATGAAACCAAATTAATTCATTTTAAAAACGGATCCTTTTTTCTATTTTGATACTTTTTATTTACAAAAGAAAAGAAAAAGAGTTCATCAAGCTTGTGACACCCCAAAATTTTATTCACCAAGAGTATATTATGATTATTTTATATATTCAATAAAATGGTGAATATTAAGAGTCAAAGGAATTAAATATTGAAAATTGAAAGTTGAACAGTATTTTTAGTGAAATCATCTGCGAGGAAGTGAGTTTTTCATGTGGTTTTGGAAGATCAAATGATGAGCAAAAATAATGAAATTTTATAGGGTGAATGTAGACATCCTAAGATTTAATTTGATAGGTAATATAAATCAATTCAAGCTATGTACAAAACGATATGAATTTTTGAAGTTAGCCCAAAAAATCTGGAAAGTTTCTGGAGCAACAGTTAAAGATTGAAAATCTGATAATAATATGATCCCAACTAGTAAAAATCCATATTTTTTCTTGAAACTAGGCTCAATGAGGGTTCCATAGTCTTTGGAATCACTCCAAAATGATGTCTACAAGTTTAGTTATAATTTTTCAAAGTTAAGGCAGAAAATCTGCTAGAATTGGCATTATTCCAAAAAATGAAAATAAAATGTGTTAGAAATTGATTAATGGAATTAAAATGCCAAGTGTCATGATTATATGAGGAGGGGATTAAGTTATAATGGATTTGTATGAGCATATGTCAAATTGCATTAAAATAATGCTACATGGACAAATAATGATGAAATATTATGCTACCTTGAGTGCAAGAATTGATCTAGTTGGAAGAGTAATGGTTTAGTTGGAGTAAAAGGAAGAGGGAGCATGTTTTTTTTAAAAGTTAACCAAGGGAGAAGGCTAGTCCAATGTTAAGGGAAGTGAAAGGGAGTAATTATGAAGGGAGTATGAGTGGAAGCATGGAGGGAAGTATGGTGGTTAGCAAGTGTCACCATGTCAACCCTTGATGAAATCATTGGTGTAGAATGAATGGAGGAAAATTTATGAAGCCATTCCTTCCCCTTTCCTTTGTGTAGTTTCGGCCAATTTAAGGGGGGGAGAGAGTTTGGAGAACCTTGAAGAGCTAGAGAAAAGGAAGAAGAAGAAATTAAGATAAGTATTGGTTTCTTGAGTTTTTCTTGTAGCATTACCCTAGATCATTCTCTAAACTCTTGTTCTTCATGAATCCATGGTGGTGAAGGCACACTTTGAGATCAAGAAGAGAGGGACGAGGTGCCTAGTGTGAGAGGATCTAAGAAGACTAAGAGGTAACTACATTAAACTCAAATCTATACTTGTATGAATTTGGTTTTAAAGTTTGTTGATAGTTTGATGATTTCTGGTTGAGTTGTAAAATTCGGAAAGCTATAACCCTAAGGGGTTATGTAGCCCAAATTTCTTTGAATCATGATTAAAAAGTGTTTAAATGAGTTAATAAAGGATTAGAAGTGGAAAAGTATAAGTTTTGGAAGCTAAAACACAAAACTACATTTTCTATTTTTCTATTTTTCTTCAAGAATTTTGGCTAGCACTGTTTCAAGGAGTAGGAGCTGGATTTTCAGGAAATAAATGGTTTCATTGGATTCAGTGGGCAAAAATAGGTGGGGTTACAGTTGGTCACTTTTTCAAAAAAGGCCGAAAAAACATAATTACGAAAACGCTCATAAAACCCTAAATCGTCAAGGCTATTTTCATAATTTGGCAGTGAATTTGGTGATTTCGAGCTTGAAAATGGATTCTTTGGGTGAAAATACGTCAAGATAGCCCTAGTCAAAATTTTGGGAAAATGTGTTATCGGGCCGAGTACGACGAGGCCGGGCCGAGGTCCTGGGGCATTTTGGTAAATTTAAACCATAGACTAATATAACTACCAGAAACACTATGAAAGAGTCTAAAATGATACTTGGATAGGTTATGACCTATTTTTTTGTACATTTAATATTTTAGGATCAAGTTGGAGGCCGGACACTACACATTTTTCGAGACACATCTAAAGAATGTTCATAAAGCTTTGAGATAGGAACATTATCCTTTATACATCATGCCATACTTATATGATTGTGTGGTTGCCATTGTTGTAAATGTACTTTATTAATCAACATGTTTTGCCCAGAGAGGGGCCAGTAGTGGGGCCAATAGTGCCAGAGGCACTTACACTAGAGTTGGTGAGAACCCAACCAGTGCAGAATAGTGGGGCTGGGCCCTACTCATGTATACATGCAAATTGTGTATTTATATTGTTCATTAATTAGTGCATACCTTGGCCATGTCATGTTTACTTTTCGCATTTTCTATAAACGATAGTATGTTTCTACTGGGGTTCTTCAGAATCTCGCCCTATTTTTAAATAAACATTTTAGCGGGTGCCAGTGGGTCAAAGGGCAAAGGCGTAGACGCCCGAAAGTGATTGGCACGTGTCGCGAGGCAAGTACATGATCATGGTTATAATTAGTTTATGTTTAAGATATTTTGGGAAATTATGTAAATATTAAGTTTCCGCTGTATTTCGTTCACGAACGACGTGGGATTGTAAACGAATATTTTTATCAGTATAATTGTTCTTTTCTGTATGCCCATTGAATTCCGTCTTTATTACTCTTCGATTATCGAAATGAAAACAGTTGTTGACAAAGCCAACAAGAACATGATCATCATATTAATAAGGAGGTTTAGGATTAATATCAAACCTCACATATATGTACATCTTGCAAAATAATTTCAAGAAGTGACAAGCACATACCTTTTTATCCTTACCAGCTATACAAACAACAAGGTGAGAAAACCACATGGATAGCATAACACAATCACATACAATTTATCCAAAATGACAACATATTATTAGAATGTATATTTGAGTCTACTGAACATGAAGGAGAGAATAAAAATTAACCATTAGGCATCTAGCCATTTGAATGGAAGAAGATGCCATACCTCTCGCCTTTTGGTGCTCACATGTCATGTTAAGCGATGGATAACAATATCAAAGGAAAGAAACAAATAGATGAGAAGGTGAATGCAAGGTGTGTGAGAGAGAGAGAGAGAGTCAAACACTATCAAGAATAAAAGAAAATAGTTCACAATAAATTAAAGTCATGTAACTAGCACGTATCTCTAATGTCCATGTCTCAAGAAGCTTCTCACTTGCCTCCTTGCTCTCCTCAAAATTTTTGTGTCCTACTCACTTTTGTGCTCCCCTTTAAATTGGCATCTCCTTGGGTTTTGCCTTATTAATGCATTTTTTAAATTTTCATTTTTTAATTATTTTTTTTTGTATTTTCTATTGAAAAGACTTCATAACTTGACCTAATCACTATCAAAGAGAGATTCTTCTTTTTTTTTTTATTTTTTTTTTAATTTTTTTTTAATTTTTCCTACAAGTAATTTCCTCATTTAAACCTATCAACATGAATGAGAAATATTTTTTTAATTTTTAATTTTCGTTTTTTATTTATTATTTTTTTATTTTTCCCTACAAGCAATTTCCTAATTTAAACCTATTAACATGAATGAAAGATATTTTTTTGTTTTCTATTTTTTCCTCCACAATGACTTTACACTAAATTTCCTAATCTGAATATCAAATAACGTCAATGAGATAAATTATTTTAAAATTTGTTATTATTTACTACAAACCTTAATTTCAAGACAATCATCATTAATAATAATTATTTTTCAAATTTTAATTATAATCCAATTGCAATCATTTTCTTATTAATGTAGATGTATAAGCATCAAGCAAGATCTTTTTCTTTTTTTAATTTTTTATTATTTTTGTGTAGGACTCAGATAAAATAGGGTATTCACACTTTGCCTATCAAAATCTCTCCTCAATTGCCATAATCGTCCTCCTCCCTGCAAAAAGAAACAGTCCCGATAAACATTTGTAGATCGAGGCCACCACCAATAGCTTCAACCACGGAAGAATCGTCGGCAAGGGTCGACTTGGAACTATGTACGCAGGTCTCAACAACGAAGAGCTCGTAATTCACCCTTGCCTTGTTCTAAGTAATGTAGGACTTGGGTTCACCTCTTCGATGAAATGGCTCTCATCAGCACAACTGTAACCCCCTTCCGTAATTATATCCGAAATACGCGATTTAAAGTGAAATAGAGACCAATAAGAAAGAAAACTATTCCAAAATCCCATCTTCATGATAGGTTTTTCACAAATACATTTTGAAATCTAATTGAACTGGTCTCATATTCACATATCGAATATAACTACTCTGCAAGGATAAATCACATTCGTATAACTATCAGAGTGCACAATATAAATTTCCAGCAAACCCGGATTTCTTACATTAATACAAGCTTACAAGGCACTTTCGCCCTTTACAATTTTCCAAATAGGGGATTACACAAATTCTCATCCCAATTAACCGAATATACATTCGAAACATGTACAATATCCAAATATACATAATCCCAACCATAATGATAACCAACTACTAAATTGACAACCCAAAGTTGTCTTCGCCGCTCTTGGTTGCTTGCTGCATCCTCGATCCACCTACCCTGTCTAAAATGTTGGTAGGGGAGGGTGAGATTCGAGAGAATCTCAGTAGGAAACAAATACCAAAATGCACGTATGATAAGTGTATAATGCATGATATGCTTGCAATACATATCATATGCCCATACCATGACACAACTGCATGCTCAATGTTTCAACAACACACTCATGGCCATAGCATAAATAGAAACAGAGCTTCAAACATCATATATGTTCCACATAATCAAGCAAAGCAATAACATGCATCAACACATTACACAATATCATATACAGGCAAGGAGGTAAGTTCCCTACTCTCTTCTTTCCACGTATGCTCCAGCTCCGCTTACTCGCGATCCAAATGAATACTGAACCCTATAAACCAAATCAAGGATATAGGGTCAATTTCAATTCCAAATCCTTACTTTTATATCACTTAAAGTTCGTTACCATTCACACCCTTTAGGTGGCTAAAATAAGCTCAACGAAAGCCTAAAGGATTGGGTCGTACTAGGTTGGAAATCACCTTTCAAAATCACAAATTGCTGAAAATGGGGGGTTGGCTGCAGCCAGAACACGCACAGAAGGTTTTTGGCTGTAGCCAAGATTTTCTGGCTGCGGCCAAAACGTGCACAGAAACTTTTGCGCTGCAGCCAGGATTTTTCTGTTGCAGCCAATGCAACTTCAAAAATTCATAACTAATTCCCAAAAAATCGAAATGAGGTGATCCCAAAGCCAAATGAAATATTTTTAAGTCCTCTTCATAGGAAAAATATGGTTCATTACCAGAAATCACCACACAAATCCAGATTTACACAAAATCCAACATTGCTCCAAAATAGAATCCAGTTTCGACCTCAAACTTTGGGCAGACATAAATCCCAGTTCACAAAACGAAATGACACATGTTATATGTCCATTTTGAAGATTAAGATGTGAACTTCAAGACTGGAAAGTTTCAGAATTTTCTAACATCATTTTACCATTCAAAACGGCAACACAAGCAGACTGCCCAGACAAAATTCTCACTGGACAGAATTTCCAGTTTTGCAACCAATGATTCCAATCCAATTCAAATCAATTCCAATGATTAAATACCACAACATTACACCATTTCCAACATAAAACACAACCCAATTCATCCAATCCAAAATCACAAGAAAATCAGGGCAAAATTCGAAATTCACTAAACTCATCCACAATTCACAAAACTTAGATCAAAAGGAAGCAAATGCTCACCTCTTCCTCTTTCCCAAACCAATTTCTTGATTCTTCATCTTTCAACTTTTGCTCAAGCAACAAAACACCTCCTCTCACAAATCTAAAACCATAGAGATGAAGCTCTCATCACTATGAACAACTTTATAGAAGATGAATTGAGCATTAGAGGCTAACAAACAAGCTAAATCTCACCTTGATTCTTTCTCTTTCCTCCTCCACTTTGGACGTTCATGGAAGTTAAGGAGAGAGATGAAGAAGATGAAGAGGGTCAGATTTTGGCCCTCATTTGACCATTTGGACGTTCAAATAAGGGAGGAGAGGAGAGAGGGAAGAGTTGACAAATTAACCCCATCCAAAGGTCCAAAACTTGCCAAGTGTCAACATCTCAACACACCTCCCATGAGCTCACATGAGCACACCACATGAGATTCCACCCTTTGATCTATTACACAAATCAATCTCAACCATTGATCTTGAAGTTACCAATGAGTTTCTTCTTCGGTAACTGACCAATTGGTCGGTAACTTTACCGTTTTGCCTCTGATTTCGGTAATTCGGTAATTCTCATTGAATCACCACCAAACACTTCATATCGTTTCATTTAGCCACAATATGCGCCTTCCCTCTATTTTAAGTCAATTTAGATGTTAATCCATAATTGAGCTTAAATACAGGGTTTTGGCACTGCTCACAGCACATACGAATCACATCGGGTACTAACTCACACCATAATCTCCAAAAGGGTTCATTTATCACTAATGACATCCACTTTTGGAGTCAATATCTCTTAATTATAATTTAGGATCTTGCTAAACCATGGCTTAGCAGTCCACTAATCTCAGGCTTATTCTCTAGCCTCGAATATCAGAATTCGGGGTATTACACAACACCCTAACATTATGAGTGACTTCGTGAGAACGCTAAGCCTGGACTTGTATTTGCATCAAAGCTTCACTTTTGCATTGGACGAAGGGGTTGAGAATGGCATCAGGAGAAGCAAAAGGATCAAGCTTAATTAATGGCAAGGACTAACGGATCTAACAGTGGAAATTTAAAGGACCTAATAAAAAGAAGAAAAAAAGTTCAGGGACTTGATTCAAAATCAATAAAAACTATATGAACCTCTAGATTAATTTTCCCTATATTTTATTTTGATATCTATAATTATTTTTAAATAAATATTTATAAAATAATATGTGCATGTGTGGGTGCGTAGGAGGAGGGAGGGTCAACAACCCTTGGTCACCCCATTAGCTATTTACTTGGCTTTACATGGAAGTCGGGAGCCACCAACCGCTGGACTCCCTTTGCCCTATGTTGCTGGTGAGTATGATCCACAACAAACGTTCATGGGCTTAAAAAATTTGGTTAAACGTTTGGTAATTTTTTTTATTATTATCATTCCCTCTTGCCTTTTTCATAAAATATAAATAATCAAATTATTTAAATAAAAAATTTGGTTAAAATTGACTAAATGCAATAAATATGAGGAAAAAATGCAATTTATTTTATAAAAACACTTTTATTTAAAGAGGGTGTTTTTGGGGGGGGGGGGGGAGGAGGGGGCGAGTGAGGGAGAATAAGTGGGAAAGGAAATATAAAAGAATGAATGTAAAAAAGATATAAGAGAGGAATATAATTAATTTAGAGTAAAAAAAACATCTCCAATTTGTAGCTCATGAGAAGGGACATACCCTTTCAAAAAATTGTGGTTTATATATCATTATATTTTATTTAGAGGTATACAAGATCTTTTTTCCATAAAAAATTTTGAAGCCTTTATATCTTCTATTTTATTTTTTTCCTAATTATAAGTATCCTCTTATTAAATGCAGTTTTATTTAAGACACTATTGAACATTAAATATGGGCACATATCCAATCAGAATTTAAACTTTGTTCGCCATATTGTGAAAGACTAATCCATTTCACTAAGCTTACCTCCAGCCTTTTATTCTATTTTAATCTTAGGAAATGGGCTCTAGATGCTATGGTGAGAAGGAAGGGGGAAAAAGATGGGCTTTCTTATTTTTTTTGGTGCTCAAATGTTGATAGCAAATATTACCTAATAGATGAAGCTTCCTAGTTGGACTCCCTCTTCCAAACTTACCTAATCATATTCATTATGATATTTTAATATTAAGGTAAAAATACTAATTTTCTTTCAAAAAATAAAGAAATACTAATTGATTTATCAAGAAAATCGTATAGATAATTTTATGACATGTGAATATTCCCTTGAGTAAAAGTAACATTTAATCAATAATTATCCATGAATTACTACCAATATCATTAATATAAAATATAGAATTTTCATAAGTACAAATAACTCATTTCTTTTCTTTTAAAATTCGGAGGGGATGAAGGGCAAAGGCACATAAGCATAAAGGGCAAAGGGTGCCCACATGGTAAACGTGGATCCTGTGCATTACACATGTACTAATTTGTTATTTATAAATAGTGCTCCATCTTATCTTTTATTACACATAGGACTATTTAATAACAACTTTACATAAATAAAACCTATCCAGGAAAAAAATTTACATAAATAAATAATATTATCTTAAATTAGTTATTTCTTGTATAATAAAGTAATAAGTTATAGACTTTTTTTGTATGAATTAGTTATAGAATTTTAATTTGTTAGAAACTATTATAGTTAACTAAGGATATTAGGTGGAAAAAATTATTGTTTTAAACGAAATATGTTATATTATGAATAGTGAATGAGCAAATTTACCTTAAATGTTTTTACTTAGGAGGACTGAATATTCAAAAACTTAAAGTTGTTTGAGTTTGGTATCACTATGAAAGTTTTCAAATTAACGTAACAATGTCACCAATTGGTATCTAAACCACAACGAAAAAATTGTAGGCTCAATATTACTTAATAAACAGAAGTTTGTTTGTTTTTAATGATACAGAGGAGACATTACAAGTTGCAACAACTTTTCATATTTAAAGAAAAATTGTATTATTTCATTATTTTTAAGGACAAAATTACTTTTTAACTCTAATGTATATTAGTCGGTGTTTGGAAGCTCTGTAGAAATGCACTTTTACATTTTACGAGTCAAAGTTATTCTCATATGTTTACCTCTCAGAACCTAAAATTATTTAAAAGAAGCAAATCCAAACAAACTAATATCACATTGAGTTTGGTACTAAAAACAAATTTAACAATTTTACAGCGAACCCTGTCCTAAAAAAACAAAATTTTCAGCGAAAAGATGCTTCCCAAATCCTCCTATTCCCAAATTGCCCTGGGCATTCGATCGATTCGCCGTCGTCATCGCCCGCGTTCGAATATATTATACAATTCCCTACTCCCAACACGATCATTTCCCCACTTCCCAACTCTTCACCAACCCCCTCCGCCTCTCTCTCCCGTCGCCGGTACTCATGGCTTCCGTCTCCAAACTATCAAATCCAAATCCGGCGGCTTCTTTGTCATCCGGGCTTAGGCCTACTCCCAGATCTTGTCAATCTCAGCCCAAGTGTTTGATCGGTTTCCCAACTCCCACCACTTTCAACACCAAGCTTTCTTCTTCCTCATCCTCCCTGCGAATCCATCTGCCTCAGCTCTCAAGGGGCTCTTTGGTGTAAGTGTTTTTTGTTGTACTCCTTGTGCTGGCTCCTTCGATTTAGACGTTTTCCCCTTATTTCGGTGTTATTTCTTGACCTTTTTCATTTTCGGTTTTATAGTCTATTTGCCCCTTAAAGAATTACAACTGCCATGTGAATTGAAAATTTTCAATTTATTACCAGTAGTCTTGTCGATCAACTACTCCACTGTTGTCTCTTTGATTTGACTTTTTACAGTGGATGGAGTTCCGGTTTCGAAATGATCATGCATGTTTGTGAACTCGGGAACTTAGGCTGTTTGTAATTGAGCTGATGAAACTTTGCGTTTATTGGTGTTTGCGTTTAGCCTTAAGTAACCATCTTGATTTCTCTTGTAGCAACATTTCAACTACATCCCTGCGAAACCTTTATATTTTAAATTCTCTTTTTTCCTTTAATAAATAAATACATAATTGTTTTCATATTTATTTATAAAATCTGAAGGAATAATCGTTCTTATGCATCACTGCCATGTGCTTATCATTCCTTTATAGTTGTAGAATATTCTGTAGAATTCTTATCATCATTACTGTATTGTTGCAGAATCAGGTGCTCTCAAACTGATGGAAACGGAAGTCCTGCCAAGAGGACGGTGCTTCACGATCTCTATGAGAAAGAAGGTCAGAGTCCATGGTATGATAACCTGTGTCGACCTGTCACTGATCTCCTCCCTCTTATAGCAAGTGGTGTTAGAGGCGTAACTAGCAATCCAGCGGTAACTACCTTTTCTTTTTGGTTCTAATTCTCATTTTATTCTTGTTATTTGCCAGTTTGCATGAACTTGTTTTCCTCGTCTTCCAATCTTGATTGTTTATCGAGTTAATCATAAAGCATCTGAAATTTCATCTTGAATCTTAATTATTTGGCTGTTTCATTTGTGTGACTGCAGATTTTTCAGAAAGCAATTTCATCTTCTAATGCTTACAATGATCAATTCAGGTAATGAAAGACAATAGTGTTTCTAAATATTACTGTGTTTCTTCTTGCTGGCGTGATTCAATTGCATAGCCTTTAACTGTAAGGCTGCCTTTTAGAGAACATCTATGTAGTGGACTGACCCTTGAACATAAGCAGCTTATCAAGGCTGTCTTTCTAATGTTTTTGTGTAGATTATTCAAAGTGGTTGGAGTCTAAAAATGGAGTTAGTCTGGAATTGTAACTTACATATACACAGCTCTTTTGGTCCTATACTTCGATTGGCGATAGGACAATTTAAAACTTCTGCCTTGTGCATATAATACTGTAGTTTCTGTTGTTTTCATGATATAATACTTGTGGAGAAAGAATGAGAAAAGGGTGAAGGATTTCTTGGTGTTGCAGGATAATACTCCCCCCCCCCCCAAACTAAAAAGGGACAAAAATCCCTTTTGTATCATGGGCATTGTTTTCCTTTGCTTGTAGAATAAGTTTTGACTCTGTTATTCCTCAGCTCCTTTGTTGGCCTTACTTCTGAAGATAAATTACTTTACCATGTAGGGAACTTGTGCAACAAGGGAAAGACATAGAGAGTGCATATTGGGAACTTGTGGTGAAGGACATTCAAGATGCCTGCAAATTATTTGAGCTAATTTATGATGAGACTGATGGCGGTGATGGCTATGTTTCTGTTGAAGTATCTCCTAGGCTCGCTGATGATACTGAGGGGACTGTAGAGGCAGCAAAATGGCTTCATAAAGTGGTTTCTCGTCCTAATGTATACATAAAAATCCCTGCCACAGCTGCTTGTATTCCTTCAATCAAGGATGTTATTGCAAGTGGAATAAGTGTGAACGTGACTGTAAGTCTGCAATGTCCTTTTTGTAGCATAGACTTCTTACTATGTTTGGTGTTGGGTCATGTTATCTAAGATATGATAGTGTCATGGGATTGAATCATTTTGTGTGGCATCTCATGCCACTTAAAAAATTTGGATAGCACTCCTCTGTTAACTATCTATTAGCTTTTGTAAAATGCCATTTGTTTTCTTTGTGGCAAATATTTCATCTTTCATATTAAACATGACAAAAGAATCATATACCATGATATTCAAGATTACAATGTGAGATAATAGTGTAGCAAAAGCTTCCTACTGTTAATATTTAGAACTCATTCTGAATTAATTTTCGCAGGCAGGGAGGTAGGGACTGGCATAATTGATTTGAATATGAGTAATGTTACATTTGATGACTTTCTAGATGAGTGCCATTTATCTTGATTGTTTTTATCATTTCTATGACGTATGGGTATATGCTTATTTTCACTATTGTTTTCGCAGCTCATATTCTCTCTCGCAAGATATGAATCAGTAATTGATGCTTATTTGGATGGTCTCGAGGCTTCTGGGCTAAGCGATCTCTCTAAAGTCACAAGTGTTGCCTCTTTCTTTGTCAGCCGAGTAGACACTCTTATTGACAAGATGCTTGAGAAGATTGGCACCCCTGAAGCCCTTGATCTGCGTGGGAAGGTAACTTCTTGCTGGTTAATTCTTTCCTTGTGGAGCTATAATTCCTGAGTATATCAAATTTGCTCATGCCATTCCACATGGTTTTAATAGGCAGCCGTAGCTCAAGCAGCCCTAGCATACCAACTCTACCAGAAGAAATTCTCTGGTCCAAGGTGGGAGGCCCTTGTTAAAAAGGGTGCTAAGAAGCAGAGGCTTCTCTGGGCCTCAACCAGCGTCAAGAATCCTGCCTATCCTGATACGTTATATGTGGCTCCTCTCATTGGACCTGACACTGTAAGCCATGATATATTTTTCATCATCTCTCAGTAATTTCAGAATTGAGTGTGTTGGCGAAAAGATCATTTAGACTTACTGTGGAACTATTCCATTGTCCAAGATGCAAATCAGACATATGACCTTGATTGGTTTTAACAAGCTTGGGAATCAGCTTTTCGTAATCATCATTAAGCTAAAACCAGTAGTATCACATAACATTGCCATCTTCCTTTGCAGGTATCAACCATGCCAGACCAAGCTCTCCAAGCTTTTATAGGTCATGGTGCTGTATCCAGGACAATTGATTCTAACGCATCTGAAGCTGAAGGGGTATACAGCGCTCTGGAGAAACTGGGAATTGACTGGAGCTCTGTTGGCTCCCAGCTTGAAGCCGAAGGAGTGGATGCTTTTAAGAAGAGCTTTGACAGCCTACTCGATACCCTGCAAGAGAAAGCAAACTCTCTCAAGCTGGTCAGCCTGTAATGTAACCCTTTGTGATTTTCATGATGTCCCCTATGGGTCAATAAAGGTAGTGGCTTGTCTCTTTGTAAGTCCTTCTGTAAATGGGCTTTGTGAGTGCTTTCTAGATTTCGATGGAAATAATATAAATTGGATATTATCATTATACATAAATTGAGTCAGATTATGCATTGTGTTGCTTTATTCTTGCAGAATTTTATATTTTAGTCTTTTATTTTCATTACCCCCCTCATTTTGTTTGTTTGAAAATCTGACCTGCCTGACAAATCGTGAGCGTCATTGTCTGTTGTAGCATGATCACACTTGTGCTAATATATTGCCTGTATCTTTTATTAAAGGGTTTCTTCTGGCCAACTTCAGCTGTGAAGAGTTAGCCTCTACTCTATTGAGATGAAATTTTATAAGCTAGTCTTTTTTTATATTATGCAATTCAAGCCATCCACAAATATGTCAATGTTGGGTTTGAGTATGAGATCACATCTAATACGCAACTAAGTTGTACAAGTCTATTATGACAGAAGTTAACATTAAAATGGTGACCGTAAGAATCCGTTTGGGAGTGGGGGAACAAAATGAATAAAGAGGATAGCTATTTGAAAATTCTGGAAAAATACCATTTAAAATTCTAAAACTCAAGAAGGTTATACTAATTCACTTAATAAAGAAAGCGGGCCAACCCATTGTTCAGCAGTTTAACTCGTAGCGGGCAACAAGTTTGAGATAGGACAATCTATACTTTTAGCGGGCCTGCATTTATCAACCCAAACCTGCCATACGCCTCCCCTCGGTTGGGCCCACGAGCCCAATCCAATGACTGGCCTTTGAAGGCAACGGGCCTATTGGACATTGGACTCTAGGGACTGCTACTCGTGGCTACCTAAGATCCGGCTATTGTGATTTTTTTGGGGTCAAGGTGGGATTTGTCCCAACAACCCCTTGGTTACCAAAATGCTTAGTGACAATTGAGCCACCAAACCTATTTGTTAAAATAATGCAAAATAAAATATAAAATAACTATCAAAGTAAAAGGCACTATTTCAAGGAATTTACTATACTAGAGGTGAAATTTCACCATTTCACATTAGCAATAATTAACAGGTTTATATTTTAAATCATTTACTACAATACCAACGCATTCACAACAGTCCCATCGAGTTTCACCATTCCCAAGTGTGGAATTCGTAGAAAAGTGTTGTAAGTCGCTAATGGGAAATGTTGAAACTCATTTCCAAGTATAGTAAATTCGACCTCTAGTTAAGTCATTTCCTATAATGCCAACGCATTTACAGCCCCATCAAATTTCACCATTTCTCTGTGTGGAATTCATAAAAAAGGCTTGTAAGTCGCTGATGTGAAATAGTGAAATTCACTTCAAGTCTAGTAAATTTAGCCTCTTGTGTTGTAAACCCTTTGAAACAATTCTATATAATTTTGCATTGTTTGTTTGTTTGTTTGTTTTTTTGCCAACATAATTTTGCATTGTTTTAACACATAGGTTTGGTGTCTTAATGATCATTGAGCTTTTTGGGATCCAAGGGGTGGTGGATCAAATCGCATCTTGACCAATTAGGCCCAAAAAAACATAGTCACTAGTGTTGAAAGCTCTGGCGGCTGTCACTAGCTCATGCTTAAGCTTTAAGGGTTCACCGGCTGGCGAAAAGGTGGCTAACAATTCTCAAAAATTGATAATATTTCAACACATTTTCCTCAATTTTTATCTATTTTTGGACTCAAATTATTGTACATCTGAAAGAATTGTACAAAAGTAAAAGTGCATAGTTAATGATCAAGCAAAATCAAAGAAACTCTTGTTTAGATATAAATTTTGTGCTGCATTTAAAGAAATTGAGATCTTACTGTAAGTTTAATAATCTGAATAACATGTCTATTATTCACAATCACAAACAACCAAAAGAAATTATGGAAGTAAGATTCTTAAATCAAATACTACAAAATTGGATTTAATTCAAATTTTCAAGAATGAAGCTTTCTTGAAACTCTTTCACCTTCTAAAAATGCAAGTAGAAATGCAAATAACTTGGCAAAGATAAATAACAATGGAATGCGTTTCACAAGTGAAGTATTTGCACTCTTCTCTCAAGATAATAAAAGGACTTGCATTTTTCGCTCTTCCACTTATTGCAACCTTTTTACCATAAGCTTGTTTATCTGCTCTATCTCTACTATATTATCCCATTGCTCATACAAATCAAAAGGGTTTTTCTTAAAGTTGTCGTGAATAAGGTAAGATAATTAAATGAAAGTAGTCAAATGGCGTGGAGGAATACTTTAAGTAGTGCTAAATGACTTAATGAAATTTATGAATGAAGGATTATCCACTAAAAGAAAACAAGTTCACTCACACTATAAACAACTTTTGGTCTTTTGTTCTCCACAATATTTTATTTGGTTTTTTAATTCTCTTTCTTTTTCTTTATACTTCTCATTCATTCATTTTTTTTTCATATTCACCTTTCTTTCTATCTTTCTTTTCTTTCTATTTCACTTTTCACTTTTCTTCTTATATATATATATATATATATATTTTTCACACACACACACACACACATTTCACTTTTCCTTTTTTCTATCTACACACACTCTCCTATATTGTTGAATTTCTAACTTCTTCACTCTTTAAAATTGCTTCACTTAGCACTCACTAAAGTAACAAATGAATGGGAAAGAATCATGTATAAAAATTGCATATCTTAACAAAAAGCTATTTACTCTATGCAATTTTCTTTTAAAAAACGAATTGAGGCTCAAATGGGGTAAAGCAAAGGATTTTCATATGACAAGGATGGACATTTGGCCAAACTAGTTATGAAATGAATGCCTAAATCATCTTTGTGCATGAAAAATGATTTAAAGCTTCAAAAGATATTCAAGACAAGTTCTAGAGATGAAATTACAATAAGTGTACTCTCTCTCGAAAGAAATGATATTCAGGCTCAATTTTCTCACAAGTATTTGATATCCTAAAGTTAATTATTCAAACCAAATTCGTTGCCTATCTACTAACATTTTAGGAAGATAAAACTGAATTCTAATAAAACTCAATCTTTTTTAAGTTCAAATCAACCCAACTTTGCTAATGTTCACAAGTAAAATCCGAACTTCCATGAAAAGCAATTTTTTTCCCTTCAAAATTTGTCAAAATTGAGGACAAGTCATACAAAATCAATGGTACCCTCACCTCCACACTTAAATGTCACATTGTCCTCAATGTGAATAAGTAACACCAAATAATGGAAGGGAAGACATAACCATATCCAAGCATAGGGATAATAAAAGCTTCCAAGATCTCAAAAGTTTCACCACTTGTTCAAAACCAACAAGTGCTATTAATCAAATTAATAGTCAATAACAAATATCAATCACATACAAAGCTAGACTATAACCAGCACTTATATCCCAGAACATATTATCAACAATCAATTCAAACAAAATGAGGAAAAGTAGAAGGAAACTTCCCTCTCCATCCTTGTCTTGTGCTCTTGAACACTCTTGATTGTGGCTATCAAAGTGGAATACATCATCAGGGGCTACCAAAAGTCCTATAAAATCAAAACAAAACATCAAACCAAACCTTGGGTTGCTTCCCAAGCAATGTTAAATTTATAGTCTTTAGCTAGACAACTCAAAACAAACCACTAATCATAAGTATCAAATACCATGATTACTTTATGTACATTTCTTTTCAAGCAACAAGGTTTCAAACATAACAAATGATCTTTCAAGTGAATTACTTGTACTTATTCAATCATAGACAACCTTAAAGTACAACCATTCACTGAATTCAAATTAAGCATAACATGCACATCTTTGCAAAGAGATTTAGGAGCTTCCAACAATTTAGAACATCCCACAAAATCCACTTGGCTCTCATCAGTAAGAGTCACAGAGTCAATAGGAGAGTCATGAATAGCATTTCTTGGGATCTTTCCATTAATCTCAACATAAAAGTCATAAAGATTAGGCTCCTTAGCCAAAACCTCAATTAGACACACATTGTTCTCTTCCAAATTAATTTCAGGTTCACATTCATTTTTCCCATTATCAAAAGTCTCATGCAATTGCTCATCTTCAAATTCTTCACAATACTCATCATCAATATAAGAAGTGGTCATCAAACTTAAGGAATTATCTTGCTTCATAGTCTCAAGGGACGAAACAATTTGATTCACATAGACTCCAATATTTTGAACCCTTGACCTAAATTCAATGGCAAATTCCATTTTCTCTCTATTAAATATCTCTGATGATTCCACATACTTCTCAAATAACCTTTCTAAATTAGACTTTTCTTTATATTCAAGGGTGTTTTCTTTAAAATGAGGATGAGAGTGAAAAGATGGGAAATTTTCTTTTGAATTGGAATTTAAATGTGGATCCCAAGGTTCATGTTGCTCTAAACTTCCACTAGGACAAAAAGGATAATCAAAACAAGTTTGGTTCCTAGTGGAATCATTTCTCACATAATGACTGGTAGTGCTATATGGACAATGTTCATATGAATGATTTTCTCCACAATAAACACACGAAAAGTAATTATAAGGAGAAGAATTTTCAATTTAACTAGCATTTACTTTCATTTGTCTCATGCCATCCACATGCATTCCTAAAAAAGAACCAAGATATGAGAATTTATCACTGATTAAACTAAACGCATGCTGTGAATAATTCATTTTTTTTTCAATTTTTTAAAGGCAAACAAGAAAAAAATGAAAATAAAGCAAATCACGCACAAGAAAACAAAATAAAAATATTCACAAAGCTCAAGCTTAAACTACTAAAATATTTCTAATTCTAATCACCAATTGCCTTGAATCTTCAGCAACAGCGCCAAAAATTTGATGCTACTAAATTTTAAATAAGCACCACAAGTGTACAGGCCGTTGGAATAGTATAATAGCAAATCAAGGTCATTCAACAGAGATTCAAGATAATTGATAATTAGGCATTACAATTCCTATTTTCATTTAAGTTGAGCAAATCAAAGAAGGAAATGAATTTGAAAATGAATTTAAACAAAAGAAAAAGAACTAAATTTAATGTTTTAATGATATCAATAGAGAAAAACAACCTAGAGTGGCTAATCCTTTCTTTAAGTTTTAGAGCATGTATTTACCCAATTAAAGGCACTAATGCTAATTTGTTAATCTAGAGTTTAAATGGATATAAGTATCTTCCAATTACTTATACCCCTCACTCAAGTTAAAATTTTTATTCCTAACTAATTTACTCAAGAGGCAATAATTGCCCAATTTCACTCTAATATGATTATATGGGTCCAATAGGTATATTCCTATCCTATTGGCAAATTAAAATAAATTTTAATCCCACATTACTTAATTCTATAGTCTAATTAAGATCCCTCTTCCAACACTAATCTAAATTTCTTAATTTCATACTTAGTGATGACCAAGCACTAAGTAGACAAAACAGAACAAATTAAGTAAACAAAAATAACACTAAACACAATTAATTAGTTCATACATGTTCAAATCCTCAAATTAGTTCATAGCTACTCTAGATTTCAAAAACTATTAGACACACATGAATTTAACTAGAGTCAACACAGCAACACTAGGGTTGAGATTCAAATTCGTGAAGGAAAGAAAAATTGAACAAATCATTGTACAATATGCCTTCCCCTCCTATTAGTTCCAGTATGATTGAACAACAACTCCTCTCTTCTTATCACAACTTCAATCTTGTTCTCTCACCAGTTTAAGGAAGAACAACCCAACTATTCCATCAATGGCTTCTCTGTTTCTGATTCAGCTCTTATCACTGTCAAACTCGTCGGACCTGGGGAAGAAGAAGAAGAACCAGAAATTAACAGCACCTCCCCAGGTCCCACCTTCAACGACATTCTCTCGTTGTTGCTCCTCCTTGGTTTAGAACCTCCAGCCGATGCTCCTCTTAAAGAAGATGATCTCTCTTGTGAAAATGTCAACTGCTCTCTCTGTGTGCGATGATCCAGCCTCTCTTCCTTCCGTATCTCGCCTCTTTGAGCTCTTATAGTGAAGATGCTTTGGTTCAGAATGTATCGACAGCGCCACCACTGCTTGTCAAACTCTATCTCTATCCCCTCCAGAGATGCTGGGTGTTGCCTTCAACTCTCTGCTTACTAAGAAAACAGTGAAATATAAAGCTCAAGTTCAGCAATCGATTGAAAATGGTGACTGGAGGTAGCTCCTCTATTCAGCGATGAAGAGGTGATGATAGAGACGGTGAACCGGAGTTCCTTTCGTCTTCACTCTGGTCACTGTAAACGGAAAAGAGAATGAACGAAGTCTCTCTCTCTAGCTCACTAGTTCAAGCTCCAGGAGGATGATGAAACTCCAATGTCGGCTGCTCTACTTCAGTCCTTAGCTCTTCATTGGCTTTTATTTCCGTTCTTGCTTTTAGAGGTGGGATTCGGGCCAAGCCCGTCAAGGGCTAGGCCTATGATTTAGAGGCGTAAATGGAAGCGTACCTAAAAGGGTCGGCCCTGTAGGGCCGCGGGCTTAAACAAGCTGACCCTACAGCCATGTAGGGTCAGCCCTTTTAGGCCCGTTTAGATTTTTTCAAAGGAATCACTATATCTATTATTTTATTTGGTTAATTGGGAAAAGAAACAAAGTCAACCTCCTTGTGCCTTATTCCAAGTCCAACCAGCTGTGCTTCACTCAATCTCGTCTCTGCCTCTCACTCCCTTAGTCTCTGAATCTCTGGAAGTTAGAGCTTGGATAGGAAGAACTCGCCCTGTCGCTTGTCGCCCATCATCCTTTGCCACTCACACTTGACACCATCGATGCCGAGACAAGACACGTCGAGCACCGAAGCGAACCTGGAGTTGGTCCGCTGGAAGATTGGAAGTGAACCTCTCGTCTCCTCCTGAAGACGAACCCTGACCCTAACGATGACAAGGGATGAGTAACGTCGTTGCTCCGATGGCCGAACATAACGTGGAAGAGAACCCCTCCCAAACTCACTCGGAATCGACACCCGTCAGACCTCAATCCTCACTCAACGACACTCCTTCATTCATTCTTTAAATCGGTCAACAGCTCCTCAGACCTCAAATCTGACCTCAGATCTTGTTTGGTACTTCTACTAATTTATCTCTTAATCTAGTTTTCTAGTGATCTCTCATGTGCTTTTGGTAATGTGAAATTGTGAATCTGTTTTTTGATTATTTGAATGTTTGAGATTGATTTGTTAATTTTGATAATACCACAACATCAAATATGTTTTAATTTTATTCACAAGAATAATTTTTGTTTTAGAAGCTTTCCTCTGTTGTTGGCTTATTACACTGAACTGACTAAAGCTAGCTCCTAGTTGTGGCCTTTATTTGACAATTTTAATATTGGATTGTAATTATTTATTGTTACACCTACAATTTCAATAGAGTGATAGACACATTTAGCCATCAACCTATTTAAAGTTTAATTCTTTATGCAGAACCAACTTTTTGGTTGAATATGATATTTGATTTCATTTGTTTATTTTATGTTTCTGGCTTTTTTTTTGTTAAATATGGTCTTTGATTTGATGATAGGTAGCATAGCCATAGATAATATCTTCCACATAACAAGAAAAAACTCAAGGGACTGATGAATTATTAGGCAAAATGTTAAAAGAAATGCATCTTCCATCAAGAAAGTGAAGAATCAAAGCCTAAGAAGCCTAGAACTTTGACCTCTGATGTCTGGAAGTATTTTACTTGGGTAGACATTAATGGTACTATAAAGGCGAAGTGTAATGGTTGTAATTCTCTGTATGCAAGTGGTGGGGCTAAAGGCACCTCACATTTAAGTCGCCATATGAAGACTTGTAATGATCTTGAAAAACATCTTTCTGTTGGGGTGATGATGTTGGATAGAGAAGGAAAACTTAGGAATAGGCAAATTGATCACAAGCGTGTTAGGGAGATGATGACTATGGCCATAATTGAGTATGGCCTTCCTTATTCATTTGTTGAATATAGATGGGTTAGAGAAATACTTCAGACATTGAATCCTAATGTGAGGCTCATAACTAGAAAAACAATAGTGGCCGATGTTATGAGATTCT
Organism: Inga oerstediana; assembly: GCA_963210345.1. Classification (NCBI taxonomy): domain Eukaryota; kingdom Viridiplantae; phylum Streptophyta; class Magnoliopsida; order Fabales; family Fabaceae; genus Inga; species Inga oerstediana. The sequence goes on along the minus strand of OY723407.1, from coordinate 36,028,436 downwards.
ACCACCAATAAAAGGAGAACTTGAAAAATAAATTGAAGAAAAGTATAGGTAGAATATGTTTGACATTTGATTGTTGGACTACTGTGACTTCTGAAGGATATATATATGTTTTATAGCTTACTTTTTTGATGAAAAGTGGACACTAAATAGTATGATACTTGCTTTTTGTAAGATGGTGCCACCAAATTATGGATTTGAGTTGTCTAAGAAGGTGTATGATTACTTGAAATAATGGGGAATTCAAGATAAAATGTTCTCGATTACTCTAGATAATGCATCTGCAAATGATAATATGCAGGAGTTACTAAAAGAGAGGCTACTTGTGCAAGACAAATTTAGCTTGCTCTCTAATGGAGAATTCTTTTATGTGAGGTGTTGTGCCCACATTCTCAATCTAATAGTTCAAGAAGGCATAAAAGTAACAACTCCTGCTTTACATAGGATTAGAGAGAGTATTAAATATGTGAAGACATTTGAGGCCAGGATGATGCTTTTCAAATAATGTATTGAGGAAGTTGGTGGCATTGACACTTCAATGGGATTGCGATTGGATGTGCCCACTAGATAGAACTCTACCTATGTAATGCATGAGAGTGGACTTCAATATAGTCGTGCTTTTGCAAAGTTGTCTTTAGATGATAAAACTTACAAGTTTGGTCTAGCACATGATGAGTGGACTAGAGCAGAGGCAATGTGCAATTTCTTAAGGCCATTTGAAAAGATTACAAGGCTGATTTCTGGGTCGTCTTATTTGACTTCCAATTCTTATTTTATGTAAATTTTAAAAATTCAGATGTTGCTTGAAGCAAATATGACAAGCCCTAGCCCTGTGATTTGAGAGATATGTTACCAATAAAGGAGAAGTTTGACAAATACTTGCATAGTTATAATGTCCTTCTATCACTTGCAATTTTGTTTGATCCACGATGGAAGCTCAACATAATAGAATATTGCTATGAAAGGATTGATCCTATCACTTCCTATGAGAAGGTTGCCAATATAAGGAGTAAGCTGGATTTCATTTTTGACAAATATTCTGAGAGATCTCTTGCAACTTCTAGAGTTGCAAGTGCATCAATTGGTATATCATCAATGATTGCAGTTCATTCTTGTTACACTTCTAATGTTTCCACATTTTCCTTTGATGATGTATTTGATGTAAGTTTTAAATTTGTTTGTCAATAATTACAACTCATTCTTATTACCCTATTACTTACTTGGATGTTTTATAATGGCGTATGATTATCAAGATATCTATGCAAATATAGATCATTCTTCTTTGAATAAGTTTGAATTGGAAACATATTTGGAAGAACCAGTACTGAAGCCCGATAATTGGAAAGATTTGGATGTCTTAAATTGCTGGAAGAACAATCAACAATGACTCCCAATTCTTTCAAGGATGGCAGCTGTATCCTTAGCATTCCAATTACTACAGTGTCTAGTAAATCAGATTGGTTCACGTGTTTTAACAAAGTATAGGAGTTCCATTCTTCCAGCTAATGTTCAGGCTCTTATTTGTACTCGCAACTGGTTACATGGATTCAAATATGATGGTGATTTAGTAATTTATATTGTATTTTGTTATAGTTATTTCATTTATATTATCAAATTACATATAATGGTGATTTATTATTTGTTGCAGATAATAGAGGTGATAATGCATATGATAGTGGAGAAGAAATGAAGAGCCTAGATATTTTTGCCCTTGAAGCTGAGGAGGAGCTTACTTCTAGTAAAGCACAATCAAATCTCGTTGATAGTGATAGAGAAGAAAATGATAATTTTATTCATATTGTTTGATTGTGACTATGGATTTCTTTGGTTGTGGTCTGTGAACTTGTTTGATTGTGGTCTTGTTCTTGTGGACTTATTTGATTATGGTTATTGGCTATGGTTTGTGGACTTGTTTGAGTGTTTGGTTGGTTGTGTACATTAATTATAATATGTTTGTTAGGTTTTAGTGTTTATGTTTTATTGAACATGGATGATATTTATGTTTTAAAGTAGCTTTGATGATATTTATGTGTTAGATTAGGTATTTTAGTCATTAGGGGCATAAAGGGGGAAATATGCTAAACGGGCCTGAAGCTTGCGGGCTTCAGATAAACGGGCCTGGCCGTCAATTAGGGGCTATTTTTAGGATCAGGCCTAAATAGCTCGGCCCGTTTAGGTCCAAGCCCATCACAGGCCAGCCCATTTTCCTAGCTCTACTTGCTTTTAATCCCTAGAACCCCAATTTTAAGCTCTCTATCCTATAGCTCCTCTTCATATCTTAAGTTAGAAATTAGAAGCCTAAGCCCCAAACCACTACAAAATGTTGTCTCTAGCTCTGCATCTATTCCTTCCACCAAGGCTTTTTTTTTTAATTTGGCAAGTGATTCAAAATACCCAACTGTGAAAGCCCAAAAGTGCAACTAAACCGTGATGACAAAAGAGAAATGAAATATTATATAATAGGAGTAATAACAATAACAATAATACAAGCTGATTTTGTTTTATTTGAGAAAAGCTTCCCATTATTATTTATTCCTAAACTTAAAAACTTCCATTTTAAATTGAATGCCCATAAATGATGTAAATTAATATCTTATAAAATACCAAGAAAATTACTTTAAATTAGCATTGATAACTCCCTATTTGTATCAAAAATATATATATCAAATGTATTAAAAATGGGGAGTTATCAAGGGGTATATATACATGAGTGAAGAGACTAGGCAATAATGGCTTATAATGCCCTGATTATATACAACCCCTAATTATATGCTATATTAATGACATAATATTCTAACACTCTCCCTCACGTTGGAGTATAGATGTTAATCATGAACAACTTATTATAAAGATAATCAACCCAAATCCCATTCAGGGCCTTAGTAATTAAATAACTCATGTCCTATAGAGGTAAAGTTCTCCATAGTCTTGTCTCAAACAAAGTGACAATCGATCTCAATGCGCTTTGTACATTCATGAAATACAAAGTTGGAGAATATGTAGGGTGGCTTTTTTATCACACCACAACTTTGTTGGCAATGACGTGGTGAAACCAACCTCCTTCATCAACTAATGAATCCACACAATCTCACATATCCATTATGCCATAGCTCTATAGTCAGCTTATGTACTAGACCAAGATACCACATCTTGCTTCTTATTTTTTCTAGAAACCAAATTTCTACCCACAAAACACACAATATCCTATAGTGGATCTTCTAGTAGCTTTCGACCCACCATGATCTGCATCACAAAAGCATTCAATCTCGGTATGCCAATGATTCTTGTATAGTATATCACAACTAAGTGAACCCTTCAAGTAGTGTAAGACATGCTCTAATGCTTCCCACTGGCCAATAGTCAGTGATGTTGTGAATTGGCTAAGCATACTGACTGAAAAATGATATTAGGGAGAGTTACAGTGAGATAGTTTAATTTTCCTATCAGTCTACGATACCTCTTAGGAAGCTTAAATAGTTTGATCTTCTTAGGATTTACCTTGCTCTTCACATCTTCAGGTAGCTCTTCAAATGGTACGATGCCATCAATATCTAGAAATAGATTAGAAATTATAGGATAACTACTTGATGTTGCTCCAAGTTTTCCTGTTTCTTTCAAAAAATCAAGAATGTATTTTCTTTGTGTCAAGAAACTTCCTTTCTTGTTCCTCATAACCTCTATTCGTAGAAAGTACTTTAGCAGGCCCAAATCCTTCATTGCTAATGAAGGTCTTGAGTGAATTGATTGCTAAGGAATTACTACCTATGATCATAACGTCATCAATATCCATAACAGAGAGAATCATGCATGCTTTCGTTCGTTGATAAAATACAGACTGGTTACATTTACTCTGAATCAGATCAAATTTCTTATCCACAGAGCTAAACTTGTTAAACCAAGCATGTGGACTCTGCTTTAAGCCATATAAAGATTTCTGAAGACGATATACCTTCCCACACTCCCCCTGAGTAGCAAAACTAGGTGGTTGCTCCATGTAAACTTCCTCATGAAGATCACCATTAAGAAATCATTTTTAACATCCAGTTGATGAAGCTCCCAATTGTAAGTGGCTGCTATATAGATGAAGAGGCGAACATAAGATAGTTTCGCCATAGGTGAGAAAGTCTCAGAGTAATCAATACCATAAGTTTGGGCATATTCCTTTGCAACAAGGCGAGCCTTAAGGCATTAAAGAGTACCGCCAATCTTCGTTTTGATAGTAAATGCCCACTTACTCCTAATAGCCTTATTACGACATACATCCACAAGGTCCAAGTACAAGCCCGATCAAGGGCCTTCATCTCCTGTACCATTACAACATGCTAACTAGGGTGAGCTAAAGTTTTGTGAAGAGTTTTAGGGATAATGATAGAATCTAAGGAAGCAATAAAGGTACTGGAAGCTAGAGACAAGTGGCCATAAGAAACAAACTTTGAAATAGGACAAGTTTAAGTACATTTCCTTTTCCAAAGGACAATAGATAAGTTAAGAGAGGTGTTAGGCACAAGAACTGAATTATCATTAAACTCAAGAATTGGATCATGTGGAGATAGGTCAGGCTTAGGTACTGGAGTTGGTTCAGATTTAATGACTAAATTAAGATGAGACTCAGGGTGAGGAGTGCTCAACCTAGGACATGATGACGAAGCATATAATGGGGGCATGTATTTGGGCAAACATCACTATCTTCCTTAGAGCATTAGTGTAAACCTATATGAGAGGTGGAGGTGGTCAAGCAGGTGCTTGAACTAGTGTTGGCAGAACGACATGAGTGACATAGTAGACCAAGAAGTCATCAACTTCCTCAAGTAGGGAGGCACAGATGATGGAGAAAAGAAAGGAATAGACTCATGAAAAGTAGTATATGTAAACACTAAATACTTGATCAAGAGAGAAACAACGATAGCCTTTCTGCTACCTTAAGTACCCAATGAAAACACATTTGAGAGACTTGGGATCCAATTTAGAAACTATAGGTCACACATCCCAAACAAAGCAAACACATTTTAAAATGTTAGGGTCAATAGGAAATATAGACTTGGAATGAAAAAGAGTTGTGTAAGGAATTCCATAATTAAGAATAGAGCATGGCATGAAGTTAATGAGAAAACAAGCAGTGGAGATAGCATCAACCCAAAACAATTTTGGAACCTTCATTCTAAACAAAAGAGCTTTTGCCATTTCAAGTAATTTTTGATTTTTTCATTCAGCAACACCATTTTGGGTTGGTTTATCAACACACAAGGATTGATGAAGAATACCATTATCTCATATATAGGACTAAAAGGTTGTAGAAAACTATTCCTTAGCATTATCGCTACGTAAAGCATGGATGGAGACACCAAATTGGGGTTGAATTTTGGCATGAAAATCACAAAAATGGGAAAATACCTTAGAACAATTTTTCATGAGATATAATCAAGTGACACAAGATTAATCATCAATGAAGGTGACAAAATACCTGAAACTAGGCTTAGACTCAATATGACAAGAACCCCACATATTAGAATGTACTAACTCAAAGGGTAATGCTACCTGTTCATCAAACTAGCCATATGATAGAGACGGTGATGTTTGACAAACTAACAAGACTCATAATCTAAATATGACACATGCTAAAATTGAGGATAAAGCTTCTTCAGGGAAGATAGAAACAAGTAAACTAATAGACAATGGATCTTAAAGGGAGTTAAAATATTGGAACAAGCAATTGGTAGAAGTAATTGGTCGAGGCACCTTATTATTAAGGAAGTAATGGCTGCCCGACTTATAGCCCCTTCCAATAAACTTCATTTGTCATAAGATATTGAATCAAGCAATAATTAGGAAAAAGTGAGACATAACAGTTTAAGGCACGAGTAAGTTTGCTAGGAGAAAGGAGATTGAGGGAAAGGTCAAGGAAATCCAATTCAGAGGATAATTGAATAGAAGGATTGCCCATAGCCAAATACACATGAATCAAAACTATTAGCAATAGTAATACTAGATGGATTGGCATGCAAGCTATAATTAGAGAAGAGTTGACGGTTACCTATCATGTGGTTAGTAGCACTTGAATCTATAATCCATTTGGATGAAGAAGAGACAAGGCATTTCTCAAAGTTACCTCTTGCCATAAGACCACACCGAGTTGGGTTGCATGCTTCTGCAACTTGCAATACTGAACAAACTGCACATATTCCTTGGAAGAAATCATGACCATGTCTTTAGGGAATATGGAGTTACCACGCGTATCATCTATAAAATACCGTAGGACATGATTTAGTAACCTAAATTCAATATGCATATTGAAGTAGTTGAACTAAATATCACAACAAGGAAAAATTACCAATAAGTATTCAAACTATGGTAAATATACCCAAAAAAATAGTAGCCACATCAGGGATAAAAAATACAAGATAATAAATATAAAGGCACTATACAAGACTTAAGGTGATATAGTTGATGGCCAATGTTAAAGGTAGCACCATAATAGAGGGAAAAAAACAACCTCCAATGGTCACACCAAGGACCAACAAATGACAAAGTAGATCTAAACAAGCACAAAAAAACCAGATATGGAAATAGAGAAGGACCTGAAACAGAGGAACCAAGAGAGCAAACAAAACCACTAGAGATGGACCACAAACCTTACACTACAAGAGCCCAAATAAGAATTGCTCTGCTATGTGTCCCTTGAGGACCAGGAAGGAACCATAACAAAAGAAACAAGAGGCGACAAAGACACCATAAGGGGCATAAATGTGAAGGCTTAAGTCACAATCACTACAGTGTTACATCAGATAAGCCAAGTCTATGCTAAAGGAGATAAGAAATAATTAAAAACTAGCTGGAAAAGATCTTGATGTGCTGGCACATGGATGAACATTAGAAGGTGGTAATAGCACATGAAGGCCACATGCTCACTGGATGATGCCAAAACTTTAGGTACCGGTCGATCAGAACCTTCCAATTAACCCTAGATGGCATGTGTCTTAAAAATATGTTAGGTCTTGAAGCCTAAAACTGTGACATCTCTAAACAAAGGGAAGCTACTGATAAACCAGAGAAGCATGGGGCAAAAAGAAAATAACCAAGAAAAAATAATTCTGGAACGCTATGATACAATATAAGTTTAGAGAGTAATAATTTGAATAACATGTCTATTCACAATCATAAAGGATATATATACATGAGTAAGGAGCCTAGGCAATAATGGCTCATAATGTCGTGATTATATGCAATCCCTAATTGTATACTCTATTAATGACATAATATTCTAACACTTATAAATCCTCTCTCTTTTGTATATGGATAGAGACAAGTGTTGAAGCTCTTGCAGAACCAAGGAAGCTAGGAACAAAGATTAAAGAAACAAGAGGAACGACAAGTTAAAGTCAGAAGAGAACTACTATCCATTATTGACAAACTTGTTGAAGTGAGTATACCTAAAAGTAGAAGAAGCTCTTTGTGGCACTCGACTCAGCAAGTGACATACTTGCCAAAGCAAGTAAAAAATCTAAAGAAAAAGGAAGCCTTTGTGCCACTCGTTGAGGTGAGTAAAGGAAAATTTACAACTTTGCATATTGAAAATTGATGTAGTAAGAAGTGATACTCCCTCCGGTTCTAAATATAGGACATAGTTTGTAGTGCAATTTGCACTACAAACTATGTCCTATATTTAGGACCGGAGGTAGTATAACCTAAGAAATTGCGTCTTAAATGCTCAAGAGACTTGGAGAAGCTTAGGCATAAAAGATCTCACCTTGGGAGAGAGTTCTTGAAGAGTTTGGAGGCTTAATTTGGTGGTGATTCTAAGAGAGATTTTAGAGTTTCTACCTTGGGTTTGTTACTTTTCTTTTCTTTTCTACTTAGCTTGTTATGGATTCAGTTGTTATGTATAGTTTTTATGTACATGAAATAATGAGTAGCTAATTTTTTCATCCTAGGATTGCTTTGAACCTTTATATGAATTGATACTAAGTTATTCTTCTCTTTTAGCATTTAATGAAGTATTATGTGTTCATTTTATTTTGTACTTAATGCTTTTTAGTGTTTGGCAACCACTTGGTTGTTTTATTGGATGAGATAATACTTAAGAAATATTATTTTCTTCAAGAACTTGGATAAAATCATACTAGTCTTACAGTTATTGCTGTAATACCTTGAATTTTGGGATTAGAGGCTAGAGAATAAGTCTGAATAAAATATACTACTGAGTATAGTTTAGCAAATGTCCCATGAATGCATAAGAAGCAAAATGATTTTTAGAAATTGCATTCAAAATAAAATATGAATTTCAATATGAATTAGTTGAAATAAAATACCCAATTCCTTTAGGATATGTCAAAATGACATAAAGCCTAACCTGGATCTAAAGAAAAAGGGAAATTGTGTTTAGAAAGAAATAAGAAAGAGAAGTAAATGAACTAATGGCACAAGAAATAATATTGCCATAATCAAGGGTAAAAGAGTCAATTGCCACTTGATCTTGAGGTTGAAATTAGAAACCAAAAAAGAAGGGCTAAGATTTATCCTTGAAAAGTAAGAGTAATCATGAGGTTGAAAAAGCAAATTAACTCTATCCTCTTATGATATGGAAAACGTCCAAAGAGGGTAAAGTAGGAAGAAAGGAATGTAGATGAGTATGTTAAAATAACTTTCTTCTAATAAAAGAGATAAGCTTTTAAGATATAGAACACATGAATGTCAAGCTCCCCCTTAATGAATGCATGGCTTAAAAGAAAATCATTATGAGTAATATAGTTAATAACTCTCTTAGATTTATAAAATCATTGGAAATTTTGTAGAGAGAATGAGTATGAAAATCTGAAGATTTAGAGAGAAATCAAGTTTTAAAAATGACAATGCTATTCAAGTTTTTAAGGCTGTAACCCTGTATTACTTGAGTCATTACTCAAGTGTTCACTTTGAGTGATGCAACTCAAAGAATTTGAATTAAAGGATACAATACCTCACTCAAGTAATATTGTAATCACTCGAGCCATAATCCCTTGAAGTCTATTAGTGCATCATTGGATACTCACTGTTAAAGATGTGATCAGTGTAGTCTCATTCACAAAAGTGATGAACTTACCATTATTCATAGCAAGCTCTGTGTGATTGTTGAAGCTCCTCTTTCAGATAGCCTTAGACAGATGGACTGAAAAATAAAGGACCAAGGAGACCAACTCTAGCAAAATGTTGTCTCTCATTTATTCTTGAAGTCTCAGCTCTCATCCTCTATGCCTCTTGTATTAAATTGGAGTAAGATTCAGACTTACTTGGAGTAATTGCAAATTACTTGAAGGTCTACTTGAAGTAATTGTAGATTACTTGGAGTAAGTCATGTAGAAGTATATCTATGTATACCTTTTATTCTCTGACAAACATGATTTTTCTAGTATTCCTCTCTTTCTTGCTTATAATATAGGCCATTATGTGGTAATTCTTCTTGAAGAAGTAAGTGAAATTATTGGCCTTGTTCACCGTAGCTCTAGTTTATATGTATCATATAATTTTGTGAAAACATAGAGTTAGAATTGTGGTTGAGAATCCTCATTAGTTCTGATGGTTTGATGATTTTGTACTTCTCAGGCTCATTGAACTCCTTGAAAGGTCTAGTGGGAGGTTTGGTAATTTAAACAAAGTGGTTGCGAATCCCTTGGAGTGATCTTCAGATTACTTGGACCAATCCTCAGATTACTTGGAGTAACCGTGAATTACTTAGAGTAACCACAGATTACTTGGAGTAACCGTTAGATTACTTGGAGTAATCCTAGATTACTTGAAGTAACTGTCAGATTGCTTGGAGTAATCCCAAATTTAGCTTTTGCTTACACTGCAACATTGCCAGTCACACCTCCTCTGTTAGCCTATGATCTTTGTATCCGAAAGTAAAGCATTTTGATCAACTCCTGCAAAAGTATAAATAAATGCTCTTTGGTACCTATATTCTTTTGGGTCTATACAATATTAGACATAGCAACTCTTATGCTCTTTACAATTAATCATATGATATTTGAGCAAAGAGTACGATAAACCAACAAAGATCAAAATATAATTTTTACCTAATTAAATAAATTCAAGCAATTGAATAATAAATGGTAACGAACAAATAATACCAAGAATGATGATTTCAAAGATCAATGACAATTTGTAAAGACACTTTAAAAGATATGTCATTGATAAGATTTTCATGCAAGGCATGTAAGTGAGATCAAAAGAAAGTAGAAGATATATCCATAAAAGTTTTCATCAAGTTTTTCAAGAATGATAATGAAATATGCAAATTGATTCAAATCTCATATGTAATTTCAAATCATGACAATGCATTGTAAAATTGAGATTTTGAATATATGCAAAAATCATCTTTGAAATATGTTTATAATCAATGTTCATGTTGAAAATGGTGGAAGTCAATAGTTTAAATATACATATACCAGAAAGCTTCCTTTTTAGAGAACAACTAAGATAACATGTTCGACTTTGGAGTTTAACATGTTTGAGAATTTTCCCAAGAGAAAAATTCATATAATGAATTAGCCAAAAAGGCTTAGCTTCAAGGATGTATATAAACACAATGACTTTGCTATTGACCAAGAGATAAACTTGACTCTTAGAGATGTGTCTTGAAGAATAGGGATATTCAACTCAAGAATTTGAATAGAAGGATCTAGTTACTCGAAAAATGGATGAAGACAAATGGTAATACATTTGAGCAACAAGATGAGTATAAGAATTTATGGATGATGAAGCACATACTCATTGATCCAAATGACTAGAGTTCTAGAATATTATTCTAGTAAGTTATTCCACTATAATGGATAATGCATTAAGATTTTATGCACTAATGAACATTCATAATGCTTGGAATAACATGGCCAACTAAAGATTTATGCATTAGGCATAAAGCTTTCACATATTGGATTCTTTTATAGGAAATACACTTGAAACTCATATAGATAGTTGGCTTGTTAGACATAAGGTCTAACTTGTTAGAAAATAATGGTTGAGGAGTTCAAGCATTGGATAACACATTTAAGATTGTTAGATCCCAAGTTTTGATGATAACAATAATTCAAGTATGTGTAAAACATGTTTTTAGAAGGTTAAGAAAAGATTCCAAATTACCAAATGCATATTTGAAGTTTGCTGATATCTGCTGTGAAATTGTACTTGAGTGCTCGAGCATGAAATCTGCACTCGAGCACAAATCACTTCTGTACTCGAGCAGGTGTGAGAGAAAGCCAGGAAGTGAGTAACCGAGAGGGATTCTCCCTTTATATTCAATGGATCACTTGAAGCACAAGGGATGCACTCGAGCAGTGAAGCCATTCTCACTCGAGCACGTATGCGAGTGAGGGCATGCGAGTGCTTGGCCGAGAGCAAGTAATGGCATGCTTCCTCTCCTCACTCGAGCAAGGCATGCGAGTGCTTGGCCGAGAGCAAGTTAAGGTATGCTTCCATCATTCACTCGAGAAAGGCACTGCGAGTACTTGGCCGAGAGTCTTGAAGTTCAGAAAAGTACAAGTGTGCTCGAGCACACTCATCCATGCTTGGAGTGACTCGTTCATGCTTGCGAGTAATATTTTCATCCCTCTCAAATTCAGATGCGAGTGCTTGTTCAAAAGAGCATATTCCTCGAGAATATGCTTCTCACTCGAGCAGAGGTAAGTGTGCTCGAGTGAGGGCCAAAATCACTCGCGAGTGAAAATTCTATCCCTCTGGAATTCTGGTGCGAGTGATGGTTTAGAGAGCATATTCCTTGAGAATATGCTTCTCACTCGAGCAGAGGTAAGTGTGCTCGAGTGAGGGTCCATATCACTCGCGAGTGCAAATTCTCACTCTTGTCAAAATGGTATGCGAGTGATGACCCGAGAAGACATTCCCTGTGTAAAGTGCAAAGATCACTCGAGCAGAGATTTTGTGCTCGAGTGAGACTTCTCTTCACCCGCGAGTGAAGATATTTTCTCTCAGTTTTTCCATGCAAGCACAACCCGATAACAGAGGCTTATGAAGGAAAATAGGAGATCACTCGAGGTGAGACTTTCATGCTCGAGTGATGCCCTGTTTAACCACAGAAAATGCTAAGTATCACAACGTTCATTACGAATATAGTTTATTGTTATTAATTCATATCATCATTACTTTTTATCTTTGTTTAACATTGTTTTGAATGTTTTAAGAGGATGATACAGGAATATGAACGTTTGAATTGAGCCACATGAGAAAAGTGATACAACGGCAGACAAGATGATTATAAACACGCTGGCACCTACCGCACTCAGTTTATTCTATTTCAACATGCACGTGCCTGCCAATATTTTCAAAAGACCCGCTCCTCCAATATTGAGTGTTCAAACGGGCAAAAACTGAGAAGGCTCTATATATAGAGAAATTCAAGGAGAACAAATATAGACATACACATACGCAGAGAACGAAGTAGCACAAGAATTCACAAGCTCATATCAATTCTCTGTTCTTCATCTAATTTCTCTGTATACACTTTTGATCTTCAGTGTTTATCCATTTACTCTGTAAGAGAGTCTTCATACAAACTCAAAATACTATATTTGTGTGATCTCAAGATATTGAGAGGGTAGTTATTCCTTACGAGAGAAGCAGTTGAGAGAAATCCGTGTAGTGTCTTTCACTCATAAGCCTTATAAGATACAAGCAGGAGAGAACGTTGTTGTTCATAAGACTTACAGTGGTGTAAGCGGAAGAAAACGTTGCTGCTCATAAGTCTTGTATACATAAGCAAGTGAGAAGAGTCATAGGTTGTTTCTCTGCACATAAGACTTGTCGTAAGGGGGAGAGAAGTTTCTTGTTGAGAGAATATTTCTGCTCGTAGTCCATTCAAGGACAATTGTTGTTTTGTGGCGTTCTGAGAGCCCATTGAATCTTGGAGATATTGTGAAAAGCTCAGTAGGTCTTGATCTCTGAGGACTGGACGTAGGCATTGTTGTTAGGCCGAACCAGTATAACTCTCTGTGCTCAAATCTTCTCTACTCTACTCTATTCACCTTATTTACATATCACCATCTCAAACGAAAAATTTATAACATCACCCAATTCACCCCCCTCTTGGGTGAAGCTTGCCTCTTACATTTGGTATCAGAGCCACGTCTTCTCCGAAGAGCCTAACAGCTTGAGAAGGATCCGACAAATGGCAACAATGGGTAAAAATATCCTTCCAGACGGTGCTTCAATCACTAGACCTCCTGGTTTTGCTGGAGAACATTTTTCGTTCTGGAAAGCCAAATTCAGAGTGTTTGTGATGGCCAACGAATACGGATTATGGAATGTTATACAAGATGGTGACTATGTTCCAGTGAAGAAAATCGAAGATAGAGCAGTTAAAAAGAGTCCAGATGAGTTTGACGAAAATGACAAGAGGTTAGTAACATTAAATAGCAAAGCCATTTTAATGATACAGAGTGCTCTTAGTCAAAAAGAATATTTTCGTATATGTACTCTACCTACTGCCAAAGATATGTGGGATGCCCTTGAAATTGCTCACGAAGGTACATCTGGAATCAAAGAAAATAGGATCAATACTTTAATTACAGAGTATGATTTATTTCGTATGAAATCTGGAGAAAGTATATCAGAATTTGAACTAAGGTATACTCATCTTGTTAATCAATTATCTGCTCTTGGAAAGTCATTTGATCAAAATTCCCAGGTAAGAAAAATTCTTAATATTCTTACGAAAGAATGGGAAGCAAAAGTGACAGCCATCGAAGAAGCCAAAGGAGAGTCTATAAGATCCGTAGCTGCTCTCTTTGGTAGTCTTTCCGAATATGAAGGTAAGTTAAGATTCAAAAAGGAACTTGAAGAAGTCGATGATAGAAAGAAAAAGGGAGTTGCATTTAAAGCTAGTAAAGAAGAAGAAGAAACTTCCGAGAATGAAGATATTCCTAGTGATGATGAAATGGGAATGATCGTGAGAAAGTTCAAGAAATTCTACCGAAGAGGACAAAGGAATTTCAAGAATTATCAAGGCGGACCAAGCAAGAAAGAAAACAAAGAACACCAAATAGTATGCTATGAATGTGGAAAACCAGGACACATCAAATCTGAATGCTTCAGAAACAAAGACAAAAAGAAGCAGAAAAAGAAAGCATATATATCATCTATTTGGGGTGATAGTTCGTCAGACGAAGAAAATGACAACGACGAAGTAGCTAATCTATGTTTGGTAGCTAAGGAAGAAGAATCAGACTCTGAGGTAAGTGACTCTGAACCCTCTTATAATGAATTGTTATCTGAATATAATGCATTGCATACAGAGTTTATTAAAGTTGCTAAAGAAATGGTTAGTTATAAGAAGAAAGTAAAAGAATTAGAAAGTAATGTCATATCATCACATGAAATGTGTAAGGAGAAAGATAAGAAAATAGAAGACTTAACAAAGATTGTTGAAAAATTTACTAAAGGAAGTGAAACTCTCAAGGTTATCTTAAGCTCTCAGAAAGTTTCCTTTGATAAATCTGGAATTGGATATAATGCTGTGCATGATAAGAATAAGAAGAGTAGTAGAGACTATCTTAAATATTTTAGGAATTCTGTGCATACATCAAATCCATTTGTGTCATGCAATTTTTGTAATAGGAAAGGACATTATACTTCATCGTGTTATTTCAAAAAGGGAAAAGTTGTTGGAACATATAAATGGGTTCCGAAAGGAACACATATTCCAAATACTAACCACAAAGGACCCAAGAAAGTGTGGGTACCTAAAACTTGATAATCTTATTTTAGGTATGTCTCAAAGCATCTCGAGCGAACAAATGGTATATTGATAGTGGATGTTCGAGACACATGACTGGTGACAAAAATAAGTTCACCATGTTTGAACCTAGAGAAGGAGGAAAGGTGACTTTTGGAGGAAATCAATCCGGACGTATTGCTGGAATTGGTGAAGTGGGAAAAACAGATGGCTTTCAAATCAACGGAGTATATTATGTTGAAGGTTTATGCCACAATCTCTTAAGCGTGAGCCAAAGCACTGACAAAGATAACTGGGTGATTTTCGACTCGAAAGAATGCTTGATAGTCAGTAAGAAAGATCTACCTCTAAACAAAGAAACTATCAAGGCAAAAATCCGAGCTCAAAGGGACGGTAATTGTTATACAATTGACTTTAATTCAAATTCTTCTGAAAATTGTTTTCTGAGTTGATCAGAGGAAAGTTGGTTATGGCATAAGCGTTTGGCTCATGTCAATATGAATCAACTTGACAAATTGATCAGAAAAGATTTAGTTGTTGGCCTTCCTAAGCTAAAATTCAAAGATAACATGATTTGTGAAGCATGTCAAAAAGGCAAACAAACTAAATCTTCTTTTAAAACAAAATATGAAATTTCTACTTCAAAACCTTTACAATTACTTCATATGGATTTGGTAGGACCTGCAAGAGTAAAAAGTTTTGGAGGAAATTTATATACGTTAGTAATTGTAGATGATTTTACTAGATTTGCTTGGACTATATTCATTGCCTCAAAAGATGAAACTTTTGCTGAATTTATTATGTTTGCCAAAAAGGTTCAAAATGAGAAAGGTATTTCTATTGTCTCTATTAGAACAGATCATGGAGGAGAATTTGATAATCAATTATTTGAAGATTACTGCAACAACGAGGGGATAGATCACAACTTCTCTGCTCCTAGAACACCTCAACAAAATGGAGTAGTGGAAAGGAAGAACAGAGTGCTTACAGAAATGGCAAGAGCTTTACTTAATGAAAAAGAAATGTCACAAGTGTTCTGGGCAGATGCAATGAGTACTGCATGCTATATTTCAAACAGAGCATATATTCGTAAATCTCTTGGAAAGACACCATATGAACTCTACAAAGGAAGAAAGACAAATATTGCTCATCTTCATATCTTCGGGAGTAAGTGTTTCATTCACAACAATGGTAAGGAAAATCTAGGTAAATTTGATTCTAAGTCTGATGAAGGTATTTTTCTAGGATATTCAAATAGAAGTAAAGCTTATAGAGTTTACAATAAAAGAACATGTACTATTGAAGAATCTATTCATGTTGTGTTTGATGAAATTGAATCTCAGACAAAAATCAATGATGAAGAAGAAATGGATTCAATCAAGAAAAATAAATCTATTTCAAAACAGGATGTTTTTGAAACAAATGATCTTCAAAATTTGGAAGATGTTAATGATCTTGATCAACCTAAAGCATGGAGACATGTGAAGGATCATCCCATTGATCAAGTTATAGGAGATATTCATGAAGGTGTCAAAACCAGAAATAGAATCCTCAATGAGGTAACATTTTCTGCTTTTATTTCTGAGATTGAACCTTCTAATATAGAAGAAGCTTTATCTGATAATGATTGGGTGATTGCTATGCAAGAAGAATTAAATCAATTTCAAAGAAATCAAGTTTGGGATTTGGTTCCTCGACCTAAAGATCATACGGTTATAGGGACCAAATGGGTTTTCAAAAACAAACTTGATGAATCAGCAATCATTGTGAGAAATAAAGCAAGATTGGTTGCCAAAGGCTATAATCAAGAAGAAGGTATTGATTATAAGGAAACATATGCTCCAGTGGCAAGATTGGAAGCAATACGAGTACTCTTAGCTTTTGCTTGCATCAAAAGTTTTAAACTTTATCAAATGGATGTAAAAAGTGCTTTTCTAAATGGTTATATTATGGAGGAAGTATACGTCGAACAGCCTCTTGGTTTTGAAGATGAAACGAAACCCGATTATGTCTTCAAACTTAAGAAAGCATTATATGGTTTGAAACAAGCTCCCAGAGCTTGGTATGAAAGACTAAGCAAATTTCTTCTTGATCAAGGTTTTGTCAGAGGTAAAGTTGATACAACTTTATTCATCAAACATAACAAAAATGATATTCTAATAGTTCAAATTTATGTTGATGATATTATCTTTGGTGCTACTAACGAATCTATGTGTCAAGATTTCTCTAAGATTATGCAGGGAGAATTTGAAATGTCCATGATGGGAGAATTGAATTTCTTTCTTGGACTTCAGATCAAACAAAAGAAGAATGGCATATTTATATCTCAGACAAAGTATTTGAAAGAATTGCTGAAGAAATATGGTCTAGATAATGCTAACGGAGCTGATACTCCAATGAGTTCTACAACATTGTTGGATGCTGATGTAAAGGGACCTAGCTTCAACATTACAAAATATAGAGGAATGATTGGTTCATTACTCTATCTTACAGCAAGCAGGCCAGATATTCAGTTCAGTGTAGGAATGTGTGCAAGGTATCAATCCAATCCTAAAGTATCTCATGCAGAGACAGTAAAAAGAATTTTCAAATATCTAGGAGATACTTCAGAGCTTGGACTTTGGTTTCCAAAGAGAGGGAACGAGTATTTAATAGCATATTCAGATTCAGATCACGGTGGATATAAAACTGACAGAAAGAGTACCAGTGGACAATGTCAATTCCTCGGAGGTTCTCTAGTATCATGGTTCAGCAAGAAGCAGAACACAGTTTCATTATCTTCGACTGAAGCTGAATATATAGCTGTGGCAAGTTGCTGTTCTCAAGTGCTATGGTTAAAACAACAACTTCAAGATTTGGGAATTTATTTAAAAGAAATTCCAATCTATTGTGATAATACTAGCACAATAAGCTTGGCAAAGAATCCAGTACAACATTCAAGAACCAAGCATATAGACATTCGACATCATTTCATTCGAGATCATGTTCAAAAGAAAGATGTCAAAGTAGAATTCATACCAACTCATCTTCAACTTGCGGATATTTTCACAAAACCAATTGCAAAAGAACAATTTCTCTATATCCGAAGAGAATTGGGAATGGTTAATCCCAATGAGCTGTAAGTTTTCTTGTTAAAATGTCTAATTAAGTGTTTTGTTTTGATGATAACCATACTGACTTTGGCATCGGAGTGGCCAAAATGTGTTTTTGCAGGAGTCTCACTCGAAGCACTGGAGGCACTGCTCGAGTGAGGAGCTGTGTCACTCGAGCACAAGAAGCTCTGCTCGAGCACAGCACTATTCATGATGCTCTGTTCTCTTATAGTTAGAACAGAGGTTAACAGAGGAGTTGTGAACACCAAGGAATATATCATAAACTACTGTGAAAATTGAGCTCACTCGCGAGTGAGGAATTCTCACTCGAGCATGGTATGAACATGCTTGAGGTGAGGAATGCCTGCTCGAGTGAGAAAGGAAAAATTTCTGTGCAAAAGCTATCCAAATCATGGTTACTCAAATGATCTTGGAGGATTTGAGTACAAAGATGCAAAATATGTCAGGGAATCAATAATCCAGGTACGTTTTACTTGTTTCTTTATTTTTCCAGAACATCACTCGAGCACAGATAGAACACTCGCGAGCACAGTATGAACATCACTCGAGCACTAGGGTTCATGCTCGAGCACTGTCACTTATATCAGTTACTGGGGAGCTCAGAACGTCGCACTTCCTCTTCTCACTCGAAGTGCTCTCTCACTCGAAAGACACAACTCTTCATCTTCAACCGTTTTCTCATCATTCAATCACGTCCTCCTGTTTCAAATCGCCGTTACAACCTCTCAATCTTCTATAAGAGGTGATTCTTGTCTTCTGCATTTTTTCACTTGTGCCCTAATCCCTACTTATTTTTTTTCTCTCTCAAAAACAAGAGTTCTTGTTTCTCTTCCACTTTTCCAATGGCAAGAACAAAGTTACCCGTTATTCCTCAAAAGTCTCATTCTCCTTCTTCCACTCACTCTGCTGCCAGTGAATCTGGAACCCCTAAAGTTACTCCTCCATCTCCCAAAAACTCACCCTCACCTTCACCTCGTCCTAAGCCCAAAACCAAGAAGAGGACTCCGAAAACACACCCAAAGCCTAAAGTTCCAAAGAAAGACCAACCTCCTCAAAAGAAACCAAAGGGTGTGGTCTTCAAGGAACCCTTAATCAAGGAACTTATAATCACCCGGTCTCAATCCAAAGAGGTACAAGGGAAGGGAAAGAAGAAGGATTCAGAGCAACCCCAATCATCCTCTTCTTCTGGAGATACCTTCAGTAAACAACTCAGGGAAGCAATAGAAAAATCCAAATTGGACAAGATAGTTGGGAAGATCACATCTCAGGCCGGTGTTTCAAGTTCACATCAAGTTAAGCACACAAATGCTTCTGCTTCAGGAGCACCTTCTGCCTCCCAAGCACCAGTGGATGACCAAATCACTAGCCCTCCTGAAGGATTCAATGTGACAGAGCTTAAGGCTTTACCACAGAAGGTATATGATGATGAATTCAAACATAGACATTTCTGCCCAGTAGTATATGTTGATTTGGATTATCTGAAAAAGAATTGTCATTTGGACTTGTATCCTTACCTTCAGTACTATGCTCCCTGGCTAAATATTCATATGCCATATTCCCCCACTGTTGTGAAAACATTTTACAGCAATATGAAAGTTCATAATATTATGTCTAGATCTGGTGATCTAATTGAAGAAGCTGTATCTACAACCATTAGAGGGAAATTCATTATGATTTCTGCCAAAATCATTAATGATTTGCTTGGTTATGTTGCACCTCCTACTGATCCACCCACATTCTCTGCCAATGAAACTTTTAACATTTTGAGACCAAAAGACCCAATTGGCCCCCTCACATTCAAGCCTATTGATATGCCTGATAATCACAGAATCCTTCATTACATTTACTCCCGGAGCATAATCAATAAATCCAAAAACTTTACCCACTTTGCACAAAAGGATTACTATCTATTGGCTTCATTGGTGGCTGGGCAACAAAGGAATGTAGGGGAGATCATTTTTAGTGAGATGAGAAGGTTTCGATTTTCTTCAACAAGATCCACAACCATACCATACCCTCAACTTGTTTCCTTCATCTTGATGAAAAACAAAATCTGGTACTTGGAAGGAAAAGAAAGGGTTCTCATCTCAAGGTTTGGAAAGACTCAATTAACTCACATGGGTATCAATCTTCCGGTGAGTCGGACCAAAGCCACATCAAAAAGGGAAGCCACTCCATCCAGAGGAGATGAGGCACAATCATCTGCACAAGGCCCTATTCCTCCTCCTTCATTTCTCAATGCCTCTCTGTCCAATCATCTGACTGAGGTAATTAATCATGCTGTGTCAAGTTTGAAGAAGGAGCTAGTGACTGAGTATGAGAAGCTTGTGGAGAAGATGGAAACACAAGTCGTTAAATTGGTAGATCAGGCCAATCTTAACTTTGAACTGATGTTCAAAACACAAGATGAGATGTCACAGAGGATCACTAATATGGAGACTTTCCTGCATTCACATTTTCCCTCCTCATCTTTCGGGGTGCCTCCAGAGACCACTCATACTTCACCCCCTCATCCAGAGACTCATGTCCTATTCACTGATCCTGAATCCAATGTTGATGTCACATTTAATCCTGACCAGCCCATTGACCCTCTCTCTGCCATGATATCTTTTGTTCCACCTCCAGATCCCCCTTCTGATGTTGACAAAAAGGGGGAGAAGGATGTGTGATGTATTCTGAGCTTTCTGTAGGCTGTAGGGTGTATATGGGTGTTTGGGTAGTTCTCTGTATTGGGTAGGATTTGATATGTAGGTCATTTTACTATTTTGAAGTTATATTCTGAAATTATCTTGTTGTTCAAGTTTGTTGCAATTAATGACATGGTTCAAGTTTTTTTTTTAATTATCAAAATTTCAATGTTTCAAGTTTTTAAATTCTTGTTAAGTTATTTACCTCATACTATACTTATCTTGGCTATTAAGTGTCTAAAGGAAACATTGCAGGAAAACTTGATATGCATTTTGGAAACTTTGAAGAAATTTCAAAACTTTTCAATTTCATACAATTTCTTTTAAACCTTCATCACAAAGAGTTTTGTCATCATCAAAAAGGGGGAGAATGTTAGATCCCAAGTTTTGATGATAACAATAATTCAAGTATGTGTAAAACATGTTTTTAGAAGGTTAAGAAAAGATTCCAAATTACCAAATGCATATTTGAAGTTTGCTGATATCTGCTGTGAAATTGCACTTGAGTGCTCGAGCATGAAATCTGCACTCGAGCACAAATCACTTCTGTACTCGAGCAGGTGTGAGAGAAAGCCAGGAAGTGAGTACCCGAGAGGGATTCTCCCTTTATATTCAATGGATCACTTGAAGCACAAGGGATGCACTCGAGCAGTGAAGCCATTCTCACTCGAGCACGTATGCGAGTGAGGGCATGCGAGTGCTTGGCCGAGAGCAAGTAATGGCATGCTTCCTCTCCTCACTCGAGCAAGGCATGCGAGTGCTTGGCCGAGAGCAAGTTAAGGTATACTTCCATCATTCACTCGAGAAAGGCACTGCGAGTACTTGGCCGAGAGTCTTGAAGTTCAGAAAAGTACAAGTGTGCTCGAGCACACTCATCCATGCTTGGAGTGACTCGTTCATGCTTGCGAGTAATATTTTCATCCCTCTCAAATTCAGATGCGAGTGCTTGTTCAAAAGAGCATATTCCTCGAGAATATGCTTCTCACTCGAGCAGAGGTAAGTGTGCTCGAGTGAGGGCCAAAATCACTCGCGAGTGAAAATTCTATCCCTCTGGAATTCTGGTGCGAGTGATGGTTTAGAGAGCATATTCCTTGAGAATATGCTTCTCACTCGAGCAGAGGTAAGTGTGCTCGAGTGAGGGTCCATATCACTCGCGAGTGCAAATTCTCACTCTTGTCAAAATGGTATGCGAGTGATGACCCGAGAAGACATTCCCTGTGTAAAGTGCAAAGATCACTCGAGCAGAGATTTTGTGCTCGAGTGAGACTTCTCTTCACCCGCGAGTGAAGATATTTTCTCTCAGTTTTTCCATGCAAGCACAACCCGATAACAGAGGCTTATGAAGGAAAATAGGAGATCACTCGAGGTGAGACTTTCATGCTCGAGTGATGCCCTGTTTAACCACAGAAAATGCTAAGTATCACAACGTTCATTACGAATATAGTTTATTGTTATTAATTCATATCATCATTACTTTTTATCTTTGTTTAACATTGTTTTGAATGTTTTAAGAGGATGATACAGGAATATGAACGTTTGAATTGAGCCACATGAGAAAAGTGATACAACGGCAGACAAGATGATTATAAACACGCTGGCACCTACCGCACTCAGTTTATTCCATTTCAACATGCACGTGCCTGCCAATATTTTCAAAAGACCCGCTCCTCCAATATTGAGTGTTCAAACGGGCAAAAACTGAGAAGGCTCTATATATAGAGAAATTCAAGGAGAACAAATATAGACATACACATACGCAGAGAACGAAGTAGCACAAGAATTCACAAGCTCATATCAATTCTCTGTTCTTCATCTAATTTCTCTGTATACACTTTTGATCTTCAGTGTTTATCCATTTACTCTGTAAGAGAGTCTTCATACAAACTCAAAATACTATATTTGTGTGATCTCAAGATATTGAGAGGGTAGTTATTCCTTACGAGAGAAGCAGTTGAGAGAAATCCGTGTAGTGTCTTTCACTCATAAGCCTTATAAGATACAAGCAGGAGAGAACGTTGTTGTTCATAAGACTTACAGTGGTGTAAGCGGAAGAAAACGTTGCTGCTCATAAGTCTTGTATACATAAGCAAGTGAGAAGAGTCATAGGTTGTTTCTCTGCACATAAGACTTGTCGAAGGGGGAGAGAAGTTTCTTGTTGAGAGAATATTTCTGCTCGTAGTCCATTCAAGGACAATTGTTGTTTTGTGGCGTTCTGAGAGCCCATTGAATCTTGGAGATATTGTGAAAAGCTCAGTAGGTCTTGATCTCTGAGGACTGGACGTAGGCATTGTTGTTAGGCCGAACCAGTATAACTCTCTGTGCTCAAATCTTCTCTACTCTACTCTATTCACCTTATTTACATATCACCATCTCAAACGAAAAATTTATAACATCACCCAATTCACCCCCCTCTTGGGTGAAGCTTGCCTCTTACAAAGATCAATGATCAATATGTCAATAATGGGGAAATACTTTGATGGATGAATTTGAAGCATTTTTTATTTTTAGTATGCATAAATATTAACTTCCAATTTTGAAACCGATTTAAATGCAAACAAGTTATGAATAGTTTTCAAATAATGTGTATGCATTTTTATAAACAAGATGAATTTGGAATCTAAGTACATTTTTGAAATGTGCATTTTGAAAATCAAATGCATAGAAAGATTATGCACAATTTCACTTTCAGTCCATTTAGCAATCTAAAAACAATTTGAAACCCATAAATGATTGATTGCTAATGGTATGCAATAATGAGCAAGTTATTCATTACCCAAATAAATAATTTATATAAGCATAATATCGGGTAAGAATAAAGAAGACAGTACCGTGCTCAAGTAATCTCGTAATTACTTGAGAAATTATCCTTTCAAGTTTATTTGTGCATAATTCCTTGACTTTTACCTTCCAATCTTCCAGTTGGTGTTATCACTTGAACATTTACTCCCAGTTGTCACACAGTAATGATGATCACTTGATTGGTTACTTGAGTGATGCTTCACTGTGCATCTTTTCTTCCTTAATTGCTAGCTAGGCACTTGCAGTGTTGCCTCAAGTAATGCCTTCTTTTGTTTGCACAATAAAAAATGCAGCTTTAATGTCCAACTTCCCCAAGATTTGAATTAAATCCTATGTATTCATAATCTTGAGATGAAGCTCTTCCTTTCTTCTTCCTACAAAACCATATAGATCTTTTTCTTCCTTTGGTATCTAGTTTTACTTGGATCTACTCATGGTTACCTTGTAGGAATCATAATTCACATGCTCTAAGAATATAATTAATTCAAGACAATTGAGCATAATGAATTAAACATGTCTTTATACAAAAGAGAAATATTTTCTTTTCAAATCATTATACATGCATAAAGAATTAACCTGTTGAGCATTACAGTCCCTTTATAAATAAATCTATTAAATGGCTTTTTAAGGGATGCAAAAACATAATTTCAAAATCATTTACAAAACTCATTCCTAAGGTTTCAAAATATAAAACCTCAATAAATATTACAGACAATAGCATAGGAGGTTTTATCATTGTATACCTTTGCCTTAGATAGGAGGATTGCTTTTGCTTACCCATTGCATCTTTCTATGATGTTGATACTTTGAATATCTTGCTTTGGGTGCTGGCAACCTTCTTTCAAAATATATAGACTCCAAGAGTCTTTTATTTGATGCTTGAGAGATCCACCTTTTCTTGTTCTCCTCAAGATAGTTGAACGGTATTCTATGGTAGTTCATTCTTGAGGTGGAACGTACTCCTTTTCTCCATTACCTTTCTTTGTGGTTAAACTTTGTAGTTCTAGCAATGGGTGATATGAAAGTTCTCCTAATTGATGTGAATCTCCATTTAGGTGCATTACAAACTCTTGGAATCTTCTTCATTTTCTTAGTACCTTTTTGTCCATTCTTTCTAGAATCAATCTGCACACATGAAACACCAGATGGACATTTTGGTACCCACTTTTCTTTGGGTCCTTGAACGTTAGCATTTGAACTCACTTGTATTTTAGGAATCCAAACAAATTTATTTCTCTCATTAGAATTTCTCCTAATATAGCATATGTGAGAAATATGACTTGATTTATCACAATAATTGCAAATAATATGATGATATGCATTATGAGATTTTATGCAAGTATTGTGTCGGTCAAGAGAGTAAAAACTCGAATAAATTTCATTTGAACATTATTTCTTTCCAATAAACTTTCTAGCATGATTGAAAACATTTTTGCTTTTCAAAATAGAATCAATACTTGGTTGAGAAACAATTTTATGCAAACTTTGAAAATCAATTTTCAAAATAACTCCCGAAGAATTGGAATTGTTTACTATATGTGCATCTTGAGCTCTAAAGGATGATCCATCAAATTCATCCGTAATGAGCTCTTCTTGGGAATCATCTTCTTCTTATTCTTCTATGTTGACAGGATCATGGAAGTGTTCTATGATTTCTCCTTTTTCATCATTAACTTCCAATTGTTCATTCACCGTAGATATGCAACTTATAGTTTCACATGAATTGTCAATGCTTTCAACTTCAACACAATTGTTAAAAGTATAAATAGAATCAAGATTATCCCAAATATCTCTAGCAGTAGAGAAAAATCTCATTTTCTTAAAATCATTTTCGGTTAAAGCACTATGCAAAATTTTTATTGCTTTAATGTTCAACGAAAACATTTTCTTTTCTCTTTCTGTCCAATTCTTTCTTGGTTTGAAATCAAAGACATTTGTAAAAATATTCCACATATCAAAATCAGATGCTTTTATAAAACTAGTCATTCTAGCTTGCCAAAACCAAAAGTCAATATCTTTCAACATAGGTGGAATTGTATTCAGAAAGCATATAACACCCAAAATCAGCCATTATAAGCTCTTGAGATGGTTAAGTCCTTTAAACAAGAGTCCAGCTTTGATACCAAATGTTAGAACCGGCTGACACCCAAGAGGGGGTGAATTGGGTGTAAGATAAAAATCTTAAGAACTTTGAAAATATTTTTGCATACTAGAGTAAGCAATAAATATGAAAGTAATGAATCATAAATCAACAGTTAATATATGCTAGAAATATAAAAGTTTAAGGAAGAGAGTATGAAAACTGTGATTTATCCTGGTTTGGTCCAATCTGTGATGGCCTACGTTCAGTCCCCAGGCTCCTCTTGATATTTTCAAATCCACTATCTTGTTGTTTAATCCAGACATAAGAAAAGCCTTTACAACCCACAAGTTTAGCTGGGCACTTGTAAAGCCTTTTACAAATCTCTCACCGAGTTACTCCCCCTTACATATTATAAGGTTACAACCGAGTTACTCTTCCTTACATACCCTGTAAGGATTCAACTTTGATGATGAAAGATTACAATCAATCTTCTCTCTCAGAAGTGAATAGATGAATACTAAAGCACAATACAATCAATCACTATCTCAAATACACATAATATAGAAAACAAATAAGAACAGAGAGTGTTTGGGTCAAGATGGATAGCTTATGATATGAGCATGTTTGTGTCATTGTGTTCTCATTTATATTGTTCTTTGTTGAATATTCCCATATTTATAGATGAGTTATGATAGCTGTTGGAAGCATTTCAACCTGCCCGTTAGAGTGGCGTAGCTTTGTTTGACTGTTCTTCAATTTTGAAAACTAGCCATTGTGGTTGGTGAACGCTCCACTTCTGCAAAGTCAAATTTTATCTCTTTGTATCATCTCTTCATTATATTCCTAGAGAAACACAATAAACACCAATACAATGAAGTGTAAGAGTGATTAATTAGAAGCACGAAGAGTGAGTTTCATAATTAATCCCATGATTTCTGAAAGCTTCAGTACGTTGTTGGTCGCGTTACTCGAGTGGTTACTCGAGTAAGCCTTTCTTTTCTTCTGGTTACTCGAGTAATCCCTCGAGTAATAGTTCAAATAACTTTGCAGCTTACTCAGTACTCCCTTGAGTAATGTTGTCCAAATCTTGGCTGAGAGTAATTCCAACTTTATTACTCGAGTGATCCCTTGAGTAATTCCTTTCAAAATTTGGCCGAGAGCATTTCTTCTCTGATTACTCGAGTGGCCCCTCGAGTAATGTCTCAAATAACTCTACAGATTACTCGAGTAATCCCTTTGATTAATCCTACTCAATTCTTGACAGAGAGATTACTGGAACAAATTCTCAAACATTACTCGAGTGGCCCCTCGAGTGAGATTTCAAATAACTCTGCATATTACTCGAGTGATCCCTTCAAGTGAATTCTTGATTTTGATTTAAAACATGGCAAAATACATATCATCGGAAATCCCTCATCATCTACATTTCAATACAACAAGAATCACCTCCAAACTCATTTTGTATAGAAAGTTATGATCTAAAGAATATCTTCTGCATTTAGACAAAGTTTGAAATCATGAGCTTCAACTTTCAGAAGGCATAACTCTTAGTATATAACTTAAAATATGTCAAATTATATATCCATAGAAAGCTCTTTAAGTCTAGTTTCATATGG
The DNA here is from genome assembly GCA_963210345.1 of Inga oerstediana. Classification (NCBI taxonomy): domain Eukaryota; kingdom Viridiplantae; phylum Streptophyta; class Magnoliopsida; order Fabales; family Fabaceae; genus Inga; species Inga oerstediana. The sequence continues at coordinate 36,001,425 of OY723407.1, read as the reverse complement.
CGCTAGTTTCTTCTCCATCCAAAATGTATTTTGAGAGTTATGTCCAAAATACCAAACCTTTTTCTGGTAAAAGATGCTGATTCATGTGTCAACTTCAATAGATCATATCTCTCTCATATGAACTCCTTTTAATATGATCTTGGTGTCCATAGTTCATGTTGGGAGTCTAGTTTATATGCCTTCGGTTTTAGTTCAATCAGATGTGTGGTTGGAGAGATATCATCAAAATACCAAACCTCTTTCTGCAGTGCGAAACCAGAGTGTCATTACTCGAGGGCTCCCTCGAGTGGTCTTCAAGTAACTCTGTAGATTACTCGAGTAAGGCCTTGAGTAATCACCTCCAAAATGAGGCAGTGCCATATTACTTGAGTGATTACTCGAGTAATAATCTATGGAGTTGCCATAACTTCCGTATATGTCATTTTAGCTTCGTATTGACCCATTCCAATACAACCATTAGATCTTACAATTTCTTCAATCTTTAGTTGACTAATCTTTCTTCTTGAAATTCCCATTATATCTTATAATTTCTTCTTTCTTCAATCCCTTGCCTCTTGATTTTCTTCTTGATGATCATTCTTCATTTATGAGGCATGATAAGCAAAGTAACATAAACCTATCATCGGGTTTATGACTAATCTACAATATATACAACATTAAATATAGTAGTTAGTCAATATAGGAGATAAGTATATTATACAAACTTTTTGCTCTTAATATTTGACATCATCCAAACTATTCATATCTAACACTCATAAAGTAAGTAACTAATTAGTTACTCTAACCACTCCATTACCATTTAGTTATCCTTCTCATTTCTCTTTGTTAGTAATTAATTTCTCCATTAATCACTAACTAATTGGCCAATAATTTTCTACTCTTTCAATTTTTTCCCTGATTATGGTACATTCACTTGAATTGCCACACAACACATATTTTAATTCTTTTCTTCTTCTCCATGCGCCATTCCCTCTAATTTTAGCCCATGAATTACTTTGTCACATAATTATACTAAAATACAGGGTGTTGGACATTTCTAATAATTAATTTAGGTCTCAAATCAACTTTATTTCCCAAAAACACTTTTTCACATTAATAACATTCTCGGTAAATGTTATTAGCCCTTAATCAAAATTTGGGGCATTACATTGAGGAAGCGCCATAGCTGCTTGGTAAACTTAGGTGGTGCTTCCTTGACAAAGGGCCACCTAAGGTGTTTTTCAAAAAAAAAAAATGAAGCAATAGTTGTGCCGCTTGCTTAAGGATGTGTCACAGCTGCTACTTACTTTGCATGGCACTTGGCTTAGGAAGCGCCACACAAAGTAATATTTTTCTTTTTATTTTTTTTTCAAATCCTTCTCTCTCCTGTGATCTGCTTCTATCACCTTTATCCTCTTAGTCCCCACTCCTCATCCAACACGTGCCATCAATCCTTATCCTCTTAGTCCCCAAATTTTCTCCTTCTCCTCTTTTTGTCACTCATCACCATCCCCACTTCGATTGGCACTTCCTCCTTATTCCTTTGTTCCATTACTCCTCCTTATTGATTTTAGCTATTTTTCAATTATTCATTTGTGTGAGCTTATTATTAAGTCATATTTGGTTCAACCCTGTGCTTACTGTGATTGGGCTTGCAGGTTGGAGTTCAAGGGTTGGAGATCTTTAAGCCCATACACGGAAGGATGTTCCCTCATCCAAGTTAATTCGCATTGGGATTAAGCAGCTCGTAGACATAATTAGGGGAGCTGGTCTTGAAGTTCACCTAGTATTGTGTGAGGAAGACAATGTTGGTGATGAAATGACTAACTAGAAAGTGGAAAACGTAAAATTCTCTGTTCAACAACCGGTAATAGGATTGTGATATTTTAAATACATGGCCACTGTCTCCTTTTGTTTCGTTTGCCCCCACTCAATTTTCCTTTTTTCTATATATATATATATATATTTTAAAGCTACGTACATCATATTATTTTAAAGCCCCCACTATATTCAAGATTCCTATACACTGTAAGTTTTTTAAATTTTTAAGCTTACAAATCTAATTTTATTATTAGTCAATAATTTAATTTGCTCCATGTCCTTTATATTTTATTTATTGTTAAATATGAAAAAAAAATTTATTCTCATTTTTATATGCTGAAAAATAAATGAGATAAAATTAAATGTTATTATATATAGGTTGTTTGTGAAGATATGTAGTAGTTATAATTTTTAGTTGTTGTAGTAATTGTTAACATTGATGATTTGTATAAGTAAAATAATTATTTATTTTTAACACTTGTATTTTACTTAATAGTGATTTTGTTAAATAGTTATTTGTTAATTTATATCATTTTGGAGTTATTTGATCGTGGTTTGCTTTTTCATTTTGTTGCGGATAAGAATATATGTTTAAAGTGTGTTATCAATTATAATTATAGGGTTCTAAAAGAAAATATGAAAAAAAATTATTTTTTTAAAAAATTATATTCTAGGTGGCACTTCCTCAAGAAGTGGACACTTCCTTAAGTGCCACAATTAGTTTAAAAATAAGCGTCACAACTGCCTATTTTTTGTTGTGGTGCTTCCAAGTGTTACAGCTTTTTTTAGTGGCGATGGGATATATGGCACTTCTTAAGTGCCACAATTAGTTTAAAAATAAGCACCACAACTGCCGTTTTTTGTTGAAGTGGATATTTCTTGTATCAATACTTTTAAGATAAAGAGCAGGTTATTTTATACTATTTATAAGTCATAATATTAAATTTTGTTATATGAATGTACAATTTTATCTTTAATTTATTATTGTGTAGACTTTCAACTCTTAGATAGAGGTGAAAATAGGGTAGGTTTTAGCTAAATAAGTATAGGCCTACAACAGAGATCTAAAGCCCGAGGCTAAGCCTAGGCATGTATATAATGTTTTTTTAAGCCTGAGCCTGAGTCTTTAAAAAGCCTAACAATGCATGAAGCCTTCTTAAAAGGCCTACTTAAAATGTGGGCCTTTAAATAGGCTTAAAAGCCTATACCTTAAAGTTCATATATAATATAATCCTTCAAGCATTTCTTTTGATATTATTATCCGGTATCTAGTTTGAGATTTTTGGTTGAGTCTTCCAACACAAGTGTCTCATCTGAGACTCGAACTTAAGACCCAAAGGGATCTAGTGGGGCCTTAGATTGCTAGACTAACTCTATATTGGTTCCTTCAAGCATATTTGAAAGCTTACATTATGTTTTAAAAGCCTAAGATATATTCTTACCAGTAATTTAGTGACAAAGTTGTCTAAGTAGAAATAAGTAAAACCAATTATTTATAAACTAAGGAGATATATATTTTCTAAAATCAAATAACCCAACAAGCGGCATGTAAAACTAGATTTTAGTTCATTTATTTTTTCCACATCAATTTGAACAAAATTCTTCTACTGATATTATCATATTTCATTTGGACATCACTAAAATTAACTTACAATGATCATGTCTTAGCTTGTTAGGAAGAGAGTAACGGATATTAAACCTTCCTAATGAAAATAGATTGTATGGAGTAAATAAAAGTATACAATAAAATGACCACAACCCAAAGCAAAAGATTCCACTATCTTCCAAAAAAGGAATACAATTTCAATGCTTTAATACAAAGCTCAACTATAAGATGTAAGCAAATTCACCTTATCCATAAAAAATCACTCAAAGATTATATCTATAAAATAGAAGAGCAAATAGAGAAATAAAATACGTATCTTGTCAGCACCTATTAACATTTCGATACTCACAGAGTGATAAAGCCATAGTTCCACAGGCATGCAGAAATAGTATAAATATACTGATATTGAGTGCATATTTACATATAGGATTAATCCCTGCAGGGTTTGATAATATTTACAATTTATACAAAACTGTCCAAAACAAAGGCCACATATAACCAGTAGCCAACTTCTCGAGTTCCACACCCTCATTTGCCTATATCGACTACCTTTCTCTTGGAGCCGCTATCTCCTACTGAAATTTTGGTATTATGAAAAAGGTTGAGATTCCAAGGAATCTTAGTAGCAACATATTATCATTAATAGAAAATGCGATAAATAAATATGCCAAATACCAGTTAATGCAATATCATACTAACACATAACTCAGTTCAATCAGAAATGTGTTCAGAGCCAATCACAGTTACAATCCCTACACATCCCATACCTCAGTCCATGACTGGGTATATAAGTGTACCCGTAGGCACTAATCATCAATATGCACCATGTATCATACATATTACAAAAGATGGCATATATGAAGCATATAAACATTCATATAGTGTATGAAGGATAAAGTTACTACCTTAAACCCTTTTCTCGTCTTGAATTGTCCGCCGCGTAAAACGTGCCAAGCTTAAGCTTCCAACTCGGTCCAAATGTATCAAATGTACAAGAATTAAGTTAATATAAGATATGATTAGTTTTGATGATGTCAAATATAGATGTGAAATGATAAGAGCAAAAAGTTTATATAATGTATTTCTTTGACTAATTACTGTGTTTAATGTGAAATATCTTAATTAAGTTGAATTATGGAGGAAGAATGTGGAGACAAAATTATCAAATATACAAAGAAGTTATTGAATTGATAAGAATGAACAAAAGGAAGAAGAAGAAAGAAACTAAAGATAGTCAAGAAGCTACCTACTCGGATTATGGAGAATGATTATCAAGAGGAAAATAAAAAAGAAAGATATTGAAGAAAGAAGAACTTGGAAGATCTACCAAGAATATCAAGATTCAAATTATTAGCAGTAATTTTGAAGATATCAGAAATTTGAGGCACTGTTTGGCACTGTAGCAGTTGGCACTGGTTGACACTGTAGCTGCGATACTGTAGCAATCACTCGAGTGAGACAATATAGCGCTCGAGTGAGGCACTGTAGCATGCAGATATTGTAGCATACAAATCACTGTAGTGCTCGAGGTGCAGAATGGAAGTACAGATTCACTGTAGCAAGTGTGGCACTGTAGCACTCGAGTGAAGCAAGAACACACTCGAGTGTTGGGCTACTCTGTTCAGCTCTGTTTTATGTTCAGCCTGATAGAGGTTTGGTATTTTGGCCATATCTCTCAAACCACACATCGGATTGACCCAAAACGGGTTGAATATGAAAGAAGACTCACAACACGTAAAATGTACACCAAGATCATATTTAAAGAAGCTTAGATGAAGGAGATATGATCAGTGGAAGATGACACGGAAATCACCGTCATGTTTCAAGACAGGTTTGATATTTTGAATATAACTCACAAACCACACATCGGATTAAGACGAGACTAGTGCCATATGAAACTAGACTCAAGGGGCTTTCCATGGATAGGTAAATTGCATAATTTGAAGTTATATTCTAGGAGCTATGCCTTTTGGAAGTTGATGCTTGTGCAGTCTAGTGCTCTTGACACTTTTTCAATCATAACTTGCAGAATACAAGGAGTTTGGAGTTGATTCTTTTTGCATTGGAATGCATATGGCAAGAGATTTCTTATGATACATCATTACAATCAAATAAATAAATTTTGTCTAATGTGGCCCCACATCACTCACGAGTGCAAAAACGTACTCTTGAAAAATGTTATGCGAGTGTTGTCTAGAAGCAGCTGAAGTGTGGAGAAATTTAGCAATACTCGAGCATTGAACAACACACTCGAGTGAGGATCAGATTTGCACTCGAGCACATGCAAGTGTTGACATGAAAGTGTTAACCCAAGAAGAAATATGACTAAAGAAACGTGAGGCGCACTCGAGCAGGACTAGTTGCACTCGAGTGATGTCCAGAATTGCACTCGAGCAGATGCGAGTGTTGGACAGAAACTATTTGCCCGAGAGGAAGCCATAACGTGAAATTGCACATGCACTCGAGTGAGGCTTCTTTGCACTCAAGTGAAGTCCTAACAAAACCAATGTAGAAAGTTCAGACTCTCATAGCCATCAATCCAAACGTGGTTAAATGTTATACATTCATTATATTTTCACTTGTTATTATTCCTAAACGTTAACTAACTTATATTTCAAGTGAGAAACAGGAGATTAAACATTTGGATTCCATCTTCATATGGATGGCAAAAGTCTTCACTCAACGTGATGAGTCCCAGAAGCCAGAAATTTAGCTTTTGACCAATGATCCAATATACCCATGACTAATACTTCATCATATTAGTGATTAAGCATTTTACAGTGTGAAACGGGAAATTTAACGTTCGGATTACAGTTTCAAATGAGAGAGTCAATTATGGCGGGCGGTATCATTACACACCGAGTATCGGCTACCTACCACGACAAAAGATTGACCCACCATGAGAGATTGTCTGGAAATTCAAACATATTCATCCTGCTCCACAATGTGATGTACAGCTCATAATGAGACATACCGCTCCTCAATGGGACGCTCTACTTTGCAACAGAAATCTCATGATAGCTAGTTTTTCAAATATGCTCAACGGTCAAAATGACTCCAACGGACGAATGCTTACAACGGTCATCATCTTCATCAGCTATAAATGAGAGAGCATTCAAAGTAGATGAAAAACAGAGATAGCGAGCAACTACGAGAAAAATGATAGAAATATGAATCATCTGCTTTTACCCAAACACTCTTTGTTCTGCAGCTTCTATATTACTTATCATTGAGAGAGTGATTATTTGTATTGTACTTCAGTGAGCATTATATCCACTCTGTGAGAGAGTTTGTAAACACTTTCATCTGTATTTCAAAATTGATCTCAGGTAGAGGGACCTTGAGAGGGTTGATTTCCTTACGGGGGAAGCTGTAGAGAGAATTACCAGTAAGACATTCTGCTTGTAAGACTTATAAGGTGCAAGCAGTAGAGAACGTTGCTGCTCATAAGACTTACAGGGGTGTAAGCAGGAGAGAACGTTGCTGCTCGTAAGACTTGCACGAGTAAGCAGAAGAGGAAGATCTTCGGGATTGCTCTGCTCGTAAGACTTACCGTAAGGGGGAGTATTTCAGTGAGAGATTTGTAAAAGGTTTAACAAGTACCCAGCTAAACTTGTGAGATTGTAAAGACTTTTCTTGTGCCCAGATTAAATAAGAAGATAGTGGATTTGAAAATCTCAGGAGGAGCCTGGGGACTGGACGTAGGCCATCACAGATTGGACCGAACCAGGATAAATCACAGTTTGCATATTCTCTTCCCTAAGCTCTTATATTTCCAGCATATATTATTTAATCTAACTGTTGATTTATAAACCTTCATACTTACCGCTTTCTTTAAGATGCGAAAAGATTTCCAAAGTTCTTAAGTTTTTTTTATACACCCAATTCACCCCTCTCTTGGGTGATAGCTGGTTCTAACAGTTAAAACCCATTCATGTACCATTTTAGGCACTTCTATAGTGTTTATAGTGGTTATATTAGCCTATGGTGAAAATTTACCAAAATGCCCCTAGGGCCCCGGCCCAGCCGTACCTAGTCCGGCTATACTTTTCTTAAAATCCAACCCAGGCTATCCTGACATATTTTTGCCCAAGGAATCCATTTTCAGATTAGGAATGACCAAATTCATTGTCAAATTACCAAATTGCCCTTGACAGCCCCTATTTCATGGTTTTAGGGGCGTTTCAGTAATTATGCTTTTTTGGTCTTTTCCGAAAAAGAGACCAACTATAATCCCACCTAATTTTCCCTTATGAACTCAATGGAACCATTAAATCATTGAAAATCCAACTCTAAGGCCCTCTAATAGCCCTGACCAAATTGACAAGAACTTTGAGGAAAATTGGGGTTTCTCGGTTTCACCTCCGCAGACGTATTTCTTTATACTCCTAACTACTTTATTAACTATTTAATAAGGTTTCAATTACCATTTGAACCAAAATTGGGTAGCATAACCCTTAGGCAACTCAAATTCCAAATTTTCAAATCAAAGGAAATCCGGCGAAATTTCACCGATTAAATTGTCTACAGCAGCCAGAATAGTCAATATACAAAGGTTTGGAAGTTACCTTTCACTTCCCTTTGGCTTTTCTCAATTTGAGCTGTACAGACCTTAGCTACTCCAACAAGAGATTTTGAGTTGCACAAACCTTAAATACATAGGAGAGTAGCTTAGGAATGGAGTTATACACGTTAGGAACTGATTTACCGGAGAAAGTACTTACCTTTGTAAGTTTTTCCTTCCCCTTTTCTCTCTCTAGAACTTTTGGTCTTCCTCTCTCTTAGAGCTGCACTTCACATTGGTTTATGGCTAGAGGAAGGAGATAAAGTGCTTTAATATTATATCTTATGTCTTATTTCAATTATTTAATAATTTCCAAAAATTACCAAAAATCAATTTTGTGTACATAAACCTATGTACATGTAACTTTGCTTATTAAACCCAACCAATATTTCCTTATTCATTCCACATCTAGGAGACTCCTAGGGGTCATACCCTTTAGTCTCAATTGGCTTAATAACTTATTCCGGTTACGTATATACGTAAAGTCTCAATTTTAGTCAAAATTGCACTTTTTGCCCAAATTTTCCATAAATTCATATTAAATTGACCAGAATATTCTAAATATATTTTATATTTTATTTTTATTAATTAATTGAAATTAAATTCAATTTACTCAGAAAATAATAATTTTTTTGATAATTTGGCAAAATTATGATTTTGCCATTACCTTTTTAATCCAATTTCTTTTCTCATTTTTCTTTGGTCAATTCCCATATATTTTTGGATCAAATATTTTCTCTATTATTTCTCCATTTTTGGGCCTTAATATTGGCCTTTTTAAATTATCCAAATTAATTCCATAATTAGTTTTTCCCAATTTCTCATGAATATGAACATTTATAAAATTCATAAAGTCTAAATTCATGAATATTTACCATTTTATTGATTTTCTAAAATAATTACAATATATTTGGTGAATATAAAATTTGGGGTGTTACATATCTCTTGGGCGAAGAGACAATCTACGTGTGCCAGAAATCACCAAACGCAAGAGTTGCAGTCACAAAACATATACCAACATACATGTAAAATCTGGAGAAGTTATGAAGCTCCAATCCATGATCCTACCATTTAGATTCAAGAGATATATGTCTCGAACACCTCCACTGAATTTCTGGTCAATCGGAACAAAAATGACCGTCAAATCTTTGATTTATCTTCTCTAAAAGTCTTTGGGCGTTTGGCTTTTGCAACAAATTTCCAAGTACAAGATAAGTTGGGTACTAGATTAATCCTTGGCATTTTTACAGGATACCTTGACACTCAAAAAGGTTACTTGCTTTTTGATATTGAAACAAAAAATTTCTTTCTAAGTAGACATTTTAATTTTTGTTGAAAGTAAGTTCTATTTTAAAGACGTCATGGGTACTAATCAAGGGAGATAACATAATGCTATGATTGACCCCTTTATTATGAAATAGGGGCACCCTTTATCATTTTCAAATAGACTAATATGGATGAGCCTTAAATAGAAGAAGCGGGGCTAAGGAAACAAATGTTGACATTGAACAACATTTAAGAAGATCAACCCACAATAAGAAAACCCTTTCATGGAAGAATGATTGTATTTTTGATAATGTGACATTTTATAAGTCCATAATTGTTTGTGCTTATGGCAGTTTTGATTCTTGCAGGTTGGAGACATGAGAGAAAATGGTAAAGTTTCCAATACAATCATGCTTAACATATTCAAATGTGTCAATTGACTATAAAAATTTGATGTCTAGTATTGATGATAATGTTGAGCCGTGCATTTTTGAGGAGGCAATCAAAGATCAAAGGTGGGTGGATGCAATAAAGGCAAAGATAAATGTACTAAAAGAGATTAATACATAGAAAATAGTGAATCCATCTGAGGGAATGACCACTATATGGTGCAAGTGGGTATAATATAAGAGTAATGTTTACACTTGCAGCCATTAATGGGTGAGGCTTGTTCCAAATGGGTGTGTATAATGATGTCCTTCAAGGAGACTTGAATGAGGAAGTATATATGCACATCCCATAATGATTTGGCAATAATAAAACCAATAAAATTTGCAAACTAACCAATAAAACAAGACTTACAAGAGGACTAAGAACATCAAGGCAAATGTTAAGACGTATATGGATATAAGGCGACTAGAATATGTACGAGCCTACTGTGATAGCCAAGTGGCAATCCATATTGCCAACAACTTGGTATTCCACAAGAGGACTAAGCAGATCGAGAATGATTTTCACTTTGTCAGAGAAAAACTAAAAGAGGGTGCGATAAGCTTGGAGCATGTGAAATCCAATGAGCAACAAGTTGATAATTTTACAAAAGCCTTAAGAAGATAAGACTGTGAAAGGCTTTTGAGCATGTTAGGGACCATAAATCTATATACCCCCAAACTTGAAGGGCAATGTAAAAGGAATATATAAGTATTTTGTAATATTTAATACTCTTTGATTTTATGTTATGTATAGTTGTAAGTCATAAGCCTATATAAAGGCACATATATGAGCTTTGTTTAGATTTTAATGTTTTATTCCATCCATGAAATGGATTTATTCAGGAAAACCTATCGGATAGGAAATTTTCAACAATGTTAAACTCATTATTAGAATGATTTACTATTATAGATTGTACTTTTAATCTTTTAAAAAATCCTTACCATGTAGATAAGCATTAGTGGAGTTGCATAGGATTGCTTTGATGGTGTTATGGAATTTTAAAGGTAACAAACTTATGTTTGATAAAGTTATCTTCTTTACAAATGTTGACTAGGGAGGGAAGATGTTGATTTTTTTTTCTACAGGTATCCCAATCTACTTTGAGCTTGAGACTACTCATTTTAAGGTCTAAAGCACAAATGGTTGTCAACTTTTCCAACAATTGTATTTCCCAAGATTAAAACTTTTGTTCTCCTTCTCACATGGGTAAAACTTCTAATTGTTAGATATGATTAATTTTGATAATATCAAATATAGATACCAAATATTAAAAGCAAAAAGTTTTCATAATGTATTTATCCTATATTTTGACTAACTACTATATTTAATGAGAAATATCTTCTAGATTAGTCAAGCTTTATGATTAAAAGGAAGTTGGAGTTAATATTGAAGGGATTTATGATTAAAAGGAAGTTGGAATGGTTCAATTCAAATTATAAATGCCTCATATGGAAGCTATTTTATCTTCACTTTAGTGGCACCTCTACTGATCAATTTTTTATGGATTACTTGAGTGAAGCATACTTTATTATGCACTGTTTTAATTTAGCATGACAAAGGTTTGGTATTTTGGACATATCTCCCAAAACCAGAAATTTGATTGAGGTGAAAATCAAACTAGACTCCCAATGAATTCCAAAGAATCTAAGATCGACATCAAAGAGATTTAGATGAAAGAGATATGAATTTTGAAATTTGATGCTTGAAGTTATCATGTGTTCCACACCAACAGTCATTCTTCAGATTATAACGTTCGAAAGACAATAGTTTTTAGACTAATTCTTCTTGCATTAGAAAATCAATTTAAAGAACTTTCTGAGGATAGGTCATTTGTCAAATTTAGAATTAAAATGAGCATATCACTTGAGTGAGCACTCGAGTGACCAATAAAATTAGCATCACTTTTACTTACTCCAATGACTTAGGAAGTTATTAGTATTTTCTAAGCTTGATCACTTCAATGATCCAAAATAGTTGCACCACTTCCACATCACTCAAGTGATCCAGAAAGTGATTAAAATTTTCTAAAATTATTTTCAAGTGGATAAGCTGAGTGAGCACTCAAGTGATCCAACAAAGTTGCATCACTTCCATATCACTCAAGTGACCCAAAAAGTTATTAGAATTTTCTAAAATTATTTTCAAGTTGATCACTTGAAAAAGCACTCTAATGACCCAACAAAGTTGCATCACTTTTATGTCACTCAAGTGATTTTACTAATAATGTACATCACTTTTAGTGCCATTTCCAGTTATGCACTATTGCTTTAAAAGATTCTAAGAGATCACTCGAGTGACTTGAGTGATAAGTCTTTATAGTTTTAATCATCATCTTGGATTTCTCAATACTCTTTCAAACTCATATAAACCTTGATTATATTATTCCTAATCATTACTAATCAATTTTATATGAAGATTATAGGTAATTAAACATTAAATAAAGCTTAACGGCTAAAAACACTTTTTGTTAGAAACTTCCAAAGGCTACTCCAACTATCATATTTTGTAAGCCTCAATACAAAGAAGAAAAGCTCAATAGTCATCAAGCTACATTATATATAGATAGAAAAACTTGCAAAATTGAAGGAGGGAGAGCCAGTGCACACAATGTCAAAAGGTCAAAACTGTAATACCCTAAAATGTGGTTAAGGGCTAATGACTTCAAAAGTGATGTAATTATGAATAAATAAACACTTTTGGAGAATATGATGTGAATTGTGACCCAAATGTGTAGTAATCAATGCCAAAACCCTGTATTTAAGTTTAATTATGGATTAACATTTAAATTGAATCAAAATAGAGGGAGGGCGTATGGTAAGGCGAAATGGAATGATAACATGTGTTTGGTGGTGATTCAGTAAAAATTTCCATAATCAGGGGCAAAATGGGAAATTTGCCAACCAATTAGTTAGCTACCAAAGAGGGAGTTTACTAATTTGGTTGGAGCTATTGTGGAATGTTAGTGCTTAAGAGAGTATGATGGAATGATCCTATGTATGCATGCCCATGGAAGGAGTTGGGAGGAGGTATGAGATCATGACACATGTCATTCCAAGGACCATTGATCATGGTTAAGTGTTCAAACACACTTCCCTCTCTTCTCTCTCCCTCCAAGTCATCTAAGTGGGCATGGGAGCAAGGAAAAATCTATTTCCTCATCATTTTTATCTTCTTTCTCTATTATACATTTTCGTCAAAGAAGGAAGAGGAGAGAGAAAGCAAAAAGGTGAGGTTTTGGCTTGGTTGGTGTCCTCTTTAGCTCATATACTCTTCATTAATCTTGTTCATGGTGATGAGAGCTTCATCTCTATTTTGGATTTTTGAAAGAAGGTGTTTGAGTGCTTGAAGAAATTAGAAAGTTGAAGGATTCAAGAACTAGCTTGAGGAAGAGGAAGATGTAAGAAATTTGTTGCATTTTGACCTAAGTTTTGTGATTATTGGTTAAGTTTTGGAATTTGTGAATTTTGCCCTGAGTTTAGTATAATTTTGAAATGGATGAATTGGATAGTGTATTGTGGTGGAATAGGTGTCACAATGTGTCATGAGAACAATAGAATTGGTTAGAAACCTTGAAAGCAAAGTTGGTCATTTACTGGTTTTAGACTGCAATGTTATTGGAAGTGCAGAATGTGTCATTGTGATGGGAATTTGGTTGTTTTGATATTTCCAATGGGTTCCTTATAAAAATTTGTGTGGGAAAAGGCTTGGTTGTTGATTTTAAGGGCTACTGGACACATTGGTTTAGATTTGGAAAATTTTGTCATCTGCTGCATTTTGGTTCTGATAGAGCCTCACTCAAGTGCACTGGGATCTCACTCGAGTAAAGCATCATATTTTCTCTTTTCCTTCATTTTTTAGTTGTATTTCCCTGCTAAAAAGCACGAGTGCATTTTCTCACTAGCGAGTGATATGGATATCACTCTTGTACACCTTGAGTCACTCGAGTGTGTGTGCATTCTGCACCATGAGCCTGCGTCTCGGGGTAACACTCACAGCCAATTTGTCAAAAGTATGTGTTAGCACTCGCAAGTGTTATGCCGTCACTTGAGTACTAGAGTTGTTGCTTGAGTGCACTTCCTATTTTAAGGTTTCCTTTACTCTTGGGTAGTCACTTTCTAAGCCTCATTTGGTAGGACTTGGGTAAGCATGAGGCTACCACTCGAGTGTTGAGTTTAGAACTCGAGTGCAGTGATCATTTTCTATCTTTGTCGTTGCTCTCTGTCAAGCACTCGCACGAGTAAGCCATCCTTACTCGAGTGCATGTTATCTCATCACTCGAGTGCATCATCCATCACTCTAGTACATCAGTTAAAATCAATAATTTGACTTCTGAAAGGGGGGTCTTTAGTCAAGTTTTCCCCAACCCTTTAGGCATGTGTTTAGGCTTCTAGTAGCCACCTAAAGAGTTCAAATGATAACTAACTTTAAGTGTTAGGAAAGTAAGAATTTGGAATAGAGATTAATCCGTTGTCCTTGATTTTGGTATATAGGATTTGATATTTGCCCTGCTCACTAGCAGCCTGTGCCAGAGCACATCCGAAAAGAACAAGGTAATGACTCTTTCTGTAATATCCCAAAATGTATTCAAGAGCTAAATATACAGAATAGATGGTGGGATTAATGACAGAATTACTTCTAGAATATTTGTTATGACTTTAGTTCTAATTAACTTGAGATAACTATTTAGTCTTTTCGCCTAAAGTAAAAAAAATGACTAAAGGACTAATTTGAACATGAAAAGAGGGGGAAATGGCTTATGCAAGAGAAATATAAGGAGAATATTTATTTTTCCATAATATGAGACACATGGAAGCATTTTTGGCCAAACACAAAAAGGGGAAGTCAATAAGTCTAATTAGCATATGCTACTTCAACATTAAACTATATTATTCAAGGAGATATTATAAAGATCATTTTTCCTCTTCAAAGAACCATAATCTCATGTAGGACATGAGACAAAGCAAGAGGGAACGATGCTTGACTCAAAATGAAAGCAAGAGGAGACAATTTGACCAAGTTATAAAAGGATGATGACTTGGTCAACAATTGCAACAAAAGACAATTAAATATGATAAATTGAAGAGATGCCAAGAGATATTTTATAAGGCTTTAACCTCTTTCAAGCATCCATATTTGGTCAGATTTTAAGAGAGGAAAGAAAGAGAATTTACTTCATATACTTCTTCACTTTTGTCCTTGAAAAGTCAAAAATTGCAACTAGAAAATTTGTGTAACTAATGGCTATGCAAGTTCATGCAATTGGTCAATACTTCTTCCTCCTTTTGAAGAACATGTTGGTCAATAATACTTCTCCATTTGGGCAGCCCATATCACGTCCAAAAGCAAGAAGCGAAGAGGCAAGAGAAAACTTAATCAAATGAACAAAGTCCACATGGCATAAGCTTGTGTAAAGAGAATTATTTTCCACCACAACTCTTCTTTCTCTTTGGGCCACATTTTCGGTCAGATATTAAGAGGATAAGGGAAGAGAAAAACTTATCATAATTCACTCTCTCACCTCTTCTCAAGGTCGGCCAAGTTCAGCAAGATAAGAGAAAGTGAAGAACAAAGTTGAGGTAAGATCTTCTACATGGATTTTCACCTCCTTAACCTCATCTATGGCTCAAGTGACCTTCATGAAACTTGTTCCTCTCTTCCTTAGCTTCATTTCTATGGTTTTTGTTTTTGAATAAGAGGAGTTTTCAGCTACCTTGCAAGAACAAAAATTGAGGAATCAAGAAAAGAACACAAGAAGAAGCAAGAGGTGAGTAAGAGCATTATGTTTATGTATATGATGTTTTAATTGACTGAGTTGTGGTGGGCTATTGTGACAGCCCTAATTTCAGTTTTTAGGGTATATTAGGGATCATGAATCTTTCATCTTATGTATGTGCTTATATGTTGGTTTGGAGGCAAATGAGCTAAGCTTAGTGATTAGATAGTGAAGTGGTTGTTTGTTGTGAAATACCCTAAAATTCTGCCAAAACAGGACATGGGGAATGAGTGGGAATTTGTTCATATTTATGTTACTATTGTGTTCCACATGAAAAATTATGTGGGAATAGGTTTGGTTGTTGATTTTGAAGCCATTGGACACATTGGTTGAAAATTGGAAAAACTATCAATTATAACTCTGTGCAGGGCAGTCAGTTCGTAGGGACATTTTGAGTGGGCAATTGGTGTCTAAAAATTCTGAAACTTTCCAGTCTTAAATATCACATTCCAAGCTTCAAAATGGATATATAATGTGTGTCATTTCGGTTTTTGAGCTGGTAGTTCTTGTTCCCCAAAGTTTGATGTCGAAACTGGACTTAATTCTGGACCAGTGTGGAATTTTGTGTAATTCTGGAATTGTGTGGTGATTTATGGTAATTATTCATATTTTTCATATGAAGAGGACTTCAAGAGATTTCAATAGGATTTGGGATCACCTCATTTTGATTTTTCTAGAATTAGTTATGATTTTTCAAATATTTTGAAAAATTCTGGCAGATTGGTCACCTATGCGAAAATTGAAGATTTTATGGCATAATGTAATATTGTGAAACTTTGAGGTTAGAAATTGGCCTTTTAGGTTAATTGACCACTTTAGCTCCTTAGTTGACTTGATTAAATGACCATAGTGATAATCAACCCAAGTATTATGAGTTATTAAAGAATTGGATTAGGTAATAATTTGTCGTCCTTAATTTTGGTTTATAGGATTCGATATTTGCCCTGCTCGTGATCCACCTGTGCCAAAGCACAATCGGAAAGAACAAGGTAGTGACTTTTTCTTTTATACCATATATGATGCATTGTATGTGTGTTATATCATTGATTTGTGATGAATTCGTATGCTGTGACATTTGTGGATATGTGTAAGCACAGCCATGCCAATAGTTCCTGAGTCGCTAACAACGGTTTGGCTTAGGACGGTATGCCTTCCTAGCGGTAAAAGGGGATGAGGATGGGGTGTGATATGTGTGATTATGTGAAAAGCCGATATGCTGTTTATGAAGGTCGACAGGCCAATTGTGAAAGCCGGATGGCTATATGAGCTATAAGGCTATGTGTATACACTGCCACACCAACAGTCCCTAAGTCACTAACAACAGTTCGGGTTAGGACGGTGTGCCTTCCCGGCAGTAAAAGGGGATGAGGGTGGAGTGTGATTCGTGCTGCTGTTGTATGATGATTTGCTTACATGCTATGTGTTTAGGTGTGGTATGAATGATTTGTTACTACTAGGATTCTTTTGAATCTCACTCTTTCCTATGACTAACCTTTCAGACATGGCAAGTGGCTCCAGAGAGCGGATAACCAAGAGCGGATAGGACTTCTTAGAGATATTTGACTTGGAACTGTTGGTTATCTATTTTGAGAATAAGATTACTATATATATTTGGGGTTGTAAATACTGCTTTGGTTATGTAATCCCCATTTTTGGGAAAAATGATACACCCAATATATATACGTAACCCAGGGACTTGCTGGGATTTTAGTTGTGCGCTCTGATATTTATAAATGCGATTAACCTGTGCAGGTAATTATATTCAAAGCTGAATGTGAGATCAAGTTACTAGTATTTTGCACTGTTTTGTAAATACCCTGTCTAGAAGATAGGAAATTGTAAATGTTTTTTAAGTAATTATTGGTGTCTATTTCAGTTTAATTTCATAATCCGGATGTAATTACGATGAAGGGGTTACACGTTCTCTTATACTATATATAATACATTATATGTTTATGATGTCATTGAATTGTGTATGTTGCATGGAGTTGAATCGCCATGCAAATAGTCCTTCAGTAGCTAACAATAGTTTGGGTGATCACGTGTGCATCCTCAGTGGGGTGTGGAAATGAATTCGTTGCGTATATGGAAGCCGTAAGGCTATATGGAAGCTGAAAGGCTATTTGTGAGCCATAAGGCTTTGTGAATTACAGCGTGCACATGTCAGTGTGAGCTGTCCTAGTGAGTGACGTTGGTCATCTCTACTTTGACTATTGATATACCGTTGTAAATGTGAATGCCGGAAAGGCAATGTGTATATGTGATGGCTTGTGTATGCAGTATTTGTGCTGCTACGCTGCTTGATGATTTACTTGTGTGCTATGTGATTATATGTGGTATGAGTGATTTGTTACTACTAGGATTCTCTTGAATCTCATTCTTTCCATTGACTAACATTCATACAGGGCAAGTGGCTACAAAGGGAAGCATACAACCAAGGGTGTCTAGAACTTTTGTAGGGATGTAATCTTGGTTGTTGGTAATAGAGTTTTGATTGGGATTACTGTATTTATACATGGGATGTAAATTTTTAGAATGATATTGTGTAATCCTCTATATAAGAATCTATAAATGGGTGAATGTGCCCTAAAAACCCTCAGTTAATATACGAAACCCGAGGGTTGCCAGGATTTTTGTTGTACACTTTGATATGGATAAATGTGATTTGACTACGAGGGTAGTTATATTCAAAATTTGGATATGAGACCATGTTAATTGGATTTTGAAAGATATTTGTGTAAACCCTATCTCAAAAATGGGATTTTAAATGAGATTTGATTATCCGCTGATATCTAATCCATTTAATTATGCAATTTTGAATCATAATTACTGATTTTAAAGCCGGGGGTTACAAAAACTCTAATTCTTACACATAGTTGAAGCTCTAAAATTATATTGCCTTCTTGTACTTTGTGTTCAACTCAATCTATTTTATAGAGAGAGAAATATACTTTCATTGTAATAATTTTAGCTTTATGAGAGTTATTTAAGATAGGGATCTTGAATGGGAAACATATTGTAACCTTATGAGTTGTAATGGGGAGTTATTCTCTAGACCAATATTAAGGTTAAGGTTGTTAAGGTTCTCATATACTCATGAAACTTGAGGTATCGTAGTGATTTTAAAGTACCCAGTTTAAACTTGAGGGATATAATGGATTGAAATCTTAGAAGGAGCCTCAGATCGGGACTGGACGTAAGTCATCAAGGATTGGAACAAACCAATCTAAATCATAGTTTACACCTTCTCTTCCCTAATCTCTTGTATTTCCAACATAACTTGCTTAGTTATTTGATTGTGTGCTTATGGTTTATTATATTCATACTTATTAATTTCATTAAGATACGAAAAGAGATTCAAACTTCTCAAGTTTTATCTTACACCTAATTCACCCCCTCTTGAGTGTTAGCTTGTTCTAAAAATAATAAAAATGGATTGCTTTGAGTCAATAAAAGTGGAAGAGAGTAAAAAAAATAATAAACGAAGACACAAGAATTTAATGTGGAAAAATCTCCCCTTCAATGTTAGGGAGAGCAAATGACTATGGCCCAAAGTGAAAGATTCCGTTATCTTCAAAAAATGGAATACAATGTTCAATGCTCTAATACAAAACTCAACTATAAGATGACAATAAATTCACCTCATCCACAAAAATTCCTCAAAGATTATAACTATAAAATAAAAGATCAAATAGAGAAATAAACTACATATCTCTTGGGCGAAGAGACAATCTATGTGTGCTGGAAATCACCAAACGCAAAAGTTATATCACAAAACGTATACCAATGTTCATGCAAAATTTGGAAAAGGTAGAAATCTCCAATCCATGTTCCTACAGCTCAATTTCAAGAGCTATATGTCTCGAACACCTATAATGAATTTCAGGTCAATCAAACCAGAAATGACCATATAATCTTTGACTTGGAAAAAATTGCTTAGAAAACTCTGTAGTAGATGTGAAATAGATGTAATATCCCAAAAAGTGATTAAGGGTTAATGACTTCAAAAGTGGATGTGATTATTGATAAAT
Source organism: Inga oerstediana (assembly GCA_963210345.1). NCBI lineage: Eukaryota > Viridiplantae > Streptophyta > Magnoliopsida > Fabales > Fabaceae > Inga > Inga oerstediana. The sequence continues at coordinate 35,981,953 of OY723407.1, read as the reverse complement.
AAACACTTTTGGAGAATACGATGTGAATTGTGATTCGAATGTGTTATGAGCAGTGCCTAAACCTTATTTTTAAGTTCAATTATAGATTAACATCAAAATTGAATTGGAATAGAGGGAGGGTGCATATTATGGTGAAATGGAAAGTTGGGCAATTTGGTGGTTGTGTTGCATTGTGGTTCAAAACTGAATATGTGTGGATATGATGAGAATTTGATTGTTTTAGTGATTCCAATGGCTTTCTTGTGAAAATTCGTGTAGGGAGAGTGTTTGTTGTGAAATTGAAACTATTGGGAATAATGGTGCAACAGTTGGAAATTATGCCTACTAAAACTCTTTACAAGGCAGTCGATTTTGTTAGAGCAAGCGTTTCACCCAAGAGGGGGGGTGAATTGGGTGATACTAAAATTTCGTTGCAAATATAAAAACTTGATGGTGAATATAAAGCAATAAAGAGTAAGGAGAAATATCACCGAAGTGTACACCGAGAGTTATACTGGTTCGGCCGCAACCACTTTGACCTACGTCCAGTTCTCAGAGCTTCTCTGAGAGTTTCACTATAACTTCCAAATTCAGTGGGTTCTTGGCACCTCAGTACAAGCAAGTTCCTTCGCCTGGACACTCGCTCCCCCTTACAAGTTGTAATCCAATCCCAACTCAAGGTTCCACAACCTTAAGTTATCTCAACAACAAATATTGAGTTTGAATGAAATATCTCTCTCATAGAGTGAATAAGAATCACTGAAGCATAGAATTACAAGTATAATGTAAAACAGAGTAATGAGCTTGATAATGCGTTCATGTGTATGATCTTATTATATTTCTCTGTTTGGATGTTCCTATATATATAGGTGTGTTGATAATGTCCATTGGAACATTTTCTTCTCGTCCGTTAGAGAGTACGTCGCCACTGTTGACTTTTCCAGTATTTGAAAAATATCTGTTTGCAGTAGGTGGCGGTAGGTGACATTTGAACGTTGCTTTTGACTTTCCTTATTTGGTAAGAACTCTTCATTGTTTATTTGTGGATATGCTAAGAATACTAATACAATGAAAGGTTAATCATATAGGAAACAAATCAATGAATGTTGGAATGAATTCTCAAAATCTGAACTTGCATACTTGAGTAGTTACTCGAGTATTCATTAAAGTTTACTCGAGTACATACTCAAGTATCATCGGGAAAACTTTCATAAACTGCAAGTCAATAAGCAAACATAACATTACTCGGGTAGTGCATGAAGTAAACAAAAATTCAAACCTTTGGAAATACCTGTTTACTCGGGTACTTACTCGGGTATGAAAAACTTTTCTTCATTAGCTACTCGAGTACCAACTCGAGTAAACCTTCAAATAAAATTTAGGTTTCTCGACGCTTCACTCCAGTAATGTTGGCAAGATTTCAATGCCGAGAGCACTTTAAGTTTGATTACCTTGTTACTCGAGTCCTTACTCGAGTAAATATAAATTTTTATGCATAGCTTACTCAGGTAATGACTTGAAGTTTTCTTCCAACTAACTCTGCATACTCGAGTAGTGACTTGAAGTTTTTCTTCTAATTAATTCTGCATACTCGAGTAGTAACTGGAAGTGAAGGGTGTGAAAAACATTTCATGTTATTCGAGTAATACCTTCAAGTTTTGCTTACCACAGTGAGTTACTCGAGTAGCTCCTCGAGTAACATTGGCAGGGTTGAAAATGCCGAGAGCAACACATTTCTTGAAACAGAGTAACTCGAGTACTTACTCGAGTATCATTGGCAGAGTTAAAAATGCCGAAAGTAACTGGAAGTATTTGACATGGTTACTCGAGTAGCTACTCGAGTAAAGTGCTCTTTTACTTCAAGTTGTTCCTCGGGTAATGCTTCACTGTCAGTCATTACTTCAAGTTGTTCCTCGGGTAATGCTTCACTGTCAGTCATCACTTCATCGTAGTTACTCGAGTAAAGTGCTCTTTTACTTCAAGTTGTTCCTCGGGTAATGCTTCACTGTCAGTCATTACTTGAAGTTGGTACTCCAGTAAAGGTGTCCTCTGATAAATTCTGTTTTTATTTCTTAGAACAGAGTTTCAATCTTCCTGCAAAACAAGTTTCTACATACTCTGATGCTTAAATTAGTAAAAATCAAAACATTATCAAATATCTTTATCTAACATTATAAGAGACTGAAATAACTTACAACTCATTGGGATTTACCATTCCTAATTCTCTTCTAATGTATAGAAATTGATCTTTTGCAAGGGGTTTAGTGAAGATATCAGCTAGTTGAAGATGAGTATGAATGAATATTACTTTCACATCTTTCTTTTAGACATGATCTCTGATGAAGTGATGTCTAACATCGATATGCTTGGTTCTAGAATGTTGAACTGGATTTTTCGCCAAGCTTATCGTACTGGTATTGTCACAATAGATTGGTATTTCTTTGAGATAAATACCAAGATCTTGTAGTTGTTGTTTTAACCATATCACTTGTGTACAACAACTTGAGACTGCAACATATTCGGCTTCCGTTGACGAAAGAGACACTGTATTTTGTTTCTTGCTGAACCATGAGACAAGAGATCCTCTAAGAAATTGTCCTTGTCCACTGGTGCTCTTTCTGTCTGTTTTGTATCCTCCATGATCTGAATCTGAATATGCAACAAGATATTCACTTCTTCCTTTGGGATACCACAGACCCAATTCGGGTGTGTCAGCAAGATATCTAAAGATTCGTTTGACAGTTTCAGCATGTGATTCCTTTGGTGCTGATTGATATCTTGGACATATGCCAACACTAAATTGGATGTCCGGTCTACTTGCCATGAGATATAGTAATGATCCAATTATTCCTCTGTATTTTGTGATGTTGTAGTCTTTCCCTTTGACATCAGTATCAAGCAACGTAGTTGAGCTCATAGGTGTGTCCGTTCCATTTGCTTCATCCATTCCAAACTTCTTCAACAATTCTTTCAAATACTTTGTTTGAGATATGAATATTCCATTCTTTCTTTGTTTGATTTGCAAACCAAGAAAGAAATTCAATTCTCCCATCATTGACATCTCAAATTCTCCCTGCATTATCTCAGAAAATTCCTTGCACAAATATTCATTAGTAGCACCGAAAACAATGTCATCAACATATATTTGAACAATTAAAATATCATCACGTTTTCGTTTTATAAAAAGTGCTGTATCAACTTTTCCCCGTACAAAACCTTGATCAATAAGAAATTTACTGAGCCTTTCGTATCATGCTCTAGGAGCTTGTTTTAAACCATATAAAGCCTTTTTGAGTTTGAAAACATGGTCAGGTTTAGTTACATCCTCAAAACCTGGAGGTTGTTCTACATATACTTCTTCCATAATGTAGACATTTAGAAATGCACTTTTTACATCCATTTGATAGAGTTTGAATCCTTTGATACATGTAAAGGCTAATAGTATGCGTATAGCTTCCAATCTAGCCATTGGAGCATACGTTTCCTCATAATCAATCCCTTCTTCCTTATTATAGCCTTTGGCCACCAATCTTGCCTTGTTTCTGACAATAATTGTGGATTCATCGAGTTTGTTCTTGAATACCCATTTAGTACCAATGATCGGATGATCCTTGGGTCGGGCTACCAAGTCCCAAACTTGATTTCTTTCAAATTGATTTAATTCTTCTTGCATTGCTATAACCCAATCATTGTCTGATAGGGCTTCATCAATGTTAGAAGGTTCAATCTTAGAAATGAATGCAGAAAAACTTACTTCATTGAAAATTATATTTCTAGTTTTGATCCCTTCATTCACATCTCCTATGACTTGATCTAAGGGATGACTTTTATTGTATTTCCAGGCTCTAGGTTGTCCTAGTGATTGCTCTTCTTCCTTGGTTTCATCAACTTCTGGAATAAGAGACTTAGAAATAGATTGACCATTTTCTTGATTTAAAACAAATTCCTGTTCTTCATCAATGGTTTTGTCAGAGGATTCAAATTCATCAAATACAATATGAATTGATTCTTCAACAACACATGTTCTTTTGTTAAAAGCTCTATATGCTTTACTTCGATTAGAATATCCTAGGAAAATTCCTTCATCAGTTTTAGAATCAAATTTTCCTAAGTTATCTTTACCATTATTATGAATGAAACACTTACAATCGAAGATGTATAGATGGGCAATGTTTGGCTTCCTTCCTTTGTACAGCTCGTATGGTGTCTTTCCAAGTTTTGTTCTAATATATGCTCTATTTGAAATATAGCATGCTGTACTCATAGCGTCAGCCCAGAACACTTGAGACACGTTCTTTTCATTCAACATTGCTCTCGCCATTTCAGTGAGTACTCTATTCTTGCGTTCCACGACTCCATTTTGTTGAGGCGTCCTTGGAGCAGAGAAATTGTGATAAATTCCATTAGTATCACAATACTCTTTAAAGGCTTGATTTTCAAATTCTCCACCATGATCAGTCCTAATACTTGCAATGGACATACCTTTCTCATTTTGCACTTTCTTGGCAAAAACAATAAATTCTTCAAAGGTTTCATCTTTTGATGATAGAAAAATAACCCATGAAAATCTGGAGAAATCATCAACAATGACCAATAAATATAAGTTGCCACCAAGACTCTTTACTCTTGCTGGGCCAACTAAATCCTTATGCAATAATTGTAGTGGTCTATTTGTTGAAATCTCATTTTTCAATTTGAAAGATGATTTAGTTTGTTTATCTTTTTGACATGCGTCACAAATCAAGTCATTTTTGAAATTTACCTTAGGTAATCCAAGAACTAAATCCTTTTTTAGTAGTTTGCCTAATTGATGCATATTGACATGAGCTAATCTCTTATGCCATAGCCAACTTTCATCAGCATTACTCAGAAAACAATTTTCAGATTCATTTCTACTAATATCTAAAGTATAGCAGTTACCTTCCCTTTTTGCTCTGAGTTTAGCCTTGATATTCTTCTTATCAAGTAGTAAGTCTTTCTTGTTGACAATCAGACATTCCTCTGAATCAAATATTATCCAGTTGTCTTTATCTGCACTTTGACTTACACTCAGCAAATTGTGACACAAGCCTTCAACATAATATACATCTTTGACTTGTATTCCTTTGTCATTTTTGATTTCACCAATTCCTGCTATCTTTCCAGATTGATTTCCTCCAAATTTTACCTTTCCACCTTCCTTAGGTTGCAATGTGGTAAAACTTTCGAAATCTCCGGTCATATGTCTAGAGCATCTATTGTCTATGTACCATTTGTTGTTTTTGGATACTTTAAGACATATCTGCAATCAAATGACTAAGTCTTAGGTACCCACATCTTTTTGGGTCCTTTTGGGTTAATACAAATAATTTTCTGAACATATGAGCCTTTAGGTACCCATTTGTAAGTTCCTATGTTTCCTTTCTTCTTATGATTGCATGAAGAGGTATAATGACCTTTTCTATTACAGTAATTACAAAATGCAAAAGGATTCGATGTATGCACAGAATGCTGGAAATAATTCAAATATGACTTACCTCCTGCTTTCTTTCTACCTTTCCTCTTATCTGATTTTGGATCATATCCAATTCCAGATCGGTCATTTACAAATCGTTGAGCTTTTAAAATAACATTTAGCATCTCACTTCCTTGTGTAAATTTTTCAAGAGTTTTTGTAAGATCAATGTTTTTATTTTTCAAAGAAGAACAATTTTCACAATTCTTTTCTGAACTTTCTTTAAGTTCGATTTCAAGAGCTTTGTTTTTCTTTTTGAAAACAATTAATTCTTTAACTACTTTGATGAATTCAGAATGTAAAGCATTATATTTAGAGAGTAATTCATCATAGGTAAGATCAGAATCATTTACCTCTTCTTCTGTTTCTTCTTGGGCATCAAGACATATATTGGCTACTTCTTCCTCATCACTTTCTTCGTCAGAGGAGCTATCACCCCATATAGCAGATACGAAGGCCTTCTTTTTGTTGAAAAATTTGCCTTTTCTCTTTTCTTTGCTCTTTTGATTTAGCTCTGGACATTCTGATTTGATATGCCCTGGTTTTCCACAATCGTGCAAATGATATGATCTTTGCTGCTAGGTCCTCCTTTCTGAAAGTGTTTGAATCCATGACCTTTCTTGTAAAACTTTCTAAATCATTTTATTATTAGGCCCATTTCATCATCGTCAAATTCCTCATCCTCATCTTGATTCTCTTCTTTTGCTTTTAGTGCTAGACCTTTCTTTTTCTTGTCACCAATGTCATCTAGTTCCCATTTGAACTTTAGTTTGCTTTCATATTCAGAAAGACTTCCAAATAGAGAAGCAACTAATCTCATTTATTCTCTTTTTGCTTCTTCTATCGCAGTGACTTTGGCCTCCCACTCTTTAGAAAGATTATTCAAAATCTTTCGTACTTGGGTATGCTGATCATAAACTTTCCCAAGTGCTGCAAGTTGATTAACAAGATGAGTATATCTAAGTTCAAATTCAGATATTGATTCACCTGATTTCATTCGAAGTATATCGAATTCAGTTGACCAAGGTGTTGATCCGATTCTCCTTTATTCCCGAAGTTCCTTCATGAGCTATTTCCAGAGCTTCCCACATTTCCTTTACTGTTGGAAGTATACAAATTCTGAAATATTCACTTTAACTCAAGGCACTTTGTAACATCAGAATTGCCTTGCTGTTGAGAGTGATAAGTTTCTTGTCATTCTCATCATATTCCGTTGGTGTCTTGGGAATTTTCTGAGAATCTACAATCTTTATAGGTTGATAGTTTCCACTCTCAATCACATCCCATAGCCCATATTCAGTAGCCTTCACGAATACTCTAAACTTTGTTTTCCAGAAATAAAAGTGTTCGCCACTGAAACCTGGAGGTCTAGTGATGGATGCTCCGTCGGGAAGAATTCCTTCACCCATGCTTGCCATTGGATCCTTCTTAGGTTGTTATATCTTAACAAGAAGACCTACTCTCTGATACCAAATGTTAGAGCAAGCGTTTCACCTAAGAGGGGGTGAATTGGGTGATACTAAAATTTCGTTGCAAATATAAAAACTTGACGATGAATATAAAGCAATAAAGAGTAAGGAGAAATATCACCGAAGTGTACACCGAGAGTTATATTGGTTCGGCCGCAACCACTTTGACCTACGTCCAGTCCTCAGAGCTTCTCTGAGCGTTTCACTATAACTTCCAAGATTCAATGGGTTCTTGGCACCTCAGTACAAGCAAGTTCCTTCGCCTGGACACTCGCTCCCCCTTACAAGTTATAATCCAATCCCAACTCAAGGTTCCACAACCTTAAGTTATCTCAACAACAAATATTGAGTTTGAATGAAATATCTCTCTCACAGAGTGAATAAGAATCACTGAAGTATAGAATTACAAGTATAATGTAAAACAGAGTAATGAGCTTGATAATGCGTTCGTGTGTATGATCTTATTATATTTCTCTGTTTGGATGTTCATATATATATATAGGTGTGTTGATAATGACCATTGGAACATTTTCTTCTCGTCCGTTAGAGAGTACGCAGCCACTGTTGACTTTTCCAGTATTTGAAAAATATCCGTTTGCGGTAGGTGACATTTGAACGTTGCTTTTGACTTTCCTTATTTGGTAAGATCTCTTCATTGTTTATCTGTGGATATGCTAAGAATACTAATACAATGAAAGGTTAATCATATAGGAAACAAATCAATGAATGTTGGAATGAATTCTCCAAATCTGAACTTGCATACTTAAGTAGTTACTCGAGTACATACTCGAGTATCATCGGGAAAACTTTCATAAACTACAAGTCAATAAGCAAACATAACATTACTCGGGTAGTGCATGAAGTAAACAAAAATTCAAACCTTTGGAAATACCTGTTTACTCGGGTACTTACTCGGGTATGAAAAACTTTTCTTCATTAGTTACTCGAGTACCAACTCGAGTAAACCTTCAAATAAACTTTAGGTTACTCGATGCTTCACTCCAGTAATGTTGGCAGGATTTCAATGCCGAGAGCACTTCAAGTTTGATTACCTTGTTACTCGAGTCCTTACTCGAGTAAACATAAATTTTTATGCATAGCTTACTCAGGTAATGACTTGAAGTTTTCTTCCAACTAACTCTGCATACTCGAGTAGTGACTTGAAGTTTTTCTTCTAATTAATTCTGCATACTCGAGTAGTAACTGGAAGTGAAGGGTGAGAAAAACATTTCATGTTATTCGAGTAATACCTTCAGGTTTTGCTTACCACAGTGAGTTACTCGAGTAGCTCCTCGAGTAATATTGGCAGGGTTGAAAATGCTGAGAGCAACACATTTCTTGAAACAGAGTAACTCGAGTACTTACTCGAGTATTATTGGCAGAGTTAAAAATACCGAGAGTAACTGGAAGTATTTGACATGGTTACTCGAGTAGCTACTCAAGTAACGTTGGCAGGCCAAGAGCAACTCCAAGTGAATTACCTGGTTACTCGAGTATTGTTGTCAGGCCGAGAGCAACTAGAAAACATTTACCTTATTACTCGAGTGCTTACTCGAGTAACGTTGGTAGGTTACTTGAAGGTTGACCTGGTTACTTCAAGTTTCTGTCTCATTACTCGAGTAGCTACTCGAGTAACCCTTTAGAAAATTTGCCAACAATGAAGTTTCTCAGCTTTTTCTCTTGGCTTTTCTTCATTATTTCAATGCTTACTTCAAGTGATGATTTTCCCTATTTTTACTTTGTTCAAACTTATTTGTTTATCAAATCTTTTTCATGCCATTCTTTGTTATCATCTAAACATGAGATCTAACAGATTTGTATGGATGTTTTTAATTTGCAAATGGTGTCTACATATTCTAAAACTTTCAAGTCTTAAAGCTCACATGTCAAGCTTCAAAATGGACACATAATTTGTGTCATTTCGATTTGTGAGCTAAGAGTTATGATTTTCCAAAGTTTGGGATTGAAATTGGAATCTGCTTTAGAGCAGTATGGACTTTTGTGCAATTCTCTATTTTTGTCATTATGAACTACAAGGATCCATATTTTTCCAGTAAAGAGGACTTAAATATATTTCCATTGGCTTTGGGATCACCCTATTTTTATTTTTCTAGAATTAGTTATGATTTTTCAAAGTTTGGGCAGAAAATTTGCCAGAATTTCTGAAAAATCTAAAAATGGGAATTATGACATAAGCATACACAATGATGACATAAAAATAATGTATTAAAATATATTCCCTCATCTTCTTCAGCCATTTCACGTCATTTTTGGTTGAAAATAGAGAGAGAAAGCTTGAGAGAGTTTAGAGAGAGAAAGAGAAGAAAACTCACAAGTTAAGTCAATTTCTTCACTGAATTCGTACCTAACGCATAGAACTATACTCCTAATCTACTATTATATGTGATTCAAGGTTTTGGAAGCTCAAATTCAGTTCTTGGGAAGGTTAGGGTTTCAGCCTAAAAGAGGAAAAGTAATAAGGAGCTTAAAGTAACTTCCGAAACTTCAATCTTTGATTGTTCTGGCTGCTGTGGACAATTTAATCGGTGAAGTTTTGCCAGATTGTCTTTGATTTGAAATTTGGAAATTGAATTGGCCTAATGGTTATTCTACCAAAATTGGGTCCAAATGGTAGTTATAACCTAATGTAATAGTTAATAAATTGGTTAGGAATAGAAAGAAACACGTTTGCGGGGTCGGATTTTAAAAACCCCAATTTTCCCGAGGAAAGTGATAATTTTGGCCAGCTCTAGAAATGGGCCTTAAATTTGGATTTTCAATGATCTGATGGTTCCATTGAGTTCAGGAGGGAAAATTAGGTGGGGTTACAGTTGGTCACTTTTTTGGAAAAGCCAGAAAAAGCATAATTACGAAAATGCCCCTAAAACTCTTAAAGTGGGGATGCCAAGGGTAATTTTGTAATTTGACATTGAATTTGATAATTCTGAGTCTGAAAATGAATTCCTTGGGTCAAAATATGTTAGGATAGCCCAAGTTAGAATTTCAAGAAAAGTGCAACCGGACCGGGCAAGTAGGGCTCGAGCCGGGTCCCCGAGGGCATTTTTTTAAATTTTTATTATAGACTCATATAACCCCCAGAAACACTATGAAAGTGTCTAAATGGTGCATTTGGAATTGTAGGATTTGATATTTGTACTAAACGTGAGCCACCTGTGCCGGAGCACACTTGGAAAGAACAAGGTAGTGATGCTTTTCCTTATACTATATGTGATGCATTGTATGTATGTTTATCATGCTTTGTGATGCTTTTTTATGCTGCTGTGAATACAGCTAGGGATAGCTGTCGTTATACAACGTCATTATTATGAATAGAGCGCAAGCTGTCGTAATTGTGATTACAATGAAAGTTGTCGTATTATGTATACTATCGTGAGTGTTATCGTTTATGGTGAAAGCCATGCATTATTGTGCTGCTGCTGTTGTTGATTTGCTTACATGTTTTGTGCTTATATATTGTATGGGTGGTTTGTTACTACTGGGATTCTCTTGAATCTCATTCTTTCCATTGATTAACCTACAGACAGGGCAATCGGCTCAAAGGATAAGCAGACAACCAAGGGCGGATAGTTCAGATTTAGGTTGTGGTTGGTTGTCATATTTTGAATGGGGATCACTACTTATTCAGGAAATATTATTTTGGATACAGTTATGTAATCCCCTAATTGGGAATTTGTAAACCCCTAGTTGATATATGAAACCTGGGGGCTACCGGGATTTTGTTGTACACTCTGATATATAAATGTGATTTAATTGTGAAGTGTAATTATATTCTAATTGTGAAATTTGAGACCAGGTTTAAAAGAGATTTTAAAAGAAATTTGTGAAAAACCCTACCGTGAGGAAGTGATTGAACTAAGTCTTGTTTAACCATTGGTCTCTAATCCATCTTAATTACATATTTCGAATCATAATTATGGTTTATAAGGGGGGTCACAATAGATGTTCATGAAAATTATGGGGAAAACAAAAGATTTGAATGTATGATTTGGGCATCCAAAATGAATTCATGTGTGTTTAGAACCTCCACAAAAAATTTCAAATCAATCTGATAAGAAATTACCTTTCAATTGTTAACTAGATCAAAACCATTTAAGCTGAAAAATTGCTCTATAAGTATTCTCTCTCACAAAGAGCTATCAAGAAACTTCCTTTTTCCCTTCACACAAACTTATAGCCTACACAACCCTTAGTATGGTTCTCTATTTATTTTTTTCCTTTTCTGTTTCTTTTCTTTTTCCTCTTTTCATAAAATAGAAAACACACAAAATAGGAAAAATAGGAATTAAATAAAAATGAACAATTAAAACTTGGGCTCTACATAGGAGTGATATCCTATGGTCCAACATAGCAAACGATCCAAATCAGGTGATGGAGAATGAGCTAACGTTGCTCTCTCAAGCAATCCAAGAGAAGAGACAGAGATTAACGACTAATGAATAAAAAGGGTTGAGCTTGTATGTGAATAATGTGATGTGAGAATTAGTTTTAAGCTAAGTAAGTAATTTAATAAACAATTTATAAAATTATTATATATTATATAATTTTATATGCTAGTTCAAATTTTAAAAAACAAGTTAGACCTGTAGGCTTGTAAGCTAAGGGCCTATGCCTTATGAAAATGAGCATAACATATTTGCCTAAATACTAAATAGGCTTAGTAATAGGCATAAGCATGACACTACAAAAAAAACGTGATTTAGTAGCGGCTAAAAATGGGTATTAGTAGCGGTTTTAACCACTACAAATAATATTACTAGTGGTTACTAGAACCACTACTAAATCGTATGTTGCAAGCAGTTTTGTAACGGTTATATAAAACCGCTACTCAATCAAAAATAACCGCTACATCCTTTGTAGCGGTTTAACCCAACCGCTACAACACCCTCATGAATAGAATTTTTTCCAGAGATATTTGTAGCGGTTATATAACCGCTACAAATATAAAAAATTGAAATTTTGAAGGCGGAAAAAAATGACATTTTTTTATTTTGTAGCGGTTAATAAACCGCTACTAATTTTGAATTTCATGAAATTTGTAGCGGTTATTAAAACCGCTACTAATTTCATGAAATTCAAAATTAGCGCCAGAAAATTGAATTTGAGTTTTAAAAAGATGCGTTATTTAGTAGCGGTTTAATAATCGCTATAAATATTTAAAAACTTTTAAAAAATATATGATCATTTGTTTCTGTTTTTTTAATATTAAATTAAATAGTTTATTATGTTATTATTTTATCTATTTTAATTAGCTTATTATTCAATAGTTTAACTTATTAATAAATTAAAAGGAAAAATGTAATTTAATTGGATTAGTATAAAATTTATATTAATAATATTATTAAGAATAGGTAGGTAATAAGGAATTATTATGTTGTCTAATATAATGTAATTGTGTATGAAAAATAGATGAAAATGAGATACAGCTCTGAAATATCTGGAAACAAAATGGTTAGAATAAATTTTATAGAAAGGAAAGAAGTATTGTAAAAAGCATTAAAAATCTTGTTATCATATTTGATCGTATTATTCAGCTCCTCTACTCATACGAAAGAAGTTATAAATGAGAGAAAATGAAAGAAAGGTAAGGTGAAAAGAAATTGGGGAGTGTTTGAAATGAGTTGTGGTAAGGGTATTTATAGGGATCCATGTACTATTTGTAGCGGTTAATGTATACATTTTGTAGCGGTTATTAGTTAGTAGCGGTTATTTGTATTTTTGTAGCGGTTTAATACTTATAGGGATCCACGTACTCTTTGTAACGGTTAATGTATCCATTTTGTAGCAGTTTTTTATTTAGTAGCGGTTAATTTTATATTTGTAGCCGTTCAATAACCACTACAAATATTATTTTTTTTTTTTTTAAAATTTTTTACATTTTATTTTAAAAAAATTTTTGTATTTTTTTTAAAGACAAAAGCATAATTTGAATTTGATCACTCATCGTCGCCATCCCTACAGAAATTTTGTAGAAAAATTATTGTTATGGATGTATTATTAAATTTAAAAAATTTAATTCAAATGATGTGGACTTAAAAAAACTCACCGCAGTAGAGGTAAATTGTCATCGCCTTCAGGGAAGTAGTTTTCAAAATCAGCTGGTTGAAATGGCTCACTCTCGTAGGCGATGTTATCGCCTTCACCCATGTCGTAAAGTCTCTTGGCTTTAAATGAACGACCATGTGCCAATCCCTATGCCTCTCATCCTCGACATAATAAACCTGATGTGCCTCTGAAGCTAGAATATATGGCTTATCATCTTGAGAAATACCAGTATGAATCGGCCGTGAGAAATTGACTGATGTGATCCCTAAGTCGTCAGTTGTTAGTCCCCAAGAAGTAGTGGTATTTGCCCACAAACACTTGAACAGCGTCACAGTGAAATGACCTTGATAATTAAGTTCGACCTCATCAAGAAGCTTGCAATAGTAAGGGATGCCTCCGAACTGCATGTTGGCGTCACTGCTGCTCGCATAACTCCTTGTCCCAAATGTGCCATAAACACCCGAATTCTGTGTTTGCAATCCTTGATCCCGTGAAACCATGCAAAACTTAAAACCATTGACATTGTATGCTGTAAATCGTTTTGCATGATCAAGAGGGCCGATTGCGAGAGCTCTGAAATCTGGTGAGTGTGGGTTGTGGTCATTTAGTATTCTACGCGCAAACCAGCTCGGGAATTCTCTGTGGACCCTCTTATCAACTTCCTAGGATGTCTGTGTACGGATCCTGAGTTGACGCTTAACATGACTTCTGAATTCCCTGCAATTAATAATGGAAAGGCGTTAGTAAAATGAAAATGAGAAATGTTACGAAAGATATAGATCGAATAACATGTGAGTGTACAATTCTTACCGTATGAAAGGTTCAACTTGAGTACAATTAATCAAGACATGTCTATGTGCTTGCAACTTCTCAGTTGCCGTTAGTTTGAAGTTCTTAGTTGCTTCAACTGGTTTACCAACACGAGGGATAAATTCTCCTGATGTCAGCGCAGGTTCAGGATAATCGTCAACACGAGGTGGGCGATTGAAAGCCGTCTCAAGATCATCAAAGTACCTTGAGCAAAAATATAGCACCTCATCCCCTATATAGCCTTCAGCTATAGAACCTTCTGGCCACGCCTTATTCCTCACGTAAGATTTTAATTTCCCAAGGAACCTATGAAGTACAGAAGAGAAAATTGATATAAAATGCTGAAAAGGATGACTAGCAAACATTAAATATGGAGAATAAATTAAAGCACATATTTAAAATGAGTACCTCTCAATCGGATACATCCAACGATATTGTACTGGTTCAGCGAGCTTTGTTTCATGAACGAGGTGGACTGTGAGGTGAACCATCACAGTAAAAAAGGACGGAGGAAAGATCATCTCCAAATGACACGTAAGAATGATTTTCGATTGCAGCTGATCGAGCTCCTCAACGATCAAAACCTTAGAACACAACTTCTGAAAGAAAGAATAAAGTTCCACCAAAACGATAGAAACATCGGGAGGAAGTGTATTCTTTATAGCCAGAGGGAGTAACTTCTGCATAAGAACATGTGAGTCATGACTCTTCAGGCCATTAACCTTTCGAGCCTGCAAGTCAACACATCTAGAAATGTTGCTTAAATACCCATCATGAACTTTTAATTTCTTCAACGTCACGAGGAAGACTTCCTTGTTTGGTTTTGTGAGGGTAAACTTTGCCGGTTGAAATTTGTCATGCTCATCTGGCCAAGTGTTTTCACGAACTCCCATGTCGCGTAAATCTTTCCTCGCTTGAATGTGATCTTTTGTCTTGCCGGGTTCGTTAAGCAGCGTATACAGCACATTATCGCAAATATTTTTTTCAATGTACATTACATCAAGACTGTGGCGAAGTAAATTAGATCTCCAATATGGAAGAGTGAATAAAATACTTATCTTCTTCCACTGCTGAGGCGCCAAAGTCCTGCGCGTCTTTTGGCGAGTTTGTGTTGAATCGTCGCTTTTTCCAAACTCGAAGTCAACATGCTTAAGCTACTATAAGATATATGTACCGGACAAATTCTGAGGTGGTCCTCTTTTTTCTGGTTTCCCATTGAAGCGATTCCATTGCAATCCGAACTTATGCCTTCCATCGAGAAACCTCCGATGCCCCATAAAGCACCACTTTCGGCTGTGGGGAAGGCGCACTGCGTCAGAGTCAAAATTGCAAGCTGGACACGCTGACCCAGTATGCACACTCCAACCAGATAATGTGCCAAGGCCAAGAAAGTCACTAATCGTCCACATCAAGGCTGCACGCAAGTTGAACAAAGTCTTGCCGTAAGCGTCGTACGTCTCCAAGCTGACATTCCACAAGTCAAGCAATTCCGCTATAAGCGGTTGGAGATACACATCGATGTCATTGCCCGGTGCCTTTTTGCCTGGAATGATCATATACATAATGAAAGAGCTTTGTTTCATACACATCCAGGGGGTAAGTTGTAGGGAACTAAGGCTACCGGCCAAATATTGTAACTTGTGCTAAGATTCCTGAAAGGATTGAAACCGTCGGTCGCCAACGCAAGTCGAACATTTCTGGGGTCAGTCGCAAAATCTGGAAAGTCGTTGTCAAATGTTTTCCAAGCAGCTACATCCTGTGGATGTCTTAATTTACTGTCTTCATTTTTATAACAGCATGCCACCTCATGTGTTCCGCAGTTTTAGACGACATAAATAATCTTTGTAGATGAGGTTTCAAAGGAAAGCACCTGAGAGTCTTTGCAGGTTTCTTCTTCTGCTTTTTCCCCTTCTGAATTGTCTTGTACCTCGATGTGTGACATCTCTTACAAGTCTCCCTGCTGGAATCATCTCCCCAATACAGCATACAATCATTTGGGCATTCATCAATCTTTTGATAATTCAACCCCAACCTGTTGATAATCTTCTTGGCCTAGTAGAATGTTATGGGAATCTCAACGTCAGGGAATACATCTTGTAATAAGTCGAGCAACATCGACATTCCCTTATCTGTGATCCCACACAAGCACTTGATATGATACAATTTGATCAAGAAAGATAATTTAGAATATTTGCGACAACCTTGATATAAAGGATGATCTACTTCATCCATCAAGCTGAAAAAATCCCGAGCTGCTTCATTCCTCATAAAAACGGGCTCAGAGCCGTGCACTTCTTCGTTGAAGTTGTTGCCTTGAAATCCAAACGCATCACACACAGCATCATTCACAGGATCATCTTCATATACTTGAACGCCTACTTGAGAACTTCAAGGAAGAGCATCGTCATATCTAATGCCGGCCTTCTCACTATGAACTGCCCAGAATGTATAGTCCTCAGGGAAAGGCTTCACAAGCAAATATTCCTTCATAACATTTCATGCATGCCACTTCTTGAACTTGCATTTCCAACATGGACAGATGATCTTGCCGTTACAGCTGGCATGAGTGAATGCAAAATCCAAGAAACTGTTTAATCCGTATAAATATTCAAGAGAATTGCGCGGCAACCTGATCCATGATTTATCCATAGCTATAAGTGAGAGAGAAGAAAGTATAGAGAAGAAGATAAGTGAGAAGAGAATGACGAATGCCAAGAACCATATATTCTGAAATTCCAACGTTTATAATTTTGTAGCGATTCTAAAATCGCTACACTAACCGCTACAGTTATAAAATATTAGTAGCTGTTATATACATAAAATCGCTACTAATTTTCAAGCCGTTACACATTGGTGGGAAATTCAAAATATACACGTTGAGTATTTGTAGCGGTTATGTGTATAAAATCGCTACTAACATTAAAGCCGTTGGACAACAAATTTAAAAATAATTTTTAATTTGTAGCGGTTATACATAACATAACCGCTACAAATGTGAATAAAGGCGGCAAATTTCAAAATTCAAATGATGAGTATTTGTAGCGCTTTTTATTGTAAAACTACTACAACTATATACATATTTGTAGCGGTTTCTATTGTAGAACCGCTACGAATATATATATAGTTGTAGCGGTTCTACAATAAAAACCGCTACAACTATATATTGTTGTAGCGGTTTTTATTTTAGAACCGCTACAAATATATATATTTGTAGCGGCTTTGATTTAAAACCGCTACAAATATATATATGCTTTTTTTTAATTTAGAAATATAAATAATATTGTTGCAATTAATTCATAAATTCAACAACGCGATCTAATAATATAAATATAATTATATTAAACACAATAAGAATTTAAGTTCTGAAATACATACTCATATTTGAAACATTTGTATATATATATATATATATATACAAATGTTTCAATAACAAAAAAAAAGATGTCCTAAACTAAGTAGTTGGGGGCTGATCATCTGGTGCTCCCTCAGGTACTGCTGGATCGGGCCACTGCGCAGAGTGAACCGCACCATCATAATCAGCAGGAGTAGGAGGAGGAGGAGGAGGAGTAGTACTCGGGACGACGTAGCGAGGGACAGGGGGAACCTGTGGATGCTGCTCGTCCAGGAACAGGCGACTCCATGACCGCTGACTCCATGACCGCTTGAGCATGTTGTTCGCGATATCACGCCACTACGTCTGCTGAGCGTAGATCAAATCAGCGTGCAGCTGCATCTGCTGTATATGCTGCTGCTGCTGCTGTGCCATCTGCAGCTCCAAATCTTACCGCAGCTGGACAATAGACTCGTCCCTCGGACGTCTGACCCCTCTAGAGCTGCCAGCCTCAGAGGCGGCACTCCTGCCGTAGACCATGCTAGGTCTGGTGCCTATCCCCATCCCCCGCACGCGTCTGGGGTGCTCAGCCTGAGCCAGAACCGCCTTCAAAGGAGTCGTCGGGTCCACTGCCGTAGACCATGCTAGGTCTGCGACTGCTGCATTCGCTCCTGCCATTTTATGAAATAATTACTAATTAGCATTTTTCATTATTAAGTTGGTTTTATAAAAATTATAATAATAAAATTACTTACAATAGCCGCCTCTGCCTGTTGAGAGGTCGCAGTACCGTCACGGTGTCTATGTGTGATGGCATACAACTCCCCATAGTCCGTCTCGACGGTTCTCCTGTTGTGCCTTCGTCTCCTGAAACAATTACAAAATTCAATTAGTGTTATGAAATAACCAGCTAAAAGTCAGTGATATTTTGAAAAGTTACTAGCTCACTATAGGTCACAGCAAAGGTCTTCGATACTGCTGTGTGGTGGATCATCTGCTGCGCATGGATCCTGGTGTTCCTCTGAGAAAGCTCCTGGAAAAAAAACAATAGTAAATGTATTAAAACAATAAAAAACATTTAAAATTAAAAAATTTCAAATTAAATACAATTAAATTGAAATTATAATTTAATAATTATCAATTACAAAATTATATATAAAAAATCTAATAAATACATTACCTGCCCCTCAGGGCTCCTCCTGAACTGGACGAAACTCGCCCAGTCGTTTGGCGGCACGCCGTCCGGGACACTCTCGATCAGCTGCTCCAGAGGCATCGTCCCGTTCTTATTCACCTTGTGAAAGAGATGGTTCCTCCTGTTTCTCCAGGCGTCACCCATCTTCACGAGGGCGTACCTCTTCCGGTTGGCTCGGACGGCAAACCGCAGGTAAAAAAAAATTATTTAAATATCAATAATTACAAAAAACATAATTTAAAAAATATTAATTAAATAATTTTAATTACCTGAACCACCTCCTCCCAAGCCTAGTCCTTCGGCCCCATCGGAACGTGCCTCCACGTCTTGAAGTGAAGGGGGAACCGCATCCAATTCGCGCCCAGGTCGTTCACGAAGCGGTTGAGCAGGTGACACCCATTGTTGATGGGTTGGTCAGTGCCCTCATTCCATGGCACTATAACTCGCAAGGTCCAGTCCATGCTGTTCACACCGGCCACGTCTAGCCTCCTCGTCGAAACGTTCCCTTGAAATTCTGTAGCGGTTATATCCTTATAACCGCTACAAATAGCTGACGTTTGGTATTTTGTAGCGGTTGGGTTGCTGTAACCACTACAAATAACCGCTACACTGTTGGCGGGACTTGGTCGCGCCAAGTGGCGGGAATATTGTAGCGGTTTCTGTGTATTAACCGCTACAATTTAACCGCTACAAGTTTTGGCAGGAATTTTGTGCAAACTTTCTAGCGGTTTTGGCTACCTAACCGCTACAAAAAATGCTGCTAATTTGTCGCGCCACTTAGGGCGTAGCTTACCGCTACAATTTTGTAGCGGTTTAGGTTAAAACTGCTATAAATATTGTAATTTGTGGCGGTTTGATATAACCGCTACAATTGCACCGCTACAGAATACCATTTTTTTGTAATGTGAGTCTCATCTATTTACTAAATAGGTTAGACAATCTATATAGCTCAACTTATAAGCTAATTTGGAAGTGGAAGGGAGCATACTCTGAATAGCCTTCAATAATAAACTTCCCACGAATGCTTGGAGGAGCAAATGGATGGTCCCAAACTTCAAGTGAATGCCCTTCTTGTAATGCGGGTGTTGAAGATGTTCTTCATATACTCTAGGGTTGAGAGTATGCCAAGGCGTTATGGCAGGAATTGTTAAATCCCAGGTATCACTCTCAATTCTTTTCAGCTGGCTTGCTTGATTGCATAGCTCTTAATTTGAAAAAGGAATGGGGATGTACTACAATTTCCTGCTGGAACCAGATTTGGGGAGTTAGGGTTTGGAAGCTGTGGATTTGGAGAAATCAATTTATTTTAAAGGAGGACTTTAGTAAGCCAGCGGATCCTACTAGTGTTATTCTTAACTGTTGGAAATATGTTCTGATGAATAGCAGCTTGGTACAGCTTCTTCAGCTGTTTTAGATGAGTGTCCATCACACCTGTGGACTATGTTCGGCAAAGATTGTTTGGGAACTGATCCCCTTGTCTCTATTTGAAGAGTTTGGGCTTAGCCCCTCATGTGTACCTGAAAAACAAAAGGTTAGACAAGGTACAAAGTAGGCTAGGTCATGGTCCCCTAATCAGGTATAACCTATTTCCACCCTTTCTATTAAGAAAGGTTATATAGCCCCTCCAATTTTTAATATAACATATATTTGGGGGGTTAATATTAGTCCTACATAAAAGATATAGTTTTCATATTTGTCAATATTTTTTTAATTTACTCATATTGATGATCCCTCAATAATAATTAAGAAGAAAGGGAATATGGAATTAAATATAACTAGGGTATTTTAGAAAATACATGTCATACTAACTAACTTCATTAATTTAATTAAATTAAGTAAATATATATTATATTAAGAAACATAGGAGCATTAAGTAGAAGTAAGGTTTCCACTACTTGAAAAAAGGAGGATAATTCTTTTGCTTGGGCATTCTATAAAATAATGTTTGACTACTGTATATATAATATTGTTCTATAAACAAACAAAAAAAGGTATTGGTATAAAAAAAAAAAAACTAACGGTGCACGCATGCTAATTAGTTTTACTGACGTGGCTATAATCAATCTATCAACTACTTTTGTCAAATGAAGCGCACACCACAATTTTTTTGATTGCTTATTAAAAAAAAAAACCCCACCGATACAGATAATATTATCTGATAAGAAAGGAATTAGTTTTTAATGATAATTTGTAATTGTTTTTTCTCCCCTGCGGGTGACGTCCCCCCAAACACCCCCCACCACACACACAACCCAAAAAAAAAAAAAAACGTTTTTGACAATGCTCTTAGAATGGGACAAATAGGAAGTGAGACTTTTTCGGGCGCATGGGAGTACATGGTTTCGTGTTGACTTGACGCTAAGGAAGTTGACTCTGAATCGGACAGATAGCAGAAAATATGCGCGCGCGATATATATATATGTACTTACATAAAGTTGGCTTTTTTTTTATGGAAAAAAAAAGTGATTGAACTAAGTCTTGTTTAATCGTTGGTCTCTAATCCATCTTAATTACATATTTCGTATCATATAATTATGATTTATAAGGCAGGGGGTCACAATAGATGTTCATGAAAATTCTGGGAAAACAAAAGATTTGAATGTATGATTTGGGTGTCCAAAATGAATTCATGTGTGTTTAGAACCTCCACAAAAAATTTCAAATCAATCTGACAAGAAATTACCTTTCGATTGTTAACTAGATCAAAATCATTTAAGCTGAAAAATTGCCCTATAAGTATTCTCTCTCACAAAGAGCTATCAAGAAACTTCCTTATTCCCTTTACACAAAATTGTAGTCTACACAACCCTTATTATGGTTCTCTATTTATTTTTTTCCTTTTCTGTTTCTTTTCTTTTTCCTCTTTTCATAAAATAGAAAACACACAAAATAGGAAAAATAGGAATTAAATAAAAATGAACAATTAAAACTTGGGCTCTACATAGGAGTGATATCCTATGGTCCAACATAGCAAACGATGCAAATCAGGTGATGGAGAATGAGCTAATGTTGCTCTCTCAAGCAATCCAAGAGAAGAGATAGAGATTAACGACTAATGGATAAAAAGGGTTGAGCTTGTATGTGAATAATGTGATGTGAGAATTAGTTTTAAGCTAAGTAAGTAATTTTATAAACAATTTATAAAATTATTATATATTATATAATTTTATATGCTAGTTCAAATTTTAAAAAACAAGTTAGACCTGTAGGCTTGTAAGCTAAACGCCTATACCTTATGAAAATGAGCATAACATATTTGCCTAAATACTAAATAGGCTTAATAATAGGTATAAGCCTGAGTCTCATCTATTTACTAAATAGGATAGACAATCTATATAGCTCAACTTATAAGCTAATTTGGAAGTGGAAGGGAGCATACTTTGAATAGCCTTCAATAATAAACTTCCCACGAATGCTTGGAGGAGCAAATGGATGGTCCCAAACTTCAAGTGAATGCCCTTCTTGTAATGCGGGTGTTGAAGATGTTCTTCATATACTCGAGGGTTGTGAGTTTGCCAAGGCGTTATGGCAGGAATTGTTAAATCCCAGGTATCACTCTCAATTCTTTTCAGCTGGCTTGCTTGATTGCATAGCTCTTAATTTGAAAAAGGAATGGGGATGTACTACAATTTCCTGCTGGAACCAGATTTGGGGAGTTAGGGTTTGGAAGCTGTGGATTTGGAGAAATCAATTTATTTTAAAGGAGGACTTTAGTAAGCCAGCGGATCCTACTGGTGTTATTCTTAACTGCTGGAAATATGTTGTGATGAATAGCAGCTTGGTACAGCTTCTTCAGCTGTTTTAGATGAGTGTCCGTCACACCTGCGGACTGTGTTCAGCAAAGATTGTTTGGGAACTGATCCCCTTGTCCCTATTTGAATAGTTTGGGCTTAGCCCCTCCCGAAAAACAAAAGGTTAGACAAGGTACAAAGTAGGCTAGGTCATGGTCCCCTGATCAGGTATAACCTATTTCCACCCTTTCTATTAAGAAAGGTTATATAGCCCCTCCAATTTTTAATATAACATATTTTTGGGGAGTTAATATTAGTCTTACATATAAGACATAGTTTTCATATTTATCAATATTTTTTTAATTTACTCATATTGATGATCTCTCAATAATAATTAAGAAGAAAGGGAATATGGAATTAAATATAACTAGGGTATTTTAGAAAATACATGTCATACTAACTAACTTCATTAATTTAATTAAATTAAATAAATATATATTATATTAAGAAACATAGTAGCATTAAGTAGAAGTAAGGTTTCCACTACTTGAAAAAAGGAGGATAATTCTTTTGCTTGGGCATTCTATAAAATAATGTTTGACTACTGTATATATAATATTGTTCTATAAACAAACAAAAAAAGGTATTGGTATAAAATGCTGGATACTTTGTAATTGTTTTTGCTTTTTTTTTATGTGAATGACGTCCTTAGTTGACTTTTTAAAAAAAGGGAAAAAAATTGGCATCACACAACAATAAATTAATTCTTTTGCTTGGGCATTCTATAAATTAATGTTTGACTGTATATATAATATTGTTCTATAAATAAACAAAAAAAGGTATTGGTATAAAATGATGGATACTTTGTAATTGTTTTTGGTTTTTTTTTTTTTATGTGAATGACGTCCTTAGTTGACTTTTTAAAAAAAGTAAAAAAAATTGGCATCACACAACAATAAAAGCAAAAAATATGGAGAATAATGGGACAAGAGATATGAGTCTGGGAATATACGTTTGGCAAAAAAAAAAAAAAAAGGGAATATACGGTTTTATGCTGGAAGCTGGTGGCTGTAAGGCAGTTGGCTGTCAGTATTGATATATTACTTTAAATAAGAAAATAGTTTAAATCATGTAAATTAAGATGTTTTAAATTTTTTGTGTATAAAAAAAAGATGTTTTATTTTTTAAAAACACCGGCCTATGCCACTTTTTTTTTTTTTTTTTTTGGTAAAATATTATTACTTTTTATTTTTGCATATATAAGTTATGATTAATGTAAAATATAAAATCTCTAGCCAGATACACAATATAAATGGTATTGAAACCCATATTAAATCCCGTAGTCTATTTTTACGTATAATACTGTAAACTATATAGTAACCAAATGAATAGGCATAGCCATATAAGGTACCCTGAGAATAAACAAGAAAATGAATCAAGAAGTAAACGACATTAAAATTTGAGTAATTATTTCTTTTGGACGGAAAGTTTGAGTAATTAATTATAGCACAAACTCAAAAAACAAAATCAAATTTAGTACAATAGAATTTTATGAGTAAAACTAACTTCAACAATTTTCATAACGTTACTGGCAAAACAAACCAATTTTTCAGAGAATGTGAGTGTGTGTAAGAGTGACAGAGTGCGAGGGTGCCATGTAGGGATGGAAATAGGTCAGGCCCCTAACAGGGGCCTATGGCCTAGCCTACATAAAGCCCAGCTCAACCTATTTAGTAAATAGATCAGGCTCAGGCTCAAGCATATTGTTAGGCCTATTTAGATAAACAGGCCAGGCCTATTTTCATAAGGCCTAGCCTACAAGCCTACAGGCCTGGCCTATTTAGCTTTTTTTAATGTATACTATTACATAAGTATATATAATATAATCTAAATAATTTTATAAATTTATCAACTTAACCTTAATTCTAAGTTTCATATCATATTGTTATTACACTCAACCATTACTTTCGCATAAATCATTCACCCTTGCCTTTCTTCTCTTTGATCGCTCGAGATGACAACACTAACTCACTCACTCTCCTCTAATTTGCACCCTCCACTAAAGCATAATAATTTTTATGAGTTTATTTTAATGTCAAATGAAATATTATAATTAAATAAGAGGAGTTTGTCCCAATTACGTGAGAAAGGTAAACAAGGTAGAATCTAGTTTTGTATGTTATTTGTTATGTTTAGTCAATTTTAGAAAATATATCTTATTAGTCAACAGACGATTAGTTTTTTTTATTCCTATTCGCTTGGACAATTGTTGTCACTAGACGTTCTTTTTTTTCCTTACTAAGCCCTAATATTACTATGAGAATGGATATTAGGCTTTTAAGATATAATGTAGAATTGTATATAATTGTGAAGGGTTATATATGAATTTGGAGGCATAGGCTTTAAAGGCTACTTAAAAGCCTATATTATTTAAGTAGGCCTTTAAACAGGCTTCAGGCCTTATCAGGCCTTTTGAAGGCCCAGGCTCAGGCCTAAAAAAAAGCCTACATACAGGCCCAGGTCCAGGCTCAGGTTTTGAATCTCTGTTGCAGGCTGAGGCCTATTTAAACAAAGCCTAGCCTGGCCTAGCCTATTTCCACTCGTAGTGCCATGCATATAATTGTCATTTATATCATCCATAATGTTTAGCATAGTTGACACTTATTTAGCTAGGTTCCTCAAGTATCTAATCAGGGGTTTGATCTGTGACGGTACGTGTATGAAGAGGATTTCATGGCCAGCAGTTAAGCCCTTCGAGAAGTCTACAGTGCAAGGGGATTAGTTATCGATCGTTACTGGCTGTAGATACCCTAGGCCTACCAAACAAATTGTCATTTACATCAAGAGTTTGGTGTGTATGAAGAGGGTCTCATAGCCAGGACTAAAACCCCTTCAGAAAATTCATGGTGCGAGGGGATTAGTTATTGCTACCGGCGATGGATACTCTGGGTCGACAAAAAGAATTGTTATTTATATCTGTGTTGACTGAAGGTATTTATTAACTCAGTGTGTATATATCAATGTTATATAATGACTCTATATATAAATTTGAAAATGGAAAAGAAAATATCAATTATATATACACACATATTAATATTGTGATATATGTCCATCAATAACTAATTAATAAATTTAAAAGTGAACTAATGTGATAAATTTAATTAATTTAATAATCCTATTAATTTCCATTTACACCCCACAGCCCACACACATAAGCTGCCAATTGAACAAGTTAAATAATCATTTATACTAATTTAAATACGATATTTTTATGTCTTAACATGGCATTGATGAATGCATTTTTAGTAAATGAATTCGATTTGACAGGTTACATCGGTATTCATTTTTGGCCAACACATCGTTATTCCTAATCTTATGTATCAGTCCATGTTTGCATCAGGTGAATGTGCTTTTATATAAAATAAATCAAATTTTTGTCAACCTATGGCTAAAGGTTAACTCAACTGGTTAAGGGGGGTAAAAAAAGACTTGCCGCAAATAAAACTAAGATTGCTTGCATTGAAAAAATAAATAAAACTAACGGTGCACGCATGCTAATTAGTATTACTGACGTGGCTATAATCAATCTATCAACTACTTTTGTCAAATGAAGCGCACACCACATTTTTTTTGACTGCTTATTAAAAAAAAAAAGCCCCACCGATACAGATAATATTATCTGATAAGAAAGGAATTAGTTTGTAATGATAATTTGTAATTGTTTATTCTCCCGTGCGGGTGACGTCCCCCCAAATATGCGCGCATGGGAGTACATGGTTTCGTATTGACTTGACGGTGAGGAAGCTCACTCTGAATCGGACAGGTAGCAGAAAATATGCGCGCGCGATATATATATATATATATATATATATATACGTACATAAAGTTGGCTTTTTTATGGCAAAAAAAAAGTGTGTATTCTTTTTATTTTCTAGCATTTAAGTAAGTATTATACAAAATATAAAATTCCATAAACTTTTTTTATACATAAAAAAAATTCCATAAAGTTACATATTATTAATAGTATGGTTTATAAAATAAAGGATGAAAGAGACTTTTTTTTTTTTTATATATTATCATTCGGTATCTGGTTTGGGATTCGTGACTCTCCTTTCTAAAGCAAGTGTCCCTTCTGGGACTCGAACTCGAGACCCAGAGAGATCTAGCGGAACTTTACATCACTAGCCTAACTCTATATTGGTTGGAAGAGACATTATTGACGACACTAGCTTGCTCACTGCCTATGATTCAAGATCATGGAGTTTGATAAAGGAATTAAATAACACATGATATTACAAAACAAAAAAGACTGAATTTTCAATGGAATGTACTACATAATTCAGAGCTTCCAATTGAATTTTTGACGGATTTGCTACAGAATCTATTCCATCGCTAATAGGATTGTGGCAATTGAATTTCTGACGGAATTCTAATTCCAACAGAAATTTCATGAATTCCATTACAAATTTCCTACGGAATTTTTGACGGAATCTATTAAAAATTTGCAATGATTCCAGTTTTGTTCTTCCTGAACAACAAAATCTGCATGGCTTTGGTCCAAACTTTGTAATTTTCAGCACCAGTTAGGACATGTAAGACTAGCGCTTGGGTGTCAGACGCATGAAGAAAAATGGGGTGCGTGAAGTCAATCTTGGAAGGTGCTATTTGTGATGAGCTATCAGTCTCTAGCATAGTGTTTTATGTGGTGGAGAAAACAATCACAAAGAAGCAAGAAAATGACAGAATTGTTTTCTTGGATGAAAATCTTGTGAAAAACTTGAAAAGAATAATGGGTGTGAATCAAACCAAAGGCCTACCTTGTGGAGGGCAACAACGTTGTCAAAATTAGGGAAAGGAGCCATGACTTCTTCTTTATCCCCTTCTTTCCCATTGTTTTATTCAGCCCTTGCATTTCTATTATTTAGGCTTGAAAGCTTTAGACTTGATATTGGGAAACTTGGCTCTTTATGCCATGAAAAGTTCCTAACCCTCATGTTTTCTGAAAAAATCCATTTCATTGATGAAATAAAACATTACAATTTAATTATTTAGCGTTGCGGCAGTGGGCTGAGAATAAAAGAGGGCAATTCTGATTTGCGTCTTGCAAATCGGGATCTAGTAAGGAAGAGTGTGGTTGTAAGGTGCATGGAGGCTGGAGGAAGGTCGGTGTCTGAAGCAGATCGGACTAGGAAGAAAGTTTGGAAGAGAGGTGGAAGCTTTTTGGGTGAGGTTTTACTACAACCTTGAGTAGAAGATTGGATGGAAGATGAATAAGGGGAATTATAAGGATTCGTTGATGAGGAACATTACGCCAGCTTGGACTGATCTGGATGTGGGAAAGAAGGCAAGGGCGGAGTGATTACAACTAGCTTTGATGACGTTGTGAAGCTGACCAAAGGGATTACTATAAATCTGAGTGATCCACTATGCCTTAATTTTGTACTAAATGATTTCGAGAAGGAAAGACTTCTAAAGCCATTTATGAGGACTCAGATTGTGAATATGTTGGGATCAACTACAAATTATGAGTTCATCTGTGGTAAGCTTGCTCAGATTTAGGGTAAGGCTAAGAAGATTTGCGTATTTGATTTACCAAATGATTTCTATTTGGTCAAGTTTCAAAGTCAGGAGGATTATGATGTTTCAATGACTGGTGGACCATGGGTAGTTACGGACTGTTATCTCAGAGTTATAAGGTGGAGAGTTGACTTCAATCCAAGGAAGGAGGTAGTTGATAAGGTGGTGGCTTGGGTGAAGTTGCCAGATCTACCAACTACTCACTACGATAGGAAATTCCTGTATAACTTAGGAAATGCTATTGGGAAGGCCATAAGGGTAGATGTTCCTATTGCTCAATGTGGAAGAGGGAAATTTTCCAGGATGTGTATGGAGCTTGATTTGTCTAAGACTCTTTTGCCTAGGTACAATATTGAGGGTCAAGTTTACTTTATTGAATATGAGTGTATGAATTTGCTATGTTTACACTGTGAACAGTTTAGGCATAAAAAGGAGGCAAGTGGGGATTGTCTGAAGTTGCAGAAAGGGAGACAGAGGTCAAGTGGGGGAGAGAGAAAGGTTGTGGAAGAGAAGGTTGAGGAGGAAGGGAAAAGGGTGACATATGAAGAAAGTCCATGGAAAGTGGTACATAAACCTTAAAGATAGAGAAGTACCAGGTTTGCAATTAGTGGTAGGAGGGATACAAATAGATTTGAAGTACTGAAGAAGGGAGCTAGAGTTGTAATAGAAGGATGTACTCTTGTGGATGTTACAAATCATGTAGCTGCTAGAGGTGGGGAGGTAAAAGAAAGGATTGGTAATAGTATAATGAAGGGTAAAAACACAAGGAGATGACAGAGATATAGTTAGTGTGAGAATAGTGAATGGTGATAGTAGTGGATTTGGTAAGGTTCATAGAGGTTTGATGGAGAAACAATGTGGCATTAAAACATCTCAAGGTTTTGTGAAGAAGAGTTTAGCTGATTCTGAGTTGTTTATTAAGAAGTATATGGAGGAGGTTAGTACTTTGGGCATGCTTGTGGATGGAGAGGAGGCTGTAGAGGGAAGCCATGTGACTATTGAGGAATTTGAAGAGGGTGAACTAAGAGTGGAGGATGTCAGGAGGTGGCTTGGCCGTGTTGATAATTTGTCATGAAGATTGTTGTATGGAATTGTTGTGGAGCAGTTGATAAGGGCTTCTCTACGCCCATGAGAAACATGTGTAAGGATTTTAAGCTGGATTTAGTTGTTTTGCTAGAGCTTAGAGTGAATGGAAGAAGACCTACGCGAATTATAAGAAGGTTAGGGTTTGGATTTTATGAAGTTATGGATGTAATTCCTCAAATTTTAAGGTTTGAGGCTAGAGAATAAGCCTGAGATAAGTGGACTGCTAAGCCCCGGTTTAGCAGGAGCTCAAATTTATTCCCTAATGATTCTTATATCTTTGGAGTATTAAAGAAAGTAAAATGGTGAACTTTGGAGAATACAATGTGAATTTGGATTCGTATGTCTTATGAGCAATGCCGAAACCCTTTATTTAAGTTCAATTGTGGATTAACATCTACATTGACTTAAAATAGAGGGAGGACGCATATTGTGGTTAAATGGAAATATATGATGTGTTTGGTGGTGATTCAGTGAGAATTGCCATAATCAGGGGTAAAACGGGAAAGTTTCTGGCCAATTGGTCAGTTACCGAAGAGGAAACTCATTGGTAACTTAAAAATCAATGGTTAGGGTTGATTTGTGCAAGAGATCAAGGGTGGAATCATGTGTATGTGAGCTTATGTGAGCTCATGGGAGATGTGATAAGAGAGTGACACTTGGCAAGATATGGAAACAAGGTGAGTTTTGGTTTGGTAAATGGCCTCTAATGCTTAAATCCTCTTCTATAATCTTATTCATAATGATGATAGCTTCATCTCTATGGTTTTAGATTTTTTAAAGGAGGTGTTTGAATGCTTGAGGAAAAGTGGAAAGATGAGGAATCACGGAATTAGCTTGGGAAAGAGGAAGAGGTGAGTATTTGTAACATTTTGACCTAAGTATTGTGATTTGTGGATGAGTTTTGTGACTTGTGGAATTTTACCCTAATTTTGTGATAATTTTGAAATACATGAATTGGAAGGTGTAATGTGGTGCAAT
The DNA here is from genome assembly GCA_963210345.1 of Inga oerstediana. NCBI lineage: Eukaryota > Viridiplantae > Streptophyta > Magnoliopsida > Fabales > Fabaceae > Inga > Inga oerstediana. The sequence continues at coordinate 35,952,240 of OY723407.1, read as the reverse complement.
TAGTGTTTTGTTATGTTATATGTTCATTGGAATTGGTTTAGAACTTTGGAAAGTAAAGAATTGCAATGTGAATTTAGGCTGTGACATTGTCTCACATGTTGTGGCTGTGGTGTAACATGTCAACGTGATGTGAATTTGGTTGTTTTGTTGTTTCCAATGGATTCCTTGTGAAATTTTGTGTGAGAATGATGTTTGATGTGAATTTTTTTGTATTGATGTTTTGAATAGGTAAATGGTTTCTAAAAATTCTGAAACTTTACAGTCTTAAAGATCACATTCCAAGCTTCAAAATGGACATATAGTTCATGTCATTTCATTTTTTGAGCTAGGAGTTATGGTGATCCAAAGTTTGATGTTGAAAACTGGACTTGATTCTGGAGCAGTGTGGATACTTGTGCAATTTTGTATTTTTGTGGTTATGGATAACCTTGATCCATATTTTTCCAGTGAAGAGGACTTAGATAGCTTTCATTTGGCTTTGGGATCACCACATTTCTATTTTTTAAAATTAATTATGATTTTTTGAATTTTCCCTGGCTACAGCCAAAACTTCTTGGTTGCAGCGCAAAACTTTCTTTGCACGTCTTGGCCACAGCCATAAATTCTTGCCTGCAGCCAAAATCCTTCTGTGCTATTTGTGGCCGCGTCAAGAGAATTCTTGACTGCAGCCAACCCCTATTTTTAGCACTTGGTGATTTCGAAAAGTGATTTCCAACCTAGTACATCCCAATCCTTTCAAGCTTTTGTTGAGCTTATTATTAGACACTTAAGGGACTTAAATGACAACTAACTTTAAGTGATATGAAAGTAAGGATTTGGATTAGAGATTAACCCTATATCCTTGATTTGTTTTAAGGGTTTGACATTTGTTCTGATTGTGAGTAGCCGGTGCTGGAGCACACGTGAAAAGAAGTGTAGGAAACTTACCTCTCCTGCATGTATTTGATATTTGTTTTGGTGTATTGATGCATGTTATTGCTTTGCTTGCTTATGTGAAACATATATGATTGATTAAAGCTCTGTTTTTATTTATGCTATGGCCATAAGTATGTTTTTTGAAACATTAAGCATGCAGATATGTCATTGTATGAGCATGAGTTTTTGTAATGCAAGCATGTCATGCATTAAACACTTATCTTGCATGCATATTGGTACTGTCTTCCTACTGAGATTCTCTCAAATCTCACCCTTCCCTAGCAACAATTTAGACAGGGCAAGTGGCTCGTAGAGGGAGCAAGCAACAAATGGCAGCGAGGACTCCTTCAGGGCATAGTTTTGGTAGTTGGTTATCAATATGGATTGGGATGATTGTATATGGTTTAGATGTATATTTGTTATTTGGATGTATATTTGGAATGAGATTTTTTATAATCCCCGTATGAAAACTTGTATATGGCCAAATATGCCCTGTGAAATTTTTAGTTAAGATATGGAACTCGGGGTTGACCGGGATTATTATTGTGTACTCTATTGTTTATAATAAATGTGATTTATCTTCACAAAGTAATTGTATTCGAAATGTGAATATGAGACTAGGTATATTAGATTTTGAAAGGTATTGGTGAAAACTCTATCTCAACGATGGGATTGTAAATGAGTTTTGATTATTATTGGTTTCTATTTCATTTTAATCATGTATTTTGGTTATAATTACTATGGGGGTTACAGTGGAGGATAAAGGGTTTGCTGGAGGGATATAGGTGATGTGGAAGGAGGATGGTCTTGGCATAAAGATTTTGGAAACACATGAACAATCTATTCTTGTCCACAAGAAGAGGGGAGAAATGTGTTATGGAGTAATCTGGACAAGTTGGCTAACCAGATGGAAGGGAAATGGCTGGTGGTAAGGGATTTCAATGAAATTGTAGATCCTTGTGAGCAGAAAAGGGGTGTTAGAGTGAATGTGCAGAAATGTAATATTTTTAAAAGAAGATTAAGGATTGGAATTTAATGGATGTGGAGTTGAAGGGTCTTAGATTTACATGAAAGGGACCTAAGTAAAGAGGTTATGATCATTTGTTTAAGAAATTAGATAGATGTTTATGTAACCTATAATGGTAGAGAGACTTTCCAGATGTTGTGTGTTAAGTGGGTGATCATATATGTTTTGACCATCACCCTATCTTAATTGATTCAAAGCCAATGAGAATTTTTGTTAGAAGAAGGTCATTCTATTTTGAAGCTGCTTGCTTAACACATGAGAATTTCAAGGACTTTTTAAAAGAAAAGTGGGAAGTTTCAAGGGAACTGAATGCATGGAATAAAACTGTGTTTGGTTGTACTGAGCGCATGAAAAGAGAGGTTAAACATGTTAGATCCCAAGTTTTGATGATAACAAAAGTCAAGTGTGTACAAATCATATTTTTATAAGTTTAAGAAATGTTTACAAAGTTACCAAATGCATATAACAATGTTCTATGGTGTCTGCTGTCAAAATGAACTGGTGTGCTCGAGCATGAGTCTAGCACTCGAGCATGGATCCCTTCTGTGCTCGAGCAGGTACGAGTGATAGCCAGAAAGTGTTTACCCGAGAGGCATGCCATTATCATTCTTCAATGATTCACTCGAGCAATGGAGACAGCACTCGAGCAGAGAAGTCTTTTCACTCGAGCACATGCGAGTGAAGGTCTGTGAGTGCTTGGCCGAGAGCAAGTATTGGAATTCTCTCTTGATGCACTCGAGCAGAGAGATCAATGCTCGAGCATGAGTGTTCTGTACTCGAGCAAGGGACTGTGAGTGTTTGGCCGAGAGTTATGAAGTTCAAAGAAGCGCAAGTATGCTCGAGCATAGCTTCACATTCTCGAGTGACACATCAGCACTTGCGAGAGAAAAATCTATCCCTCTCCAAATCTGATGCGAGTGCTTGTATAAACGGTATATTACTTGAGAATATTCTTCTCACTCGAGCAGGAGTATGTGTGCTCGAGTGAGGGCCCACATCACCTGCGAGTGTAAAATCTCACTCTTGCTAAAATGATATGCGAGTGTTGTCCCGAGAAGAAACTCCCAGTGGAAAATGCAAGGTCACTCGAGCAGAAGGAGTTGTGCTCGAGTGAGACCCCACATCACTCGCGAGTGAGAATTCTGTCTCTCTGAAATCTTATGCGAGCACAGACTTAAAACTGAAGACCAAGGAGTAAAATCTTGATATCACTCGAGTGAGCCCATTTATGCTCGAGTGATGCTTGCCAGATCAACAAATTCACCAAGTCTCACAACGTTCAATCAGAATATATTTTAATGTTATTTATTCATCTCATCATTACTTATTATCATTGTTTAACATCATTTTGAATGTATTATAAGTGTGATACAGGAGGATGAACGTTTGAAATAAACTGACACGAAGAAAGTCAAACAACGGCAGACAACATCATTACAAGCATGCACGTACCTACCGCATTCAGAATATTCAAACATGCGCGTGTCATTCCACAGTTACAAAGCCCCGCTCCTCAATGATGATTACTTAAAACGGGCAAAAATTGAACATCTATATATACAGAGATTCAGAGATAGTCAATAAGAACGAAGCACAAGAATTCACAAGCATATACACGAGTCTCTGCTATTCACAATTTTCTCTGTATACACATTGATCTTCAGTGTTCATTTATTTACTCTGTAAGAGAGTCTTCATATAATTTAAATTCTATTTCCATTTGATCTCAAGGTATTGGGACCTTGAGAGGGTAGATTTCCTTACGATAGAAGCAGTTGAGAGAATTATTTGTTAAACCTTCCACTCATAAGACTTATAAGATACAAGCAGAAGAGAACGTTGCTGCTCGTAAGACTTACAGTGGTGTAAGCAGGAGAGAACGTTGCTGCTCATAAGTCTTGTATACATAAGCAAGTGAGAAAGGTCATAGGTTGTTTTTCTGCATGTAAGACTTGTCGTAAGGGGGAGAGAAATTTTCTTAGTGAGAGAATATTTCTGCTCGTAGTCCTTTCAAGGAAAATTGTTGTTTTGTGGCGTTCTGAGAGCCCATTGAATCTTGGAGGTATAGTGAAAATCTCAGTAGGTCTTGATCTCTGAGGACTGGACGTAGGCCTGGTTGTTAGGCCGAACCAGTATAACTCTTTGTGTTCAAATCTTCTCACTCTACTCTATCTACTATATTTTTCATATCACCACATCAAGCGAAAAATTTATAACATCACCCAATTCACCCCCCTCTTGGGTGAAGCTTGCCTCTTTCAAAACAGAAGATAGAAATTGAGGAGAGGGGTGACTTTGTTCAGGAAGACATAAGGTTGCAGAATGAGTTGGCTCAGATTTTACTACATGAGGAAATAATATGGTACCAAAAATCTAGTGGAAGATGGATTGGGCAAGGGGATAGGAATACAAGGTACTATCAAATAAAAATGCTAGTTAGAAGGAGGAGGAATAAGGTGGAGATGCTAAAGGATGATGAGGGTAATTGGGTAATAGAGGAGGAAGGAATAAAAAGTTTGTGTTCGAGCTTTTATCATAAGTTATTTCATGACGAGGGGAGTAATAGGTGTTGGCATTTAACAACATAGAGATGGGGGGACTATGAAGGAAGAAGAGATGATTAGAGTCGGTAGAGCATTGCAAGTTGAAGAGATTCGCAAGGCATTTTTCAGTATGGGAAGCTACAAGGCTCTTGGTATAGATGGGTACCAAGTGGCCTTTTACCAACAAAACTAGAATGTAATAGGTGGAAGTGTATGTTAGTACATTAAGAGTGTATGGGAGAATCCTGGGAAGATTGAAGAGGTGAACAAAAAACTTATTGTATTGGTGCCAAAGTTAAAAAACCTAAAAGTGGTAGCTCACTTTAGACCAATAGCACTGTGCAATATGGTTTATAAGGGATTTACAAAAATTATTGTGCAGCAGTTGAGGGGATTTATGGACAAATTGGTGTCACCATACCAAGCTAGCTTCGTGCTTGGACGTAGCATTCATGAAAACATAGTAATTACAAAAGAGGTAGCACACTTGATGAACAAAATGAAAGGAGGTAAGGGTTTAGTAGTTGTTAAAATTGATTTAGAAAAGGCATATGATAGAATGAATTGGATTTTCATTGTGAATGTGTTAAATGTAACACCATAATTTTATATAATTTAAAACCTGACATGAAGTCAAACCAAAGACTAGAAATAGTTTTCATACCATTTGAGGTCCCGACTTTAATACAGGGTTTAATCCTATACTTAAGAGGGTTTTCGAAAAATTTTCAAAACATTTTCAATGTGGCCTCAAATTGGTTTGCAAGTCTAGTATAGCCCATTCATTTTAGTTTCATTTCTTCATACCAGAGTGACACCAAAATGTTCTTTTCCAAAACCCAATAGTTAACTAATGGGCCCTAAGTGCTTGATTGTAACTATTCATTATTAGTATTAATAGGATACATTTACACATCTACCAATACTGTCAGTACTAGACTGACTACATTTACATATACAACATGTAAAAATATCCAAAAGTATATAACCAATATGACTCTAATTATAGGTCTTGCCCTTTCACTCTCCCGTGGTTACCTTTTACCCTGCTGAACTATCAGCTCAAGCTATAAAAGATGTTATTAGAAAGAGTGAGATTCAAAAGAATCATCGTAGTAACAAATATCACCTCAAATAAAATGCATATATGAAATATGTCATGTCAACCAAGGTTACCATACAAGCAACATATTCAACATTTAGAGACAATTCATGATATGCGTATAAGCACCAATATTAGATATGCAGATAGTATAAAGTTTGGGTAAATTCAAGGACAATAGTCCCTTGTCACAGCGTTGGGATATTCTGTTGGGCCTGAGCCCTTCTCATCTGAATGTTTTAAATTCACATTGGTACAAACATACATATAGCATAACACATAGTATATGAGGGATAAGTTACTACCTGACAATATTTCCAACTCCTGAGCTCGATTACCATTCCTCGGTTGCCCTGGGCAAATGTTGAATCATATAGATTGTAATTTATGGATGAGTTATTACTTATCCAAGTTCTTTAATAATTCAAGACACTTGGGTTGGTTATCATTTAGGAGATGACTTGATAGTCTTTGGGCAATTAATGAGCCTACAACAACTTTGAGTGCCTAATTTTAATACCCTTGAAGTCCTTAATTATTACATTTAGGCCATTATGTCTAAAATTTCGCATAAGGCATAAAACTGACAGATTTTCCTCTATACTTTGAAAAATCATAACTAATTTTAGAAAATTCAAATTAGGGTGGTTCAAAGCCCTATTTAACCCTTGTTAATTCTACTTTAAGGGAAAAATAATCATTCTTGCAGTTCAGATACTCAAAATTCCAGATTCCATAATTACCCCCTGCCACCAATTTCTGTCAAGAATTAATACTCAACTTCAATCAACCATAACTTTTTATGTACTTTTCCAATTGCTACAAATTACCATCAAATTAAAGATTATTGTTAATACTTTATCTCTAGAAAATTTCATGGCCATTGGATTTCATTTGGATAGACAAAACACATCACAACTAATCTGCCACCATTATCTTTCCAAAATCATTGCTTAACTTTAACAATTTATAACTCCCAATATACCGACCCAAATTTGAGAAACTTATATGTCAAATTAAAGCTTGACATGTCTACTTCTGTTCTAGAAAATATTAGGGAAATTGGATAAATTTTAGTCATTCAAAATGTACCAAAAGCAGACAGCCTTCAGAACCAAAATTTCTAGCAGCATCAACACCAAACTTCCAATTTTCAAACTTTGTTTCCAATTGATCCAAATTCAAAATCAAACCATATTCCCACACAAATTTTCATCAGGAATCCATTGGTGACCTTAAAATTACAAAATCAAACTACTTCCCTTAGTTCTGTTTTGGCAAAAAATAATCAAGAAAAAACAACAATCCACAAGCTTCTAAATTTTTCCACAAAACTAGTCCATATGCATCATTTAACCCTATATTCAACCATTTGCATGATCAAAATACCATTAAACCCTAAATAATCAAGGCTGGCCAAATATTATGGTTACAACCCAAAGATCACAAGACTTAACCAAACCATATAATCTATGGTTCAAAAGGAAGCCCTTACTCACCTATTGCTTCTGTTAGGTTTGGTTCTTGGAAAATGGGTCAAGACACCTCCTTTTTAAAAACAAAAACCATAGAGTTGAAGCTTAGGATGAGGGGAACAATGTTCATGAAGAACATTTGAGCTAGAAATGTGAGGAAGAGGGTGAAAATTAAGGTTGAAGCTCTTACCTTTCCTTTGTTCTCCAAGCTCTTTTTTCTTTCCTCTTCTTGAGTTAGATGACTTAGGGCTGCTGGAAATGAGGGAGTGATATTGATTTATTCACTTATTCCCTCTTCCATTGTGTGGCCAAGATTTAAAGATAGTGGGAGAGTTGGTGAGGTGTCACTTATAGATTTCTTCTTGAACTTGTACGAGGTTAATGAACCTTATTAGGATTAAATTAAAGTGGACATTTTCTCTCCCTTCTTGGTCTTGCTTCGGCCGAAAATGAGAGGGAGGAAAGAGGAAATGGCTTTGTCCAATGTTTATATCTTTATATACAATGAGCTTTGGTTGGACAAAAAGCAATTATGTCCTCTTTCAATGTGCCTTCTTGATGAAATTAGAGGGTGAGAAAAGAGGAAATATTTTACCCAATGGCTCTTAGCTTCTTGTACACAAGGAAGCTAATTAATTAATAGTTACTTAGCTAATTCACTTGTCTCCCTTCTTCTTCTTTCTTTGACCAAAATTTTAATCAATTTGGGAGGGAATTAATTTGCTTTTTGAGCTTCATGATTACTTCATATCATGTTTGACACATCTTAAAGGAATTATATATTTTCCTTAATTCATCAAACAATTTCTTTACAAAATTTTCAAAGCAATTTCTAACATTAATTACACTTGCTTTTGGCACATTTATCCCTTGTATAAATTTTAGGATATTACATTAAATGAGATTGGATTGCCGGGTCATATTGTGAACTTAATTAGATATAGTATTTTCTTGGTGAATATGTCTATACTGTAGAATGGAGACAAGGGAGATGAATTTTATCCATTTAGAGGTGTGAGACAAGGAGACCCATTATCTTCGTATTTGTTTGTGCTAGGGATGGGAAAACTCATTCACTTAATATTTGATGCGTGAGTAATAAGCAGTGGCAGTTGTAACCCCTTCCCCGTAATTACATCCAGTTTATTAAATTTAAGTAAAATAGAGACCAATAAGACAAAATCATCATTCATAATCCCTCATCTAAGAGATGGGGTAACCCGAAAACAATTCAAAACATAGTTCACCCTGGTCTCACATTCACTTGCGAATATAATTACTTGAGAAATCAAATCACATTGATAAATATCGGAGTGCGTAACTAAAATCCTGGCAACCCCGGGCTACTTATATATAAACACAATGGGTTCAAAGTTTCCTAAAATGGGGATTACATATCCAAAAATATTATCTACAACTCATATACATACAGTAATCCCAAAATCCTATTAGATAACCAACGGTCCAAAATCAAAATGTCCCTAAGAGATCCTAACCACTCCGGGTTGGCCACTTCCCCTTTGAGCCACTTGCCCTATCTGAAATGTTAGTCATTTGGAAAGAGTGAGATTCTAAAGAATCCCAGTAGTAACAAATCAATCATACAATATATAAACACAAAGCATGTGAGTTCATCATGTTCAGCAATAACACTATGAGTCATGGCTCATGCCAAAACCGACAGCACTCTCGGCTGTTATCACAGTGCACTATTCCCGCTTTCGCGGTAATCACTATGCCAGCTTTCGCTGTAATCACTATGTCCGCTTCCGCGGTAATCTCTATGCAGCAGCATCATAAGGCACAAAGTATCATAAGGCACAAAGCTCCACAAGGCACAAAGCAACATAAAGCTCCATAAGGCATCTCAATGCATCACAAGGCAGCAGCAGCAGCAACACAATGCATGATAGGCATACATACAGTACATTTACACAAAGTATAAGAGAGGAGTCACTACCTGTATCTTTCCTGACATTCTTTGGCACAGTGGGCTCATGAGTCTGACAGATGTCAAATCCTATAATCAAATGAAGGACAACCAATCAATCTCTTTTTCCAAATGCTTATTTCTATAATACTCTAAGTTGGTTACTATTTAAACTCTTTAAGATGATCATTAGAGGCCTAAACACATACTTGAAGGGTTGGAAGAAGCTACCATAAAGACCCCTTTTCAGAAGCATAACACAGATTTTCAGCTGGCTCACTCGAGTGAAGATAACCTCACTCGAGTGATGAGAGATTCGTACTTGAGTGAGAACAGCTCTCACTCACGAGTGTTTGACAGTGAGCAACCACTTTGGCCAGAAAATGCTCACCACACTCAAGCATAAGGCTTTGCACTCAGGTGATGACTCCAAATCCACTCGAGTCCCCAGAAGTACAACACAGAAAGTGAGAACCCAAGAGCAAATGCAACAACAGAGGGAAGAGCTCACTCGAGCACCACCCTTGGCACTCAGGTGAGAAGGCTTCACTTGCGAGTGTTAGAACACACTCTTGAACATTGACCAGTGAGTGACAACTCAAGAGCAACCCTAACTTTGAACACACGCTATCACTTGAGTGACCCCTTGCTCACTCGAGTGATCACCAACTTCACTCACGGTTTAAGAAGTGCACTCGAGCCTCCTTCATGAGAACCCAGGAGAAACATAAAGAGAAAAGGGAAAATAAACGGCAGCACTCGAGTGTGATCCTCTCTCACTTGAGTGATGCTATCAGATTGCTAGATCGCAGCAACTGATAGAAAATCCCAACTTTGCCAAAATTAATCCAAATGGTTCCCAAACTCCACACAAAGTTCATTACCACTTAAAATTGCCTAAGGAATACATTGGTAACTTCCAAAAACATCCAAAAACCATTTTAACCACAATCTAACTCTTGGGTCTCTAATCTACACACAATACCCAATTCTAATCAATACATTTCCAAACTTCAAAACTATAACCAACACTTAAATTACTTCACAATGAACTAATTCTAACATCAATCACTATGAAATTCACACATTTGAAAATGACACAAGACCAGGGCAATTTTCCCAGAATTTCTCAACTCATCCAAAAATCACAAATATTATACCAAAATGCATCAAATCCTTACCTCTTCGACTTGCCAAATCCAGAATCTTAATTCTCCAACTTTTAAATTTCTCTAACACCCAAACCACCACCTTTCAAGATTTTGAAACCACCAAAATGGAGCTCTTAACACTATGAACAAGTTTAGTGAAGAGGATTTGAGCATAGGAGGATCATTACTCACCCAAAATCAAAGCTTTCCTTTTCTCTTTCCACCTTCAAGGTCGTCGGAAATGGGAAAAAGAGAGAGATGGTGAGATGATGAAAATGATGATATGAAGCAAGCTTTCTCTTTCTTGCCCATACACTCCAAAACCGCATAGAAGAGAGAAAAGAGAGAAAAAAATGAGTTTTTGTCTCTTAACATAATCCAATGGTCCACCAAATGCCACTTGGCAACATCTTATCCACTTCCATCATGAGCTCACATAGACGCAAAGCATAGGATTCTGACCCATGGTCAATAAATCTCAACCATTGATCTTTAATCTCCAAATACACTTATATCAAATTTACATCACATTTCTCTAAGTGTTTAATTACACTAATTACAATCAACGTTAGAGTTATTAGCCCTTAATCCCAAATTGGGTCATTACAGCAGTAGTTGAAAATAAGGAGGAAAGGAGTGGCTATAACTCACTTAATGTTTGCGAATGATCTATTGATCTTTTTATGAGGCAGATGTGAAACAGTTATGTAATTTGATGGATTATTTGGATATTTTTTGTGACATCTCAGGACATAAAGTAAATAAAAAAAAAGCATTTAATTTTCTCTTAATGTGCCTAGAAGTAAACAAGAAGATCTATGTAGAGTGTGCAGTTTTCAGAGGAAAAAAGAACTTGAGTTGTATTTAGGTGTACTTATCACAAATAGAAGGACATTTAGAAATAAATTCCAGTTTATTATTAATAAAGTGCATGGGAAGCTTTATGGATGGAAGAAGCAATGCCTGTCACTAATGGGCAGGCTAATATTGGTGCAATTTGTGACATCCCAAATGCCGGTGTTCACTATACAGTATGCCATGCTACCTGTGGGGGTGTGTAAAAAGATTGAAAAAAATGCAAAGAGACTTTGTTTGGGGATCCAATGATTAAAAAAGGAATCTACTTGCGGTAAGTTGGAGTAAGATTTGCTAGCCAAAGGAGCAATGAGGGTTTGGTATCAAGGAAATTGAAGGAATGAATAAAGTATTGTTGGGCAGGATTGCATGGAATATTAAGGCAAAACCAAATAATCTTTGCTCTAGAGTCTTAAGGGAGAGATATGGGAGGAAGGTGGATTTAAATAGGGAAGTATGGTCAAACCATCTGACTCGAATTTATAGAAATGCTTAGCAAGTTTATAGGATGAGGTAACAGGGCAAATTTCTTGGAAGTGTGGGGATGGTAGCTCTGTAACTTTTTGGAATGATTTATGGGTAAATGGTGATATATGCCTTTATGATCAGGCATATAGAAAACTAGTGGGAAGGCTTGTAGAGTGTAAAGTCAAGGATTTAGTTAATGAAAGGGGAGAATGGGAGTTACTATTTTTGAAGGACTACCTAGAAGATGAGGAGGTGTTAAGGCTATGTGCTATTCTAATACCTAGTGCTAATAGAGGAGATGATTGCATCAGATGGAAAGGGACAAACACATTGAAGTATAATGTCTCTTACATATATAAAAGAATATGTAAAAGGGAAGGCGACGCTAATAGTGTTTGGAAGAGGATATGGGAGTGGAAAGGACCAAGGAGAGTTCAAGTTTTATTCGGCTGTATGTGGTTGATGTTAAGAAGGTGAGGAAGGTTTGATGTATGCACTAAGAGGTTGTGAGATAGCAAAACACATTTGGAATGCAGTAGGAGCAAGGGCTTCAGAAGACAATTTTTTCTGGGTTCAAGTAAAGGACTTGATTGCTAGAAACTTAGAAAAAAGAGGAAAGTATGCGAATTTATTTGCAATGACTTGCTGGTGGTAGTGGCATTGGACAAACAATATACTCTTTGAGGAGGGTTTTACTATGTCTTATGTCCTAAAAAGTATAATAGAGAAATTTGTTTGGGAAATAGAGTGTTTGGGAGGTACGGAGAAGCTTGTGAGGAGGAAGAAATAGGCTGTTGAGATAGGATGGAATAAACCTGAGATTGGTTGGCTAACATTGAATTTTGATAGGGCCATTAAAGGAGGTTTTAGGATTGCGGGTTGTAGGGGAGTAATAAGGGATTGCCATGGGAGATAGATCATAGGTTTTTCGAAAAAAAGAATTAGGATTTGTAATGCATTTGAAGTAGAGTTGTGGGGGAGCATTATGTGGTTCAAAAATAGCATATGAGTTAGGTATTCTCAGTTGATGGTAGAGGGTGATTCAAGAGTTGCTGTTTCAGTGTTATATGATCTAAATGAGGCAAAGGAACCAAGGGTGCATTGCATAAACTTATTACTGACTGTTTGAAGACTAAATCAAATGTACGATTTCAATATACATTTCAAGAAGGTAACAGAGTAGCAGATACATTAGCAAATATGAGTTTCGTTGCAAGTTTTGATATTGTAAAATATGAAACTATTCTAGATGAGGTGTAGGATTTGGTATTGAGCGATGGTAAAGGTGATACTTTGCCAAGGGAAATTCTAGTTTGAATAAATTGATAGGGATTTCCCCATTTTAATAAAAAAAGACATTACAATTTAAAGCTTACAAAGCCCATATCTATGCCTTTATATAGGCTCATGACTTACAATTGTACATACAGAAAATAAATGAATATTAAATGTTACAAAATAACTATATATTCCTTTTACAATAGTAATCTTCAACAAAACCTAATTTATGATCAAAATGCCTTGACAAATCTACCAAGATTCTAATATCTAATACGTATTAAAAATAGTTTTTATCAAAATACTTTTTTATATGTATTTGAGAAGTATTGGCGTATCAGTGTTGCATATCATAATAACATAGATATATCAAAATGAAGTATTGCAAATTTGCCCTGGAAGTTCATGTGCATCTACTTCATTTTTTTAAAGTTAGATTTAAAATTTTTGGGGGAAATTTGCACCTTAACAAAAATGACATTGATGATATGTGGACTATTAGGTCAGCATATTTGGATAATTAATGGTCAAAATTAACTGGGATCTTCAAGGAAAAATCACCCCTTCAAAAATCTTTCAGGGTAAAATTGCCCCTTAACCCTAAATATTTATAGTATTTTGTAGAGAATTAGACAAACATGTGCAAGAAAGAACGACAGAGAGAGAAGTGAACAAAAATGGTGACACCGTGCTAGTGATTGTGACGGTTTTCATAAATATTTATAGTATTTTTTATTAAAGATATAACCAATATATGATAATATATTTTTATATAACTAAAAGTTGTCTAAAAATGATTATATGATAACATTTTTTTATATAACTAAAACCTATCTAAAAAAGATATTAGTTATATCTTTAATAAAAATATTAGATTTTCTTGTATTATATATATTAAACTAATAACAACATGATTTCGAGATGGGACAAAAAGCTAGAATTGAATAAAGGCCCTCTCACATCTTGTCCTATCCCGGTAATAATTTTGTCCAATCCCGTTTTTGTCCCATCTTGAATTTTTTTGGAACGGGAAAATGATCGGGATCAGAACAAGATGGCGGGGACAAGACATAAGTGAATGCCCCTACTCTCACATTCCTAAACTTTAACAGGTATGTCTAAATTATGATCCAAATCTGATTTAACAGATTTGTTAAATCAGATCCAAAATTTTCTTAGGTTTTAATATTTGCAAATTTTTACTATATATATATTATGATTTTCATATTTACATTATCCTTTTGTAGTTAAAGAATGTGTCACTGGAACTCTAGAGTACTAGTAAATGATTGATAATCTACAACAAAGGCATTAGAGAATATTGTGGAATTATTTTAATAGATTTTGTAATATACTGAAATTTTGTAACCCACAACGCTTTGTGTGTGAATGAATTAGGCCGATGAATGAACCGGTGTAAGACATTTATATATATATATATATATGCCCTTGTGTTTGGCAAACCTGGTGACTCCTTAGAAGCTCTTAAATGGCACCATTATATGAAACTAGGGCATATATGGTGCCATGTCCAAGTGTAGGTCCCACACGGATACCCAACCTTCACCACGGCATACCGGCATACATACTCAGCAGTTCCCTGAGACACAAGTATAAGTAGTGCCATTTTATGTCCACCAGGGACATATGACACTCTCCAGGCAGTCACCAGAATACATGGCAACATTTTGGCAGAAGCATGACATGTGTCACAAAACTGAATGACTACATATAAAAAAGTAGCTTTATTAAAAATAGCTTTATTAAAGTAGCTTTTGACTTCTTCCCCTAATTAACCAATCATACAATAACACTTACAGTTGTATATTGTAATATCCCAGAAAGTGATTAAGAGCTAATGACTTCAGAAGTGGGTGTAATTATGGTTGAATAAATACTTTAGAAGTATATGATGTGAATTGTGATATAAAATGTGCTTGATGATGATTTAGTAAGTGTTGAGAGAATCAGGAACAAAATGGGAAATTTATCGATCAATTAGTCAGCCACCGAAGAAGGGGTTTACTAATTTGGTTGTATGGTGAATGTGTAATTACTTAAGAAATTATGGTAGAATTATTCCATATGTGCAAGTGTATAGAAAGAGTTGGGAGAAGAAGTAGGATTGTGACAAGTGTCCAATTATGAACCAAAGGATCAAAGTCAATTTATCAAGCTCTTTTCTCTCTTCTCTCTCCCTCCAAGTCAGCTATTAGCATAGGAATAAGGAAAAAATCTAAAACATCATCATAATCAATTCTTCTCTCTCCCAAACTTCATTTTCGTGCAAGATTAAGGTGGAAAGAGAAAGTGAAAGGTAATATTTTGATGTTATTATCATTCTCAAATGCTCCAATGCTCTTCTTTAATATTGTCTACCTTGATGAGAGCTTCATCTTGATAAATGTAGAATTTTGAAAGAAGGTGTTTTAGAGTTTGAACAAATTTGAAAGTAGAGGAATCAAGGATTTAGCCTTGGGAAGAAGAAGAGGTGAGCATTTGTGACATTTTGATATGTATATATTTTGATTTTTGGTTAACTTTTGATGTTTCTGGTAATTTCCCTGATTTCAATGTCATTTTGAAATGGATGAATTGGTAGTCTGTGGTGGTGAAATTAGTGCTATGTTATGTCATTGGTACCATAGAAGTTATTTGGAATTTTGGAAGGAAAAGTGATGTCATTGGTTAATGTATGGGAGTGTGATGACCAAAACTAAGATTTGTTGTTAGAATGAGAATTTGGTTGCTTTGGTGCTTTCAATGTGTTCCCTATATGAATTTGGGTGGGAAAAAAATGTTTGTGAAGTATGGGAACCAAGGATAATTTGGTAAAAAATTTTGGCAAAATGCTGTCAGTTACAGTGATCTGGCTTCTAATAAGCCTCACTCGAGTGAGGTAGGGTCTTACTCAAGTGCAACAATATATTTCCACTTTTTCTTCAGCACATGAGTAGGGTTCTCAAGCAGAAAGCAAGAGTGCATCTCTTCACTTGTGAGTGACATGGGTCATCACTCGAGTGAACCTGTCTCACTTGAATGCAAGTGTGTTTTTGGATTATAAGGACGTGTCTCGGGTTAACACTCGCAAGCTATTTTTCAAGAGTGTACCTTAGCACTCATGGGTGTCGGGTAGTCACTTGAGTGCCAGAGCTTGTGCTCGAGTGCACTTGTAACTCTAGGGTTCTTAGTTGCTCTCGGTTAGTCACTTCTTGTGCCTCACTCGGAAGGACTCAGGTGAGTACAAGGCCATCACTTCAGTGTTGAGGTTAGGACTCAAGTGCTGTGATAACTTTCTGTCTCAAATTGTGCTCTCGGCCAAACACTCGCATGAGTGCTTTTCAGTGCTCGAGTGCAAGTTACTCCATCACTCAAGTGAGGTCTTCTTCACTCAAGTGTTTGAGTCAAAACCAGTATGTTCACTTCTGAAAAGGGATCTTCGGGGTAGTTTCTTCCAACCTTTTAGGCATATGTCAAGGCTTCTAGTAGCCACCTAAAGAGTTCAAATAATAACCAACCTTAAGTGTTATGAAGATAAGAATTTATAATAAAGAATAACATATCATCCTTGGTTTTGGTTTATAGGCTTTGACATTTGCCCTTATTGCGAGTAACCGGTGCTAGTGCACACCAGGAAAGAACAAGGTAATGACTCTTTCCCTTATACTATATGTGATACATGGTTTGTTTGTTTAATCATTGTTTGTGGGTCTATCACCTGCGGCCTATCGGTGTTAACGGTGGGAGGATCGTACCTTCGGGTAGTGGAATCTGGAGGATAAGACTATGTGGAAGTCGAAAGGCTATATGTGTAAGCCAAAAGGCTATTTGTGAGTCTATCACCTATGGCCCATCGGTGTTGACAGTGGGAGGATTGTGCCTTTAGGGCAGTGGAATCCGAGGGATGAGACTATGTGATTATGTGCATATATGGCAGCCTGCGTGCTGTGTTTTATACAGTGATGCTGTTCGATGATTTACTTACATGCTATTTGATTACATATTGTATGAGTGATTTGTTACTACAGGGATTCTTTTGAATCTCACTCTTTCCTTTGACTAACCTTCAGAAAGGGCAAGTGGCACCAAGGAGAAAGAGATAACTAAGGGCAAATAGGACTCCTTAGGGAGATTAATATTTTGGGTGTTGGTTATCATATTTTGTTGGAAGATCACTGTATATTTTGTAAATAGTGTTTTAGAGACAGTTGTGTAATCCCCTAATGGGAATTTATTAACCTTTAGTATATGTATGAAACCCAAGTGTTGTTGGGATTTTTATTGTACACTCTGATATATTAATGTGATTTATCTGCACTGGGTAATTATATTCGAGTTGTGAAACTTTGAGACCATGATAAGGCAGAAAATTTTGAAAGAATTTATAAAACCCTACCGTAAGGAAGGATGTTAAATGAGTTTGATTATTATTGGTCTCTATTCCATTTTAATCACATATTTCGAATCATAATTACGGTTCCCAAAATGAAGGGCCAAGATTTACTCTGATAAAGTAGAAGTAATGATGAAGATGTTTAAAGCAATTTCCTTATCTTTTCCTCTTATTTGGACACAAGGCACATGCAAGACCAAGTGCAAGGCCAAATCAACACACTCCCTTCCCTTTTTCAACAAGAAAACCATCTTCTCCTTACTTTATTTCATGCAAGAATAAAATAATATATAGGTATCCCTTTACTCCAACATTTCATCCAAGCATCAAAGAGAAAATAAGAGGAAGAGCTAATGCATATATTCCTTCCTTATCTAGTCAACATAATCGGCCAAGACAAGAAGAGAAAGAGAGAGAATTGCATCAAATAATTTCCTCACCTTTTTGCTCAATCAAGTTGACCTACATGTAATATTGTAAGAAGGGAATTGATTAACAAAGTTGATGCCTTTGTGAAGGAGAATTTTGGCTGGCATAAAAGGGAGGAAGAAAAGAGAAAACTTGTAGAAATTTCACTTAGTTAAGTTACCATAAATGTGTGGCTAAAGGAGTAATATTAGCCATAACTTTTGCCATCTTTTGGAACATATTTTTGGCTAGCCCTTTTAGTGATAAGGGAAAGGAAAAAAAACTGATCATTTATCACTCTCTCTATCTCTCTCCATGTTTAAGTCGGCTTGCAGCTGGACCAAAACAGAAATTGAAGAAACAAGTGTAGGTGAGTTATTTCCTGTTGAGTTTCACCTCCTTAACCTTATTTATGGCTCAAGTGTCATTCACAAACTTTGTTCCTCTTGATGAGAGCTTCATTTCTATGGTTTTAAAATTTCAAGAGGAGGTATTTTGAGACATCATCTAAGAACAAAAGCTGAAAAACCAAAGAAAGGAGCTAAAGAGAAGCAAGAGGTGAGAATTAGCTTCAATTTGAGCTATTAGTTTTGTAGGTTGAATAAGTATTTTGATATATATAATTCTGCCATGATTTTGTGCAAGTTGGGGTTTAGAGAATTCATGGTGTTTTGGTTATGTACTTGGTGTTTTATGATGATTAGAAACCATATGACACAAGTTTGATGCTTAAATTGGGAGTTTAGTAATTTCTGGAATTTTGTTGATTTTTCTGCCAAAATAGGACATAGGGAATAAGTAAGAATTTGTTCATTTTTTATATTACCAATGTGTCCTACATGAAAAATTGTGTGGGTATAGCCCTGGGTTGTGAATTTTATGTCATTGAAACTCAAAATGCAAAACTGGATTTTCTACCGAACAGAATTCTAGTGAGTTACCCTGATTGTGTGGTGGTTTTAGATAACCAAATGATCTCTAAATATTCTGAAACTTTCCATTTAAATATTAGATATATGAAGATTTAATTTGATAGGTCATTTTCATCATTTCTATTTGTACACTGGGAGTTATGAATTTTTGAAGTTAGGTCATGAAAACTGGGTTAAATTCTGACAGTGTGCAATACATGAAAATTCTAGGAATGTTGTGTATCCAACTAGCTATGGGTGATATTTTTCCTTGAAAATAGACTAAATAAGGGTCACATAGAATTTAGAATAATCACATTTCAATTTTTGTAGAATTAGTTATGATATTTTGAAGTTGATGAAAAATTCTGGTAAATTTGGTCACTTATGCGAAAAGTAAAGGTGCTATGGCATAATGTAATATTGTTGAACTCTGAGGTTAGAAATTGGTCTTTTAGGTTAATTGACCACTTTAGCTCATTAGTTTTAACCAACCCAAGTATTATGAGTTATTAAAGAATTGAAATAGGTAATAACTCGTTGTCCTTGATTTTGATTTATAGGATTTGATATTTGTCCTATTCATGATCCACCTATGCTAGAGCACAATCTGAAAGAACAAGGTAGTGATGCTTTCCCTTATCCTATATGTGATACATTGTATGTTTGATTGATTATTGAATTGTGATGATTTTGAATGCAGCAAAGCTTATGGATGTGAAAGCCGTAAGGCTACGTGAAAGCCGAAAGGCTATGCGATAGCTGTAAAGGCTATGTGAAAGCCAAAAGACTATGTGTAAGCAATAAGGCTATGTGTATGATGCGTACACTATGTATATGCCATTGAGGCAATGTGTATACTGTGACTGTTGCTGCTGTGCTTATTGATGATTTGCTTACATGCTATGTGATTATATATTGTATGAAGGATTTGTTACTACTAGGATTCTCTTGAATCTCATTCTTTCCATTAACTAACCTACAGATAGGGCAAGTGGCTCGAAGGGGAAACAAACAACCAAGGGTGGCTAGGACTCCTTTAAGGATTTGATTTTGATAGTTGGTTGTTAAATTTTGGTTATGATTACTATACATATTATGGATGTAAATTTTTGTATGATTTATGTAATCCCTTAGTTGGGAAATTATTGGGGCAGTAATACCCATAAACCCTTAATTTATTATATGAAACCTGGGGGTTACCAGGAATTTAGGCGTGCACTATGATATGTATAAATACAATTGAACTGCGCAGGTGAATTATATTCGAAATATGAGATGAGGCCGAATTAAACATGTTTTGAAAGAAATTTTTGAAAACCTTATCCTGCGGATGGGATTAGAAATAAGTCTTTTAACACCTGATGGTCTCTAATTCATCTTAATTACACATTTTGAATTATAATTATGGTTTATAAGGCAGGGGTTTACATCAGACATATGTTGAATAGCCAATACAATTCACCGGTCTTCGGTCTAGCAACATACCTAATTTTCTCGAACACCATACTGAAAACTGGATGAATTCATCAAACTTTTTTCCCTTGACCAATGAAGCTAGCCATGTTGGAAATTGTGCCCTAGGAGCCAATCATTATACTTTAAACATTGTTATTCAATGAACTTTTCCATTTTATTATCATATTATTTGTATGTTTACTGTGGTAACTATCTTTGGATAAATCATAATGATTGTCCTAAATGTCCGTGGTCGGTCATCTAAGCAGGAGCATGGATGAAATAAGACCAGTATGACTTTGAAAAGGATGGAGATACGAATCAAAGTCCTAAGACTTGTAAGAGTACAAGGTACTGGACCGACCCGCTATAAGAAAGCTATATGGATCAAGCCATAAGCTTGTCTCATGTGTAACAATGTTACTATGCCCTTTTGACCTGAGATCATTATGGATTCCTACATAAGAGTCACTCAGCTTTGATCTAGTCAAAAGTCACCTTTGACTAGACGATGATAAAGGCTATGTTCGGGCTTGGTGGTTTTCTTGCAAAGGAATGTGAATAGTCAAGATAGAATTTGTCCCTTACATTAGTAGAGAGATATTACTTGGCCCCTCGATGAGTAAGTCTAAGAAATGTATGCCCATACTATGATGGAAAGGAGTTTCCATTTCTATATCAGACTACTCAGAGATTGAGAAAGTAATGGTTAGGAATAGGAGGATGACATTCTCCATGCCTCATCCTTGACTGCAATATCGTGTGACTAAAGAGATGTGATATGGTTGTATGACATGTTGCATTGGTTTATCGATCCTTATATGAATTGAGTAGTCGTAAAGTCTTGCTAAAGGCTGCTTATGACTTGTAGGTTAGTATAGTCATTGGCCCACTGCCAACTTCATATGGGCCTACAGGGTTGCACACAAAAATAGCCTAACACGAGCTATAATATTCAGATTTACTGAATCTAATATATGTCTATACTTAATAAATGTAATGGTTAATCTAGGGTAGACGAATATATCTATTTGATAATATTATTATACTGTGTTATTTTTAAATTTAGTTCTATCTGATAAATTAAATTTAATAACTAACATAATAAAGAATAATATCTCGGATTTAATTTATAAAAATAAATTAAATCTATTCTATTGGCTCTTTATTCAGATTAAATA
The DNA here is from genome assembly GCA_963210345.1 of Inga oerstediana. Taxonomy (NCBI): domain Eukaryota; kingdom Viridiplantae; phylum Streptophyta; class Magnoliopsida; order Fabales; family Fabaceae; genus Inga; species Inga oerstediana. The sequence continues at coordinate 35,931,145 of OY723407.1, read as the reverse complement.
AATAGGTTAAATTAAAAATGTTGGACTGATTTAATTAAACCATATTTATTTAATTTTCTTATCAAAAGACAATTAAGTGTTAATTGATTTGATATGGTTTTCTAAATAAATTAGGATTAATTTTAAAAATCCAATATCATTCCCCTGACTAGTTATTTAAAAGGGTGAGCTAGGGTTTTCTGTGTGATAAAAAGATAGATAAAGAGCTGTGAGAAAAGAAAACTTTAGAGAGGGACGTTGGTGGCGCTAACACACTGTTCGTGTTGGATTCCTATTCTTGTGGATACCAATAGAGGGAGCTAATTTGAGTTTTTAGCTCCTTGAGATAAAAAAGAAAGACTAAACACATAAGAAAGGTACGTTTCTCTACTACTCGATTTAAACTCCGTTGACAGATCTCAGTAGGGATTGAAAACTTTTGAATTTTAATTTTTCATTGTGCCTATCAATCCCAACAAGCCAAGCATGAGACAAGGGAGGGGGACGGATTTTAAGAGGTGCACGAAGCACCCTATAATTTTAAGAAAGAGCATCTGGCACCCTGGAGTGTCGGGCACCCTGTAATTCCCATAAAGAGCACCTAACACCCTGAATTTCTAAGCATGTGACACATGTACTTAAAACATCTTCCAACACCTCCAAGAATCATAAAAGTCGGCAAACCCTAAAAATTAAGGGAAAAATAAAAAAAATCAAGATAAAAAGAAAGAGGAGAGAAGTTTAGTGTTTTTTACTTCACTTGCCGATTTCAAGCTCGAGATCACATTTTCAACTGATAGAGCCTTCACAAATCTTCTTCTACTCATCAAGAGCTATGTTTCTATATTTTGAATTTATGATTAGAGGTTTTTGTTGTCATCTTATTGGTGGAAGTATTGCCAGAATGAACAACTGATTGTAGAATCGAATAGAGGTAATCGTAAGCTTTGATTTGAGTATAATGTCTTGATGTTTTGATGAATTTTTATAAAGTTATGAACCCTTTAGGGTTTTGGCTAAGAGGGGGATTTAGAGCCTTGATGGTCATATGATGACAAATATGATGTTAGAAAGGGTTTTATGATGATTAATAACATGTCTTGAAGTTGAAATTGCAAGAAAAGAACTTATGCCAATTAGGGTTAAGTTTCAGCTAGCCTTGGTTGATAGGGTTAGAGCTGGATTTTGGTAAAATTGAGGTTGGAAATGGATTCTATGAGCAAAATTATATAGGAATAGCCTGTGGATATGATCTTTGGATGATTGGTTAGAAAACCTTAATTTTGGAACTTAAAGTGTTATCGTTCAATTCTGCCAGATTCATGTTAAGTTGTTAGTAGGATGATTTTGAGTGATCAAACCTTGTCCAATAATTTATATTTTATATGGTGTTAGTAGGCATCCTAAGCTTTCAAATGATATATAGAATGCACAAATTAGATTGGTAGATTGTAAGTTATGATCTATTGAAGTTGAGGTCCAAAATTGGAATGCATTCTGTGGCAGTAAGGTTAGTCAAAGACTCTTAGGGTTTTATCCCTATAATTAGCACTAAGTGGCATTTTTAATTTAAAGAGGAATTAATTATCTTTCCATAGGACTTGGAACCACCTCATTTGGAATTTTCTAGATTCAGTTATGAAGTTTTAAAGTTGAGTGACAAATATGCCAGAATAAGGTAAGCTACAGATTTGAGATATCTAAGGCAATTTGTGATAAGCTTGATCCCAAAGGGCAGAGACATGTACTAGAAGCTAGTATAGATCCCATTTATTGCCTATTTGATATAATGTAAGAGACCTTGAAGTAAGCTAATCAAGTAATATTAGAGGACAAGAATTTGGAACAAGTAATAACACATTCGTTCTTAAATTTTAACTTATAAGATTCGATCTTTGCCTAAGCCGACCAAAAGACTGATTAACAAGGACAAGTAGTCGAAAAGACATTCAGATAGTAACTCTTTCTTTCATATACTATGTAATGCTCTACATGTATGTTTTTACCATCAAGTATGTTATGTCTTGAGCATGCGGAACATGTCAGGTAGACGCCTGAAGTAGCTAAATATATGACAAGCGGACACTTGAGTTTGTAACCAAGCACTGTGGTAATGTGATTCTTGTTAGATCCCAAGTTTTGATGATAACAAAAGACAATTGTGTGCAATTCATAGTTTTATAAATCTAAGGAATGTTTACAAAGTGACCAAATGCATATAGCAAAGTTCTGTGGTGCTTGCTGTCAAAATTAACTGGCGTACTCGAGCATGAATCAAACACTCGAGCATGGAACTCTTTTATGCTCAAGCACATGTAAGTGATAGCCAGAAAGTGTTTGCCTGAGAGCATGCTACTGCCATTTTTACTGATTCACTCGAGCACTGGAGATAGCACTCAAGCAGAAGAGTATTTCTCACTCGAGCACATGCGAGTGAGAGACTGCGAGTATTTGGCCAAGAGTAATTCATGTCATTCTTCCTTGATGCACTCGAGCAGAGAAATCAATACTCGAGCATGAGTGTCTTGTACTCGAGTACTAGCGAGTGAAGGACTGTAAGTGCTTGGCTAAGAGTTATGAAAGTCAGAGAAGTACAAGTATGCCCGAGTGAGGCTTCATATGCTCGAGTGACACATCAGCACTCGTGAGTGAGAAATCTAACTCTCTCTGAATCTGATGGAAGTGCTGATAACAAGGGTATATTACTTGAGAATATTCTTCTCACTCGAGCAGGAGTATGTGTGCTCGAGTGAGGGCCCACATCACCTGCGAGTGCAAAATCTTACTCTTACTAAAATGGTATGCGAGTGCTGTCCAGAGAAGAGTCTTTCAGTGTAAAATACAAGGCCACTCGAGCAGAAGGAGTTGTGCTTGAGTGAGGCCCCACATCACTCGTGAGTGAGAGAATTATCTCTCTGAAATCCTATGCGAGTGCAAGCTTAAAACTGAAGAACAAGGAGAAAAATAGCAATATCACTCGAGTGAGCCCATCCATGCTCGAGTGATACTCTGCCAGATCACCAAATACACCAAGTCTCACAGCGTTCAATCCGAATATGGTTTAATGTTATAAGTGTGATACAGGAGGATGAACGTTTGAAATAAATAGACATGAAGAAAGTCAAACAATGGCAGACAACATCATTACAAGCACGCACGTACCTACCGCATTCAAAGTATTCAAACATGCGCGTGTCATTCCACAGTAACAAGCCCTGCTCCTCAATGATCATTACTCAAACGGGCAAAAACTGAATATCTATAAATAAAGAGATCCAGAGATCATTAACAACAATGAAGCACAAGAATTCACAAGCATATACACGAGTCTCTATTATTCATATTTTCTCTGTATATATATTGATCTTCAGTGTTCATCTACTTGCTCTGTAAGAGAGTCTTTATACAATTCAAATTCTATTTTCATTGGATCTCAAGGTATTGGGACCTTGAGAGGGTAGATATCCTTACGAGAGAAGCAGTTGAGAAAATTCCTAGCTAAACCTTCCAATCATAAGACTTATAACATACAAGCAGGAGAGAACGTTGCTGCACGTGAGACTTACAGTGGAGTAAGCAAGAGAGAACGTTGCTGCTCATAAGTCTTGTATACATAAGCAAGTGGGAAAGGTCATAGGTTGTTTTTCTACACATAAGACTTATCGTAAAGGGGAGAGAAATTTCTTAGTGAGAGAATATTTCTGCTCGTAGTTCGTTCAAGGACAATTGTTGTTTTGTGGCGTTCTGAGAGCCCATTGAATCTTGGAAGAATAGTGAAAATCTCAGTAGGTCTTGATCTCTGAGGACTGGACGTAGGCCTGATTGTTAGGCCGAACCAGTATAACTCTCTATGTTCTAATCTTCTCTACTCTACTCTGTCTACTCTATTTTCATATCACCACATCAAGCAAAAATTTATCACGTCACCCAATTCACCCCCCCCTCTTGGGTGAAGCTTGCCTCTTTCATTTGGTATCAGAGCAAGGTCTTCTTCGAAGAGCCTAACAGCTTGAGAAGGATCTAATAAATGGCAACAATGGGTGAGAACATTCTTCCAGACGGAGCTTCAATCACTAGACCCCCTGGGTTTGCTGGAGAACATTTTTCGTTCTGGAAAGCCAAGTTCTGAGTGTTCATGATAGCTAACGAGTACGGTTTGTGGAATGTAATACAAGATGGTGACTATGTTCCAATGAAGAAAATCGAAGATAGAGTCGTTAAGAAGATCCCAGAGGAGTTTGACGAAAATGATAAAAGGTTAGTAACATTAAATAGTAAAGCTATTTTAATGATACAGAGTGCTCTTGGTCAAAAAGAATATTTTTGAATATGTACTCTACCAATTACCAAAGATATGTGGGATGCTCTTGAAATTGCTTACGAAGGTACATCCAGAATCAAAGAAAATAGAGTCAATACTTTAATTACAGAGTATGATCTATTTTGCATGAAACCCGAAGAAGGTATATAGAATTCGAACTTAGGTATACTCATCTTGTTAATCAATTATCTGCACTTGGAAAATCTTTTGATCAAAATTCCCAAGTGAGAAAGATTTTTAATATTCTTACGAAAGAATGGGAAGCAAAGGTGACATCTATCGAAGAAGCTAAAGGAGAATCTATGAGATCCGTAGCTGCTCTCTTTGGTAGTCTTTCCGAGTATGAAGGAAAGTTGAGATTCAAAAATGAACTTGAAGAGTTCGATGATAAAAAGAAAAAGGGAGTTGCACTTAAAGCTATCAAGGAAGAAGAAGAATCTTCCGAAAATGAAGATGTCCCTAATGATGATGAAATGGGAATGATCGTGAGAAAATTCAAGTGATTCTATAGAATAGGTCAAAAGAACTTCAAAAATTATCAAGGTGGACCAAGCAAGAAAGAAAACAAAGAACAACAGATAGTATCCTATGAATGTGGGAAACCTGGACACATCAAATCTGAATGCTTCAGAAACAAAGACAAAAAGAAGCAGAAAAAGAAAGCATATATATCATCTATCTGGGGTGATAGTTCGTCAAATGAAGAAAGTGACAATGACGAAGTAGCAAATCTATGCTTAGTAGCCAAGGAAGAAGAATCAGATTCTGAGGTAAGTGATTTTGAACCTACTTATGATGAATTGTTATCTGAATATAATGCATTGCATATAGAATTAATCAAAGTAGCTAAAGAAATGGTTAGCTATAAGAAGAAAGTAAAAGAATTAGAAAATACTATCATATCATCGTGTGAAATATGTGAGGAGAAAGATAAGAAAATAAGTGATTTAACAAAAATTGTTGAAAAATTTACTAAGGGAAGTGAAACTCTTAAGGTTATTTTAAATTCTCAGAAAGTTTCATTTGATAAATCTGGAATTGGATATAAATCTGATCATGATAAGAATAGAGGATATAAGAAGAATAGTAGTAGAATATATCTTAAATATTTCAGGAATTCTGTGCATACATCAAATGCCTTTGCATCATGTAGCTATTGTAACAGGAAAGGACATTATACTTCATCATGTTATTTCAAAAAGGGACAAGTTATTGGAACATATAAATGGGTTCCGAAAGGGACACATACATCACATACTAACCACAAAGGACCCAAGAAAGTGTGGGTACCTAAAACTTGATCACCTTATTCTAGGTATGTCTCAAAGTATCTCGAGCGAACAAATGGTATATTGATAGTGGATGTTTGAGACACATGACTGGTGACAAAAATAAGTTCACCATGCTGGAAACTAGAGAAGGAGGAAAGGTAACATTTGGAGGTAATCAATCTGGACGTATTGCTGGAATTAGTGAAGTGGGAAAATCCGATGGTGTTCAAATCAACGAAGTATACTATGTAGAAGGATTGTGTCACAACCTCTTGAGTGTAAGTCAAGGCACTGACAAAGATAACTGGGTGATCTTTGACTCAAAAGAATGCTTGATAGTAAACAAGAAAGATCTGCCACTAAACAAAGAATCTATCAAGGCAAAGATCCAAGCTCAAAAGGACGGTAACTGTTATACTATTGATTTAAATTCAAATTCTTCTAAAAATTGTTTTCTTAGTCGATCAGAGGAGAGTTGGTTATGGCATAAGCGTTTGGCTCATGTCAATATGAATCAACTTGACAAATTGATTAGAAAAGATTTAGTTGTTGGTCTTCCCAAACTTAATTTCAAAGATAATATGATTTGTGAAGCATGTCAAAAAGGCAAACAAACTAAATCCTCATTCAAAACAAAGTATGAGATTTCTACTTCTAAACCTTTACAATTACTTCATATGGATTTGGTAGGACCAGCTAGAGTAAAAAGTTTTGGAGGAAATTTATATACTTTAGTAATTGTCGATGATTTTACAAGATTTGCATGGACTATATTTATTGCTTCAAAAGATGAAACATTTGTTGAATTTATTATGTTTGCTAAAAAGGTCCAAAATGAGAAAGGTATTTCTATTGTATCTATTAGGACAGACCATGGAGGAGAATTTGATAATCAATTATTTGAAGACTACTGCAACAATGAAGGAATAAATCATAATTTCTCCGCACCTAGAACACCTCAACAAAATGGAGTAGTAGAAAGAAAGAACAGAGTCCTTACAGAAATGGCGAGAGCAATACTTAATGAAAAAGAAATGCCACAAGTATTCTGGGCAGATGCAATGAGTACTGCATGCTACATTTCAAATCGAGCATATATTCACAAATCTCTTGGAAAGGCGCCATATGAACTCTACAAGGGAAGAAAACCAAATCTTGCTCATCTACATATCTTTGGATGTAAGTGCTTCATTCACAATAACGGTAAAGAAAACTTAGGTAAATTTGATTCAAAGTCTGATGAAGGTTTATTTCTAGGATATTCTAATAGAAGTAAAGCTTATAGAGTTTTCAATAAAAGAACATGTACAGTTGAAGAATCTATTCATGTTGTGTTTGATGAACTTGACTCTCAGACAAAACATATTGATGAAGAAGAAATGGATTTAATAAAGAAAAACAAATCTATTTCAAAGCAAAATGATTTTGAAACAAATGATTTTCAAAATATAGAAGATGTCGATGATCATGCTCAACCAAAAGCATGGAGACATATTAAAGATCATCCAATTGATCAAGTAATTGGAGATATTCACGAAGGTGTCAAAACCAGAAATAGAATCCTTAATGAGGTAACTTTCTCTGCTTTTATTTCTAAAATTGAACCTTCTAATATGGAAGAAGCCTTATCTGACAATGATTGGGTGATTGCTATGCAAGAAGAACTAAATCAATTTCAAAGAAATCAAGTTTGGGATTTGGTTCCTCGACCTAAAGATCATACGGTTATAGGGACCAAATGGGTTTTCAAAAAAAAAAAACTTGATGAATCAGCAATCATTGTGAGAAACAAAGCAAGATTGGTGGCCAAAGGCTATAATCAAGAAGAAGGTATTGATTATGAGGAAACACATGCTCCAGTGGTAAGATTGGAAGCAATTCGAGTACTCTTAGCCTTCGCTTGCATTAAAGGTTTTAAACTTTATCAAATGGATGTGAAAAGTGCTTTTCTAAATGGTTATATTATGGAAGAAGTATATGTAGAACAACCTCCTGGTTTTGAAGATGAAACAAAGCCTGATCATGTTTTCAAACTTAAGAAAGCTTTATATGGCTTAAAACAAGCACCTAGAGCTTAGTATGAAAGACTAAGCAAGTTTCTTCTTGATCAAAATTTTGTCAGAGGAAAAGTAGAAACAACTCTCTTTATCAAACATAACAAAAATGATATTCTAATTGTTCAAATTTATGTTGATAATATCATTTTCGGTGCTACTAACGAATCTATGTGTCAAGAATTTTCTAAGATTATGCAGGGAGAGTTTGAAATGTCCATGATGGGAGAATTGAACTTCTTTCTTGGACTTCAAATCAAACAAAAGAAGAATGGTATATTTGTATCTCAAACAAAGTATTTGAAAGAATTGTTGAAGAAGTATGGATTAGATAATGCTAATGGAGCTAATACTCCAATGAGTTCTACAACCTTGTTGGATGCTGATGTAAAACGTCCTAGCTTCAACATCACTAAGTATAGAGGAATGATTGGTTCATTACTCTATCTTACAGCAAGCAGGCCAGATATTCAGTTCAGCGTGGGAATGTGTGCAAGGTATCAATCCGCTCCTAAGGTATCACATGCAGAGACAATAAAGAGAATCTTCAAATATCTAGGAGACACTTCAGAACTTGGTTTATGGTATCCGAAAAGAGGGAACGAGTATTTGATGGCATATTCAAATTCAGATCATGGAGGATATAAAACTGACAGAAAAAGTACTAGTGGTTAATGTCAATTCTTTGGAAGCTCTCTGGTATCATGGTTCAGCAAGAAGCAGAACACAGTCTTATTATCCTCAACTGAAGCTGAATATATAGCTGTAGCAAGTTGTTGTTCTCAAGTATTATGGTTGAAACAACAACTTCAAGATTTGGGGATATACTTCAATGAGATCCCAATTTATTGTGACAACACTAGCACCATAAGCTTAGCCAAGAATCTTGTACAACATTCAAGGACCAAACACATAGACATCCGACATCACTTCATTCGAGATCACGTTCAAAAGAAGGATGTCAAAGTAGAATTCATACCAACTCATCTTCAACTTGCTGATATTTTCACAAAGCCAATAGCTAAAGATCAATTCCTATATATTCGAAGAGAATTGGGAATGGTTAATCCCAATGAGTTGTAAGTTTTCTTGTTAAATATCTTAATTAAATGTATTTTTTATGATAACCATACTGACTTTGGCATCAGAGCATTAAAAAATTATTTTGCAGGTCTGTCACTTGAGCACAGAAGGTGTTACTCGAGTGACAAGCTATGCTCACTCGAGCATATTAACTTTGCTCGAGTACAGCACCATTAAAAATACTCTGTTTCTTGATATGTAAAACAGAGGTTAACAAAGGAGATAAGAATACCAAGAGATTATCTCAAATGCAACAGTGAAAATTGAACTCACTCGAGCACAGAATGAACACACTCGAGCATGATATGAACATGCTTGAAGTGAAGAATGTGTGCTCGAGTAGAAAGAAAGAATTTCTTTCCAAAAGCTATCCAATGCATGGTTACTCAAATGATTTTGGAGGATTTGAGTACAAAGATGAAAAATATAGCTAGAAGACTATAAACCAGGTACGCTTTTACATGTTTTATCAAAATTTTTTGTATATCACTCGAGCACAGAATGAACACACTCGAGCACAGTATGAACATCACTCGAGTATTAGGGTTTCTGCTCAAGCACTGTCACTTATATCAGTTACGCGATAGCTCAGACCGTCGCACTTCCTGCTCTCACTCGAGGTGTCTCGTCACTCGAAAGTCACAACTCTTCATCTTCAACCGTTTCTCTTCAATCAAACGTGTCTATTTGCTTCAAATCACTATTACAACTCTCCAATCTTCTTTAAAAGGTGAGATTTACCATCTGTATTCCTCATTCGGTGCCCTAATCCATTGCATTTCTCTTCTCTATTCTCAAAAATCTGTGAGCCTTGCTTCTTCTTTTCTTGTTTCTAAATGGCTAGAACTAAAATGCCTTCCATTCCCCAAAGATCTCACTCTCCCTCTCCCACTCATTCTACTGTTAGTGCTTCTACAACCCCAGAACCAACTCCTCCATCTCCTAAAATGTCTTCCTTACCTTCACCTCCTCCTAAACCCAAAACCAAAAAGAGAACTCCGGCTAAGAAACCTCACCCTAAGCCTCAAATAGCAAAGAAGGTTCAACCTCCTCAAAAGAAACTAAAGGGTGTGGTGTTCAAAGAACCTATAGTTACCCGGTCTCAATCCAAAGAGGTCCAAAGAAGAGGGAAGAAAAAGGAAACTGAGCAACCACAACAATCATCTTCTTCCTTTGATGATTCATTCAACAGGCAACTCCGGGAAGCAATAGAAAAGTCAAAACTTGACAAGATAGTTGGGAAGATTGCTTTTCAAGCCGGTGTTTCAAGTTCACATCATGTTGGGCAATCCAGTGCGGCTGCTTCAGGGGTACCTTCTGCCTCACAAGCTCCAGAGGATGATCATATTACAAGTCCTCCAGAAGGATTCAATGTTGAGGAATTAAAGGCTATGCCACAGAAGGTATTCGATACTGAGTTTGCTCATAGGCATTTCTGTCCTGTAGTTTATGTGGATTTAGATTACTTGAAGAAGAATTGCAATTTAGATTTATATCCTTATCTTGAATACTATGCTCCTTGGCTAAACATCCACATTCCATATTCACCCTCTGTTGTGAAAACCTTTTACTGCAACATGAAATCCCATAACATTAAGTCTAGAACTGGAGAATTGATTGAGGAGGCAGTGTCTACTACTGTTAGAGGCAAATTTATTACGATATCTGCTAAGATCATAAATGACTTACTTGGGTATGTTGCACCACCTCCTGATCCACCCTCTTTCTCAGCAAATGAAGCCTTCCAGATTTTGAGACCAAAAGACCCAATAGGTCCTCTTAATTTTAAACCTATTGACATGCCTGATTCTCACAGAGCCTTTCACTATATATATTCCCAGAGCATAGTCAATAAGTCTAAAAACTTTACCCATTTTGCTCAAAAGGATTATTACATGTTGGCCCCCTTCCTAGCCGGACAATGAAGGAATGTGGGGGAGATTATTTTCAATGAGATGAGAAGATTTCGATTTTCTTTATCAAAATCTGCGACTATACCATACCCTCAACTTGTATCCTTCATCCTAATGAAAAACAAGATATGGTATTTGGAAGGAAATGAGAGGGTGCTTATTTCAAGGTTTGGTAAGACTCAGTTAACCCATATGAGTATTAATCTTCCAGTGAGTCGAACCAAAGCTATATCTCAGAGGGAAGCCACTTCATCAAGAGGTGATGAGGCTCAGTCGTCTGCTCAAGGTCATATTCCTCCTCCTTCTTTCCTTAATACATCACTTTCCAAACATTTGACTGAAGCAATCAATCAAGCTGTATCTAGCTTGAAGAAGGAATTAGTGACTGAGTATGAGAAACTAGTGGAAAAGATGGAGTTATAGGTCATCAAGTTGGTAGATAAGGCTAATACCAACTTCGACTTGATGTTCAAAACTTAGGATGAGATGTCACAGAGGATAACTGATATGGAGATCTTCTTACGTTCTCACTTTCCACCTGCATCTTCCGAAGTGCCTCCTGAGACCACTCTTGCCTCAACCTCACCTCCTCATCCTCAGACACATGTTCTCTTCACCGATCCAGATTCTAATATTGATATCACCTATGATCGGTCGTCTTCACTACCTCCCTCAGCCTCTGTACCACAGCCATCATCTCCACCTGTTGTGCAAATTGACCCTTCCACTGCCATGATACCCTTTATCCCATCATCTGATATCAACTTTCCTCAGCCCCCTTCTGATGTTGACAAAACAGGGGAGAAGGATGTGTGATGGTTTTCTGAGCTATCATGGGATGTATTGGGTGTTTGGGTAGGTTTTTGATGTTATTATGGTTGTATAAAGGGTTTATGGGTAGTTAATGATTTATGATTATGTTATTATCAAGTTTATCATTAATGACTATTTTCATGATTCAAGTTTTTCTGTTTAAGTCTTTATGATACTATGCTTATCTTGGTTGTTAAGTGTCCAGAGGAAGTAATGCAGGGAACATATGTAGATAAGTGCAAAAATATGAACTTGAATCTAAACCTTGATATGCATTTGGAAACATTGATGTTGTACTCCAAAAATCTTTCATCTTAATCAATTTTTTTCTTGAATTCCATCACAAAGGTTTTGTCATTATCAAAAAGGGGAGAATGTTAGATCCCAAGTTTTGATGATAACAAAAGACAATTGTGTGCAATTCATAGTTTTATAAATCTAAGGAATGTTTACAAAGTGACCAAATGCATATAGAAAAGTTCTGTGGTGCTTGCTGTCAAAATTAACTGGTGTACTCAAGCATGAATCAAGCACTCAAGCATGGAACTATTTTATGCTCGAGCACATGCGAGTGATAGCCAGAAAGTGTTTGCCTGAGAGTATGCTACTGCCATTTTTACTGATTCACTCGAGCACTGGAGATAACACTCAAGCATAAGAGTATTTCTCACTCGAGCACATGCAAGTAAGAGACTGCGAGTGTTTGGCCGAGAGCAATTCATGTCATTCTTCCTTGATGCATTCGAGTAGAGAAATCAATACTCGAGCATGAGTGTCTTGTACTCGAGCACTAGCGAGTGAAGGACTGTAAGTGCTTGGCCGAGAGTCATGAAAGTCAGAGAAGTACAAGTATGCCCGAGTGAGGCTTCATATGCTCAAGTGACACATCAGCACTCGTGAGTGAGAAATCTAACTCTCTCTGAATCTGATGCAAGTGCTGATAACAAGGGTATATTACTTGAGAATATTCTTCTCACTCGAGCAGGAGTATGTGTGCTCGAGTGAGGGCCCACATCACCTACAAGTGCAAAATCTCACTCTTACTAAAATGGTATGCGAGTGCTGTCCAGAGAAGAGTCTTTCAGTGTAAAATGCAAGGCCACTCGAGCAGAAGGAGTTGTGCTCGAGTGAGGCCCCACATCACTCACGAGTGAGAAAATTATCTCTCTGAAATCATATGCGAGTGCAAGCTTAAAACTGAAGAACAAGGAGAAAAATAGCAATATCACTCGAGTGAGCCCATCCATGCTCGAGTGATACTCTGCCAGATCACCAAATGCACCAAGTCTCACAGCGTTCAATCCGAATATGGTTTAATATTATTTATTTATCTTATCATCACTTATTATCATTATTTAAAATCATTTTGAATGTATTATAAGTGTGATACAGGAGGATGAACGTTTAAAATAAACAGACACGAAGAAAGTCAAACAACGGCAGACAACATCATTACAAGCACGTACGTACCTACCGCATTCAAAGTATTCAAACATGCGCATGTCATTCCAAAGTAACAAGCCCCGCTCCTCAATGATCATTACTCAAACAGGAAAAAACTGAATATCTATAAATACAGAGATCCAGAGATCGTCAACAACAACGAAGCACAAGAATTCACAAGCATATACACGAGTCTCTATTATTCATATTTTCTCTATATACATATTGATCTTCAGTGTTCATCTACTTGCTCTATAAGAGAGTCTTTATACAATTCAAATTCTATTTTCATTTGATCTCAAGGTATTGGGACCTTGAAAGGGTAGATATCCTTACGAGAGAAGCATTTGAGAAAATTCCTAGCTAAACCTTCCACTGATAAGACCTATAATATACAAGCAGGAGAGAACGTTGCTGCACGTGAGACTTACAGTGGAGTAAGCAGGAGAGAACGTTGCTGCTCATAAGTCTTATATACATAAGCAAGTAGGAAAGGTCATAGGTTGTTTTTCTGCACATAAGACTTGTCGTAAGGGGGAGAGAAATTTCTTAGTGAGAGAATATTTCTGCTTGTAGTTCGTTCAAGGACAATTTTTGTTTTGTGGCGTTCTGAGAGCCCATTGAATCTTGGAAGAATAGTGAAAATCTCAGTAGGTCTTGATCTCTGAGGACTGGATGTAGGCCTGATTGTTAGGCCGAACCAGTATAACTCTCTGTGTTCTAATCTTCTCTACTCTACTCTATCTACTCTATTTTCATATCACCACATCAAGTAAAAATTTATCACGTCACCCAATTCACCACCCTCTTGGGTGAAGCTTGCCTCTTTCAATTCTTGTTTGTTGTGCTACATGTTAATGTGCTAAATGCTCCTATAATACTCATTATATTGTGATGGTTTAATGCATGCTTTGTATACTTACATTTTATTTGATTGGATATCTGTTACTACTAAGATTCTCCCGAATCTCGTCCTTTCTAAAATTCATTATACAGAAAATACGAGTGGCTCAAAGGCCAAAGAGGTAAATGCTGATGAATTAAGGAAGAAGATGAAGAGACGAAGTTATTTTGTTGGTTATCTATAAATACTAATATTTTGATAGAGTTAAATGATCGCACGAGTATGTATGTATGTATGTATGTATGTATGTATGTATGTATGTATGTATGTATGTATGTATGTATGTATGTATGTATATGAATGCTTGTAGACAAAAATAGTAAGGATAGTATAAGGTGGTATTAGAAAACTTAGTTATTTTATTAGAATATTTACATATTTGGTAATATTGACCCACATAAAGGTAAGATCAGTACATTAGATAAGGGTATTAGTACCTGAAAGTGGTATCAAAGTTATCAGAGAGCAGTGGTATCAGAGTGTATAACTAAAATGATAGAATGAATATTAGCATCATATTAATCTATACAAGTGAATTAAGAAATAACCCATATGTATATATTAAGAAAAGTTATAAGATATTGTTCTAGAGCGTTTATGTGATTAATTTCTTTTGAATTGTATGATGTTTATCTATAATGTATTGAATTTTTTTGATATATAACTTTTATGTGTGGCTTTCGTTCTATTTCATATAGACATATTTTGTGGTGTTGATTATGTAATATTGCTTGTTCTATTTCTAAACCTTAGTTGATCATAGGAGATTTAAATCAAAATTATGGTTTGACTAATAAATTTAGTGCTTTCTTCATTTATGGATGCAGCTTCCTTTTAGGAATTCATTAATCATTGTCACTTGATTCACATTCCATCCTAAGGAGGCTAGTTTACTTGATCTAATAATCAGAAGGACTTGAAATATGTTATGGGGAGCTCTTTGCAACCCATGTTGGATGCAGCTACTTCCTCAATCTAGTTTGCAAATTCTTTTAATTGTGACCTTGGATCACTCCCCTATTCTCTTCCAATCACATTGGTATTCAGTGTGAGGCAAACCATTCAGGTTTGAGAATTTTTGGTTCTCCTTCACAAAGTGTCAGGAAATTGTCGAAAAAGAATGGAAACAAGAAATTCAGGGCTCTTGGGCATATAAGAGTAATGCTGAATTAAAATGCATTAAACATGAATTGGTTAAATGGAACAAGTGATATATCGATCATATTTCCTCTAATATTGAAAATCTTGAAAAATAGCTTCAATTCTAGCACGAGAAACCTCCATATCTTTTATGGAATTTGCAACTGTTAAGCATCTAAAATTAGATTTGGAATTGTGGTATGATTGTGAAGAGATGCTTTAGTCTAAAACATCTAGACAAAATTGGTTTTTGCAAGAGGATCGGAACACGAAATATTTCCATAGTTATGCTTCTCATAGATGCATGAGGAAGCATATTTCTCCTATATAAAGTATAACTAGGGAGTGGTTGGAAGAGTCCGGTGAAATCCAAGATGAAGCAACTTCTTATTTCAGGCGAATCTATGAGGATGTTGTGGCTTGGGATCTTGTACAAATGAAACAAATGCTCTCTCATATCAATCTCCCTAACTATCACATCAGCATATATTCTGTCTTAATAAACCTTTATCTGTGTTAGAAATTGGGAAGGCGGTCTTTGAAATGAAAGTAGATAATGCCACAAGCCCAAATGGCTTTCATGCCATATTCTATCAAAAGTTTTGGCATATATTGAAAGATGATATAATTGCCATGGTAGATCAAATATTTTGCCAAGGACACCTCCTCATGGAACTTAATAAGTCGTTTATCATTTTGGTGCCTAAATGTAACAATCTCAATACGTTTAAGGATTTTTGTTTGACTAGTCTCTGCAATGTTATTTACAAATTAATTTCTAAAATATTATGCAATTGATTGAAATGTATCCTGGGCGACCTGATCACCCCAAATCAAAACACGTTCTTGGAAGGCTATTTAATTTTAGATAACATAGTATTGGCTTCTAAATGCATAGCAAAGATTAGAGCATCCACAAAAAATAAAGTAGGATGGTGTGCAATAAAGCAAGATGTGGCGAAGGTATAAGATAAAGTTTCTTGGAGTTTTATTCATAGAGTAATGGAGATTATGGAGTTTCCAAGATGGTAGATAAATCTAGTCATGCAGTGTGTTTCCAATATGTCTTATCAAGTCATTGTGAATGGTGCTCCTGGTATGCCTATCAAGCTAGCTCAAGGTCTCAGGCAAGGTGATCCCCTCTCCCCACATTTATTCATCATTTGTGTTAATATTTTATCATGCATGATACACCAAGCTGTGAATTTTCAGTGGTAACTTCTATATCTCACAATGCTGATCCATAACCTATTTAATATATGCTAATGATACGTTACTCTTCTACCGCACCACTGAAGAGGATTGTTGTATAGTTAAGGCTCTCCTGAGTAGATATTCCTTGATTTTTGGACAACATATTAATTATCAGAGATTTAGTCTTGTTTACAGCCCTTCATTTTCTTATCACCTTAAAAGTAGACTTTTTAGAATTCTTGAAATTCGATTTCATTCACAATTAGGTAAGTATTTAGGTACATATATTGATGGTAATGCCTTGGAGAAGAGAAATTTGAAGAAGGATTGATAAAAGATTAGCTAGTAAAAAAGTTTGACTCTCCCACAAGCTGGGCACTTGGTGTTAATTAAAAGTTCTCTAACATCCTTGCTAGTTTATTTGTTCTCTTATCTCAACTTTCCATATCATATCAGAATGCAATAAAGATGGCTAATTTCTTTTAGGGATATTCCATAAATTTGCGTACGCTTATCTTTTGAACTAGAATGAGTTATGCCTTCCTTAGAAAAATGGCGGCCTACTTAGAAGCCTTTAATGATGCTCTTTTGGCTAAACACGTGGAGAATATTTTCAAGTCTACACATACTCCTTAGCCAGATCATGCTTTAAAAATATATGGATGCTAATAACAAATTCATATTCAAGCCTACTTACAATAGTGCTCTGGTTTGGAAACACATTCTTAAAATGTACTGGTCTCTAATTACCTATTGACTTTCTTGGCAAGTCAGGGACGAAGACTCAATATCCTTGGATAATAGGCTTTTGTGGCCACTGCAACAGTCAGGTCTAACTTATCCTTCTTGGAAGTTGTCAGACCTTATGCTGCCCAACTGTAACACCATTATTTTTATCACGCATTTGGAAGCTTTACGGCTCAGTGTAAGCAATAGTTTAAGCCCAAAACCAAAACTTTCCTATTTATTTTCAGGTTATGACTCATTTGGTTAAATTATACTTTAGGTTTACCAAATATCAGGAGCTAACTGATTAACTTAACCTTATAACTTTCATTTACAATTTGATAGCTCCCGAATTACTTCCCATTATTAATTCAATTATTATGCTAGGGACAAATATCCATTTGTCATACCGCTCATACAATTAATCATGTCACACGATAATTTACATACAACAAATTATCGAATATCATTCTTCAATTTTCCATCACATCTTCCACTGCACAACTCTGATGCATTCTACTTCAATGCTTAATATACCTATATAGTTGGCAAGGGAGGATGAGATTCAAGAGAATCTCAGTAGAAAACACTATCAAAATGCATGCAAGATAAATACTTAGTGCATGACATTCTTGCCTTACCCAATTCATGCTCACATAATGACATATTTGCATGCTCAATGCTTCACATCTCATACATATAGCCATAACATCAATAGAAATAGAGCTTCAATCATTCATATATGCTACACATAATCAAGCAAAATAATCATCCACATCAATACACAAGCATAAATATCAAGTGCATGCAAGTTAGGTAAGTTCACTACCTTTTGTCTTTAAGTCCTCCTCTTTTTTCCTTTTCTTCCAACTATTGAAGTAGCTTAACAATCCTTCCATTTTCTCTTCCTTGACATTTCATGGACCTAGATACATAACCACATCATGTGTTTAACTTATTAGAGCCATGACAGCAAGCCATTACACATTACTTGTTTCTCTTACAAATTTTTAATTCCACCAATTGGATTCTCAATGCAATCTTTTCTTAAATCATTCCAACAAGCTATTCCTACACAATTTCGCCCATAGAATCCATTTTCAATCTTAGATTTAAAAAAATTTAATTCTTTCCCCAAAAATCATTCATGGCCGAAACTTAGGGTCTTTCAGGAAAAAATTCTGTTTTGGATTCCGATGCTTCCGAAATCGACTTCTCACCTTTATCCCACACAATTTTTCATTCTAAACTCATTGGAATCATCAAAATCACATTCCTCCTAAGTTCCCTAATTTTGCCAAAATCATCATAGGGTCACCACAAGGTGATCTTGCAATTTTGATCCACAAAACTTACTCTACATCATTTCTATCATACTTAAGACTCTACTATCACCTTGTTCATATTCATAATATCAACAAGACCCTATGATTACCTCTTGTCTGAATTCTAGGGAAACAACATAATCTCATGAAAACTTAACAAAACCTTAGGATATTATACTCAAATTGGAGCATTTTCTTTGTAAAATCCTCTCCTTAAAATGATAAATAACTAAGGGTTTGATAAAAGTATTTATCCAAACATTATCATGCTTACAATTGGGCATTGGACTTCACAAGGCCCAAAAGAACTATATGCTACCAAGCCCAAATTCTTTAACTGAAGAATACTTTATCATATATCAAAATACCATATCAGACCAATTGTGCATCCACAAGTATAAAACATGTCATAAGAACTTTAAGCCATCTAGAATCATCAAGAGTAATAAAAATATATATAATTAATATATCAAATCTCTAAAATAGATCAGAGTATGCAAGATGATCCCTAACGTGGCAATATACAATAATCCAACATATACTAAAAAGATAGAAGCACTACTACTAGTAAAGGTAGCTTAACCTTTAGAGTGTTCCCTGATGGACCGGCACGACAACTATCACCTGGAAAAATCTTAAATCAATGAGGTGAGACAAAGGCCTCAGTAACAAATAATCCATCTTATCGGACATACAAGTAAGTACCCACGAGGTGCTAAGTGGGATAGTTATGAAATCGTGGCATTATTAAAATGTCACATTTCTATGTGTGTGTGTGTGTGTATCAATTCACAATATCATAATCTCATTCTCATTTTTATCACATAGGTGTGCAAGAATCAATACACAAGCATTTATTCTTTGTCCTCCCTTATTTCCTCTCCGCCTTATTTTCTCTGACTGAACCCATTGGCTAGTACTTACCCATATGACTGGTAGTTCAACTCAATAAGCTCACCGATCAAATGATATAGATTGGCCAAAATCCATAGAGCACAAGATTGGACCATGGGTTCCCCATTTAAATACATTAGTAGGGTGTCAAGACCATACTAGACACAAATAGGCTAAATGATTAACTAGTGTACACTTGGAAGTCCACCAAATTATTTCCTCTTTTTCAACAAGAATTCACCCCCTTATTTTGTAACACCTGATGTCTATGTGCCTTATTATGCATTTAGAAGTGTTATCGTTCTTGTTATAGCTTAGGAAAAACATTAATTAGTACTCTCAGCCAAAAACCTTTCTCGATTATTCTTGAGGCACTACTCATTTGGTAAATACTGTATTTTAAATTTTTAAGTATTCAGAAATACTTCCCCTTCTTAAATATTCAAATGTGTATACTTGCACTTATTCTTCCTTGTATACAAACATACATGCCACAAATAACATACATAACAATATCATTTAACTTGGCATATTTATACAATTCATCATCATCACATAAAAATATACCCACAATAAATTATCAAGTATTTATCTTCAATCATCTATCACCTTCTCTGTTGTACAACTTTGATGCATTCCACTTCTTAGCTTACATACCTATATGTTTGGCGAGGAAAGTGAGATTCTCTCGAATCTCAATAGCAAACAATGCTAACTATTCACCTTCTTTCTCTCCTCTTTCTTTTTTCCAACTATTTTTCCCTCTATTTTCAGGTGTTGCATGACTTTCATGAGGAAGGAGGAAGCTTTTAATCTTAATCCTCACTTAAGCAAAATGCTTAGTCCACAAAGTGCCAAGTGTCAAATTCTTGTGATACCTTGAAAAAGTAAGATGATTAATTACGCTAAGGTGTGTTTGGTTAAATTAATTTGATCTGTTCTCTTTCCTCCTCTACTTTGCTTTACTGAATTTCAAAAAGGAAGGAAGAATGTTGCTTAAAAGCCTATTGGCGCAAGTATCCACTTTGACCAAAGTCTTCTTGTAAAAGTGAGTTGAAACTTTGACTAACTCCTCTTTTCTTCCCCTTTTGCCCCTTTGGATGTTTTTTATGACTTTAGGGGGAGGGAGGTGATTTACTTTTCAACCCTCATAATTGCTCTTACTTTTCAAGAGAAAATCCTAGCCCTTCATCTTGTCCTCCAAACTTTTCAAGAGAAAATCCTAGCCCTTCATCTTGTCCTCCAATTTTGACCTTAAGATCAAGTGGCATTTGTCTCTTTTACCCTTGATTATGGCAATATTATTTCTTGTGACATTAATTATTTTCTTTCTTTACATTTCTCTTTATTTATTCTTTTTAGACACCATTTCCCTTTTCCTTTGGATCTGAGTCACACTCTATGTCATTCTGACACATCCTAAAGGAATCGGGTACTTTCTTCCGACTAATTCGCACCGAAATTCATATTCTATTTTGAGTGTGGTTTCTATAAGCCATTATGTTTCTTATTCCTTCTTGGGACTCTTAGTAAACTGGGGCTTAGAAATCCCTTTAATTCAGGCTCATTCTTAAGCATCTAGTCTCAAAATTCAGGATGTTACAATTCTCCCCCCACTTAATAAATTTAATCCTCGAAATTTAAAAATCTATACCTTGGGGATCATTCTAGACACTCAGTTTATACATTTCGTAGGCAGCTTAATAAGCATACCACACAAGTCATTTTTCAATTTATCTCTTTCATATGCAAGCTTATTAAGCATGCAATACAATCATCATATTCTCATTAAAGATCCCATATAGTATTCAGCAATTATCACACAGAATTATCATTCATTCTGTACACAGTATGTAGCATTCAAACACAAGACCTACTGATCCATTCTCACAACGCATGATTTCACAGGCTACACAACCTCTTTGGGAATCTACCCGGATCACCTTGTGTGCATACTAGGCCTTATAACCTCTTCGAGACTCCACCAAGATCACAATATCAAGCCCTACAGTCTCTTTAGGACTCTGCCTGGATCATACTGTATGTATATCGAGCCTAACGACTCATTCTACTCCCACAACATTGGGTATTCCGGTCTTACTACCTAGGGAATCACCCCCATACCATAAGCATCTCAGGACTTACTACCTCAGCTATTACTGGTATAGTATAAATGTTTTGCCAGCATCAAGGTGAACTTTGGACACACTGGTCCAATGTCACCGCGCTAGGCAACAACAATAAAGCTAGGCATACAAGTCTTACAGCTCAAGGATACCACCCTATACAAACTTACATATCGGGTCTAACTACCTCGAGCCTCCGCTCATCTTAATTCTTAAATACATAACACTCTGTCGGCCTAAGGACATACTAGTCCCTCAGGTCCTATGGCCCCAAGACATTCAGTCCATAATCTTTGCTAATTACCTTTTGAAACTAACTACCTCATGACACAAAGTCCATTAGGTCTTTTGAGTACATCCCAGGCTCTAACTCTTGCAACTCATGCCAGTTATATACTTATGTAATGTTCACGAAGCACGTTAAACTAACAATTAAACCATAATCATCCAATAAGCATTCAAAAATCATAACAAATCATATAGCCCTGAGTGTACACCCACATAATAGGCCCCAGGCTACTGCACATGCATAATATACAAACCACATGGCCCTAAGTGTCCACCAGTGCAATAGGCCCCGGGCGACTGCTCATTCATAACATATAAATCGTATGGCTTTAAGTGTCTACCCGCATAATAGGCCTTGGGCGATTGCTTGTACATAACATAAATCTCTAGGGCCCAGGCTTCTACCTGCATAATAGGCCCTGGGCGACCACCCCATAAATTCTTAATGCTCATCAAGTCTTACTACTCAGGGAATTACCACTATGCTATAGGCATTTAGGACTTACAGCCTCAGGCCTCTACCCGTCAGGTCTGACTACTTAAGGATACGTTGGCCTAATAGGTCTTACTACCCACCATATATTCATAACACAAACATATCTGATGATAGAAACAAACATATAGAACCATTACATAAGATGCGATAGCAAGAGTTGTTTTTCTTTATACCGTCGAGCATGTTCTTCCTTAATTTCCTTCCTAATCTTTCTTTCTACAAATGGCACTGGAGCATCTCATGGCGATATACTAGGTCACACAGACCTTTCTCTTTAGGAAATCTATTCAATGGGAGACTCATTACAATGTACCACTATTGAGAGTCAACGTTCTCATAGCTCTACTCTACGATTCAGAGTCACGGTGGCTTCATACTATGGTTTGAGCTCATGACTGCTTCACTCTACGGTTTGATGTCATGGCAGCTTTACTCTGCGGCTCGACATCACGATGGCTCCATACTACGGTACTGCACTCGGCGCTTTACTCAGTTACCTGACTGCTCAGCCCCTCTGGTTAGAACTCTCTGTAGGTAGCCTTCTCAGATCAAAACTCTCCATAAGTAGCCCTCTCTGTAGGTAGCTCTTTTAGGTTGGTCGTCTCTGAATGGAAGTACCATTGTAACGGGAAACCCAAATCTAATAAGGTCCCTCTTCTCTAGCAATTATGTACTCTACTTTAATTCCGTCATCTCTTCTGGGGTCATTCTACATGGACTTTCAGTATTGGTATAGGAATATGCATAACTCTAAGGGTCTGTTTGGTGTGAGGGATTTAGAGGGGAAGGGAAGGGAGGGAAAATTTTTATGAGTTGAATTTTAAAAAATGAAAGAAGTAGGGTATTAAAATTTTAATAAAGAGAATATATAAGATAAAAGAGTAAGAAAAATTAATTAAAAATTTGTAACCTTACTTATCTAATTTTTTTAAATTCAACTCAAAAAAATTTTCCCTTCGCCTACTTTCCATCCCCTCCCCTCAGACCAAATAAGCCCTAAGGGAATATTCTATGATAAGATCTTTCCCTATGCTAGATTAGCAACTAACAACCTCCAGAAACCTCATACATATCTGTACCATATTCTAGTACCTCAAATATTTAGGTCAATTCAAATGCCTAAAGAATCAATTCAACTATTATTTGATTATTAGGTCATAATTCATTTGATTACCTTTCTTAGAACCTTAACCTTAGCTGAGCTGAAAATCAAGTTTCCTCAATTATACCTAATATACACACATACCAGAATCAGGATTCAACATTCCTATTCTAATCCTTAAATGTTTAGATTATTTTCTCATAGCATCAATATTGTTCTAAGGTTCTAGTTCTACCTCATTCCTCAAGCCTCTATAACTTTACCAAATCAACTTCCCAGAGGTTCACCCATCTTGGGATTTCTCTCCCCTAAGCAAGCTTAACCATAAAGTTCTAATGAGATCCGGGGTACTAGTACTCATCCAAACCATTATATTTCTAGGCATCAGTCTCCCATATATACCTCTACGCTAGTGTAACATGTCAACCTTCTTCGAAATGCTACACACCGCCCTCACAGGGAAATATAAATAGTACCAGCTACTTCCCTATACATTCTCACAACACCAAGTGGGGATCTAAATTATATTCTATTTCAATATCAAGAGCCCTATAGTTAGCAACAGAATCTGAATCCTGCTCTTCCTCTTCTATCCTTAGGGTCTTATTGTCATTGTTACCAGTAGAGTAATCCTTATTGGGACTGGACACCGCTAACATCCCTGTCAAGCAGAGCCACTTCCTTTACATAGACCTTTGCCTCTTCCTTCAACAGGTTGATTAACAAATAGGGGTAGTCTAACTCTTTAGTTTTCTCTGCTATTCATGACTACCAGTCACAGTAGCACTAACAGAAGATCACTATACTATTCATATGAGCAGAGAATATAACCTATAGTCAAAACCCCTTGCTCTGACTGTAACTTTACCATTGAGCAGAAAATTCTATTGCCAAAATCACTGCTATGATACCAAAAATGTAACACCTTATTTCTGTAATCATTTTGATGAGTTTTACGCAATGAATTCAAACCACTAAGAAATATTCTTTTGTAAAGTTCTTTCAAATCCTAACCTCAAGATAGGATTAAAACCTGTAGTTGAGTGGGTTTTTTTTGAATATTTCAAAATCTTGGAAAATCATCTTTTAACAGTTAGCAACTTTATTATTACTCATCAATTCTTATCTCCATTTAATTCAATCAAAGTGATTCGCTGCTCATTTCTCTACTCATTCTTAATTTATTTATATTCAAAAATGCACAAATCTAATCAAAGTACAAAAACAGTGCATTGCACTTAAATCTTCGATTCTCCTTTGTATTTCCCCTTTGCATATCTTCATGCATTCTTCTCCTGTACTCATCATACCTATATGGTTGGAGAGGAAGAGTGAGATACGAGAGAATCTCAGTAGTAAACTTTGCTAACTATGTATACAAGATACAAACTTAATGCATTACATGCTTGCATACAAAAATTCATGCTAGCATAATGATATACTTGCATGCTCAATGCTCTACACATTACACCTATGGCTATAGAATAAGTAAAAATAGAGCTTCAATCAATCATAGATCTTCATACCATTAATCAAAGCAATTAAACACATCAACACATAAGCATCCTTATCAAGTGAATACAAGTTAGGAAAGTTTTACTACCTTTTACCTTTATGTCCTCCTCTTGTTCCCTTTTCTTCCAAAATTATAGTTTCTTGAAAAGACTTTCATTCCCTCTTCCTTGACCTCTTAGCCCTAGATACTTAATCACATCATTAGAGCCATGATAGCAAGTCATTGGAAGTGTATATCAATGTCCAATAAGTTGGAAGGGCTAAACAAGTCGACGTCTTTCAAAAAAATATGAAATGATGGAATTGGGGGCTTTGGTCATAGCCAAAAGAGGTCAGAAACTTTTGGGGCACGGCCAAGATACAGCTCAGGTGCTTGGCCACAAGCAAAATCTGGATTTTAAAATTTCCCCTGTTTCTTGGCTCAACTTCCAAAAATCATAACTTAATCTATAAAATTCCAAATGGAGTAGTTAAAAGCTCTATGTAACGCTCTTTAAGTCTACCTTAAGGGACAAACATCCCCTACCACGAATTATATGTCCACAATTTCAGAATCACAATTCAATTCACACAGCCACCAACAACATTTCAGATTTTAGTGCCTAACTTTAATCATTCATAACTCTTAGTATACATATCCAAATGGCCAAAATGACATATCAAATTAAAGCTTGACATGTCTACTTTTATTTTGGAAAGTTTCATGGCCATAGGACAACATTTGATGAATAAAAAACATGCCACAGCCATACTGCCTTCTTGAAAATTCAACCCAACAACAAATAGTTTTGCAATTTCATTATCAAACTAGTCTAATATTGTCACAACCCTTATATATCATCATTTTCATAATTAAACAACATATAGCCCTAAAATCCTAGTTTGGAAAAAATCATAGGGACACCCAAGAAATGTTTAAAGCTCAAGAAAACCGTAAAACAATCGATTCAAATTGGAGCTCATATATACCTCTACTCGATTCTACAACCGGTTCTTGATTTTTACAGCACTTCCCCTAAGTAGATGGCTCCAAACACCTCTGATCAAGAATCCAAAATCATAGACATGGTGCTTTCACTGAGAGGAACAATATTAGAGAAGACTCCAAAAGCTGAAAACACTGAAGCGAGGGTGAAATCGGCTCCAAAGCTTAGGAACTTTCACTATTCACCTTCCTTCTCTCCTCTTTTTTTTTTCCAATTTTTTCCTTCTATTTTCTGATGCTGCACAACTTTTATGAGGAAGGAGGGAGCTTTTAATCTTTATCCTCACTTAAGCAAAATGCTTAGTCCATAAAGTACTAAGTGTCAAATTCTTGTAATTCCTTGAAAAAATAAGATGATTAATTATGCTAAGGTGTGTTTGGTTAAATTAATTTGATCTTTTCTCTTTCCTCCTCTCCTTTGCTTCACCGAATTTGCTCTTCAAAAAGGAAGGAAGAATATTGCTTAAAAGCATATTGGTTCAAGTATCTACTTTGACCAAAGTCTACTTATAAAAGTGAGTTAAAACTTTGACGAACTACTCTTTTCTTCCCTTTTTGCCCCTTTAGACATTTTTTATGACTTAAGGGGGAGGGAGGTGATTTACTTTTCAACCCTCATAATTGCTCTTGCTTTTCAAGAGCAAATCCTAGCCCTTTATCTTGTGTTCCAATTTTGACCTCAAAATCAAGTGGCAATTGCCTCTTTTACCCTTGATTATGGCAATATTATTTCATGTGACATTAATTCATTTCTTTGTTTAGATTTCTCTTTGTTTCTTTTTTTTAGACACAATTTCCCTTTTCCTTTGGATCCGAGTTAGGTTCAATGTCATACTGACACATCCTAAAGGAATCATGTACTTTCTTCAGACTAATTTGCATAGAAATTCTTATTCTATTCTGAATGCGATTTCTACAAGCCATTATGTTTCTTATGCCTTCCTAGGACTTTTGCTAAATCGAGGCTTAACAATCCCTTTAATCCAGGCTCATTCTCAAGCCTCTAGTCTTAAAATTTGGGTTATTGCACAGACCTTACTAGGATATTGGATCGTTAATACTAGTACGAATGTCAATCTCTTCTACAGCTCTATGAAGGTCCTCTCTTAGACATCATCCCACTAACACAATTCATTCATTCATTCACATGAGCTCTATCAATGGCTAGGCGATTCGGGAGTCAGGATATCTCCCCTACAATATCTGGCAAGACTCAGAACACTGTATATTTCTATACCAATTCCTGGCCTCTTCCAGTTCTATGCTTTCAAACATACCTATATGCCATTAAATACAATTCATCTAACTAAGATGATCATTAGTCATGGAAAAACCTCAAGGCAATCACTATTTCTCAAATCTCCATAACCTTACCAACTTAACTTCCCAGGGGTTCACCTATCTTGGGATTCCTCTAGCCTAACCACGCTTAACTGAAGGTTCTGATGGGATCCGAAGCACTGGTGCTGGCATAAATTCATATATCACTAGGCATTAGTGTCACGCCTTTATTTTAATTTCACCTTTACCAAAGTATTCACAAAAAATGATATGTGGTTTGATGGGTAACACAAAAATAGCATAATTATACTGATAATATGAGCATGATTACAGAAAATCTGCATAAGGTTTCATACATTATACTTACAATTAAGGTAGCCGCACAAGGTTACTAGGGTGTCTAACCCATCCTAGTGAAATGAAGACTTCTTCCCATCTTCGCTCCACCATTGCAACCCTCTCTCGTGCAGTTCTCTTCTCTGATTTCTGCATACCTTCTGTATTTTCCTATCTAAATTGTTGGTAAGGGAGGGTGACATTCAAGAGAATCTCATTAGGAAAACAGTACCAATATACATACAAAATAAGTGCTTAATGTATGACATGCTTGCATTACATAACTCATGCTCACACAATGAAATATTTATGTGCTAAATGTTTCAAACAACATACTTATGGCCATAGCATAAGTAGAAACAAAGCTTCAATCATTCATATATGTTTCACATAATCAAGCAAAGTAGTAACATGCATCAATACACTAGCACAAATATCAAATACATGTAGGAGAGGCAAGTTCCCTATCTTAATCGCCCTTGCTTGATCCTTAAAGAGGCTCCTCGATTTGTGTGCCAACCCCTCGGGCTCTCAACTTGGTTCTAAAATGTCAAATGTACAAGTATTAAGTTAAAAGCCATTCATGCACCATTTTAGGCACTTCTATAGTGTTTATAATGGTTATATTAGCCTATGGTGAAAATTTACTTAAATGCCTTCGGGGACCCGGCCCGGCCTCGCTCTACCCGGTCAGGCTGTACTTTTCCCAAAATTCTAACCTAGGCTATCCTAACATATTTTCGCCCAAGGAATCCATTTTTGGACTCAAAGTTACCAAATTCACTACCAAAAGATGAAATTGCCCTTGGCAGCCCCACTTTAAGGATTTCAAGGGCGTTTTCATAATTATGCTTTTTTTAGCTTTTCTGAAAAAGTGACCAACTGTAACCCCACCTAATTTTCCCTTATGAACTCAATAAAACCATCAAATCATTAAAAATCTAACTCTAAGCCCATTTTCTAGTACTAGCCAAAATCTGAGAAACTCCAAGGAAAATTAGGGTTTTTCAAATCCGACTTCACAGACGTGTTCTTTTCTACTCCTACCCAATTTATTAACAATTTAATTAGGTTACAACTACCATTTAGACCAAATTTTGGCAGCATAACCCCTAAGCCACGTCATTTCCAATATTTACAAACAAAGACATTCCAGCGAAATTTCACCGATTAAATTGTCCACAGCAACCAGAATAGTCAATTTAATTAGGTTACAACTACCATTTAGACCAAATTTTGGCAGCATAACCCCTAGGTCATGTCATTTCCAAAATTTACAAACAAAGAAAAGCCACCAAAATGTCACCGATTAAATTGTCCACAGCAACCAGAATAGTCAATATACGAAGGTTTGGAAGTTACCTCAAGCTCCTTTTGGCTTTTGCCTAATGTAGCTGAACCCTAACCCTTATTATCCATGAAAATTGAGCTTGCAACACCTTAAAGAACATGAAAGAGAAGCTTAGGAATATGGTTATATGCATTAGGTACAAATTCATCGAAGAAATCGACCTACCTTGCGAGTTTTTTCCTCTTCACGCTCTAAAATCTTTCTCTCTCTTTCTCAATAGTGATGCATGGAAATAAAAAGAAGAAGATACAGATTTTCCTTATATCATATGCTTGCTTATGTCATAATTTATTATGATGATGTCATAAATTCTCATTTTCGAATTTTCTAGCAGTTTTTTTGCTCCAACTTTGAAAAATCATAACTAATTCTAGAAAAATTGAATTCGAGTGATTCCAAAGGCTATAGAACCCTTATTTAGTTTAGTGTTAATAAAAAATATGGATTTTAGCCAGTTGGAAGCACATCATTCCGAGATTTAATTTCTTTGACCGCTGCTCCAGAAAATAATCATTTTCAATGGGAAAATTTCAAAAATTCATAAGTTTTTTTATATAGCTCCAATTAATTCATATGACTGATCAAATTAAATCTTAGGATGTCTACTTTCACCCTATAAAATTTTATAATTTTTTTTCATCATTTGGTCTTCCAAAACCTCATGACAAGCTCATTGCCTCATAGGAAATTTCACTGGAAGTATAATCACTTTCTTCAAAATTCACCATTTTATTTTCTTTAATGCCCCAAAGACATAAGGAACATTAGAAAATAGATTTGAGACATTTACTAAACCAGGGCTTAGTAGTCCACTTAATTTAGGCTTATTCCCAAGCCTCAAATCCCAAAATTCAGGGTATTACAATCAGTATCTCATACATACGTCAATCCTAGTATAACATGTAAGATCAAGCGTTTCACCCAAGAGGGGGGTGAATTGGGTGATACTGAAATTTCTTTCGAAAATATAAAACTTTGACAAAAGAATTAAAACAGTAATGAGTAAGGAGAAATATCACCGAAGTGTACACCGGGAGTTATACTGGTTCGGTCACAACCACTTTGACCTACGTCCAGTCCTCAGAGCTTCTCTGAGAGTTTCACTATAACTTCCAAGATTCAGTGGGTTCTTGGCACCTCAGTACAAGCAAGTTCCTTACACCTGGACACTCGCTCCCCCTTACAGGTTGTAATTCAATCCCAACTCAAGGTTCCACAACCTTAAGTTATCTCAATAACAAATATTGAGTTTGAATGAAATATCTCTCTAAAAGAGTAAATGATAATCACTGAAACATATGAATACAATTTCAACGTGAAAACAGAGCAATGAACTTAATGATACGTTCGTATGGATGCTTCGTTGTACTTCTCTGTTTGAAGGTTCCCATATATATAGATATGTTGGTGATGACCGTTGGAACACTTCCTTTCGTCCGTTGGTGAGTGCGCAGCCACTGTTGACTTTTCAAGTTTTTGAAAAATATCCGTTGGCGGTGGTTGGCATTTGAACGTTTGATTTGACTTTCATCTCTTGATATGATTTCTTCATTGTTTCTCTGTAAATATACTAAGAATGCTAATACAATGAAAGGTTAATCATATAGGAAACAATATAATGAAGATTTGAATGATTTCTAAATTTCTGGGTATGCTTACTCGAGTAGCTCCTCGAGTAACCCATGAAGTTTACTCGAGTAGCTCCTCGAGTAACATCGTGAAATCATTCTTTACTTGAAATTCCATGAAGACAAGCAAGATTACTCGGGTAGTTCATGGAATAAACTCATTTTCAAACCTTTGGGAACAATTATTTGTTAGATATGATTAGTTTTGATGATGTCAAATATAGATATTAAGTGATAAGAGCAAAAAGTTCATATAATGTATTTCTTTGACTAACTACTATAATTAATGTTACATATTTTGTAGATTAGTCAAGCAAAGAATGAAGAAGATTGAATTAATGAAAATGAACAAGAGGAAGAAGAAGAAAAGAAATTGAAGATAGTCAAGGAGATGCCTACTCGGATTATGAAGAATGATTATCAAGAGGAAGATAAAAAATAAAGATATTGAAGAATGAAGAACTTGGTAGATCTATCATGAATATCAAGATTCAAGTTGTTAGATGTGATATTGGAGGTTGCTATAATGTTTCCGGAGGTTTCTATGATCAAATAATGGTTGGAATATGTTAATATGAAGCTAAGATGACTTATATATGAGTTTTGGCACTTCTAGAGGAGTTATGCTCGAGCACAAGGTGTTATGCTCGAGCACAGGAAGAACATGCTCGAGCACAGACCATTTCACTCGAGCACGGGAGAATACTCTGTTCTACTCTGTTTTACGTTCAGCTTGAGCGAGGTCTGGTATTTTGATCATATCTTTCAAACCACACGTCGGATTGACCCGAAACCGGTGGCATATGAAAGAAGCCTCCCAACACGTAGACGTGGCACCAGAATCACATTGAAAGAAGATCAAATGAAGGAGATATGATTCGTAAAAAATGAAATGGAAATCACCGTCACTTTCTGACACAGGTTCGGTATTTTGAGTATATCTCACAAACCACACATCGGATTGAGACGAGACCAGTGCCAAATGAATGTAGACTCAAAGAGCTTTCCATGGATAGGTAATTTGCATAATTTGAACGTATATTCTAGGAGCTATGCCTTCTGGAAGTTGATGCTTGTGCAGACTAGCGAAATATACACTCCTTCGATCATAACTTGCAGAATACAAGGAGTTTGGAGCTGATTCTTGTTGCATTGGAATGCATATGATAAGAGCATTCTTATGATACATCATTTGAATCAAATGAATCAAATTTTTCTAAAGTGGCCCCACATCACCCGCGAGTGTAAAAACTTTCTCTCTGAAAATGTCGTGCGAGTGATGTCCAGAAGCAGCTGAAACGTGAAGAAAGTTGCAACACTCGAGCACTAGGATTCATGCTCGCGCATTGGATGATTTCTCACTCGAGCAGAAGGTGTGTGCTCGAGTGAAGGACCACATCACCTGCGAGTGATAAATTCATCCCTCTGAAATCCTGATGCGAGTGTTGATTTTGAGAGCATATTCTTTGAGAATATGCGTCTCACTCGAGCAGAGGTATGTGTGCTCGAGTGAGGAACCATATCACTCGCGAGCACAAAATCTCACTCTTGTTAAAATGATGTGCGAGTGACAATCCGAGAAGAAGCATGTACGTGAAAACTGAAGGCTCACTCGAGCAGGACGTTTTGTGCTCGAGTGATGTCGAGAATTCACTCGAGCAGATGCGAGAGAAGAGTTGCGAGTGCTTGCCCGAGAGGAAGTCAGAACGTGGAAATATGAACTGCACTCGAGTGAGGCATATTGCACTCGAAGTGAGGACCCGACAGAACGTGGTAAAATGCACAAACAAAACAGAGCCTCACAACCATCAATCCAAACATGGTTAAACGTTATACAATCATTATGTTTTCACTTGTTATTGTTTCTAAACATTATCTAACATATATTTCAAGTGTAAAACAGGATTTTACATATTTGGGTTGCATCTTCAAGAATGGAGGTCACGTATGAAAATTCTTCACTCAACGTGATGAGTCCCAGAAGCCAGAAATTCAGTTTTTGACCAATGATCCAACATACCCATGACTAATACTTCATCATATTAATGATTAAGTATTTTGCAGTGTGAAACAGGATTTTAAACGTTCAGGTTGTAGATTCAAATAAAAGTCAATTACACCGAATGGCGGCTACCAACCACGACAAGCAAATGACCCACCATGAAAAACTGTCGGAAACACAAAATGCTCCACAACGTGATGTACAGCTCAAAATGAATTTCTTTTGCTGTCTAACTAAACGCTCCACCTTGCTCCACAATGGACAGGAGCTTGTTTTTCAAATATGCTCAAACGTTCAAATGAAGTAATGGGACTCCAACGGACGAATGTTCACAACGGTCATCATCTTCATCAACTATAAATAAGAGAGAGCATTCAACTTGGAAGAGCGACAGAAAAACTGAGAAAGATAGAGGAAACAGAGAAAAACGGAGAAAAACTGAGATAGCGTGCAACTACATAGAAATGTGAATCCTCTGCTTCTACCCATACACTCTCTATTTTCAGTTTCTGTATTACTTATCATTGAGAGAGTGATTATTTGTATTGTACTTCAGTGAGATTATATCCACTCTGTAAGAGAGTCTGTAAACACCTTCGTCTATATTTCTGAGTTGATCTCAAGGTAGAGGGACCTTGAGAGGGTTGATTTTCTTACGGGGAAGCAGTAGAGAGAATTGCCGTAAGACATTCTGCTCGTAAGACTTACAAGGTGCAAGCAGTAGAGAACATTGCTGCTCATAAGACTTACAGGGGTGTAAGCAGGAGAGAACGTTGCTGCTCGTAAGACTTGCATGAGTAAGCAGGAGAGGAAGATCTTTGGGATTGCTCTGCTCGTAAGACTTGCCGTAAGGGGGAGTATCTTGATGAGAGATTTGTAAAAGGTTTCACAAGTACCCGGCTACACTTGTGAGATTGTAAAGGCTTTTCTTGTGCCCGGATTAAACAAGAAGATAGTGGATTTGGAAATCTCAGGAGGAGCCTGGGGACTGGACGTAGGCCATCACAGATTGGACCGAACCAGGATAAATCACAGTTTGCATATTATCTTCCCTAAACTCTTATATTTCCAGCATATATTATTTAATCTAACTGTTGATTTATAAACCTTCATACTTACCGCTTTTATTAAGATACGAAAAGATTTCAAAAGATCTTAAGTTTTTATTATACACCCAATTCACCCCCCCTCTTGGGTGATAGCCGGTTCTAACATTTGGTATCAGAGCCCGGGCTCTTGTTTAAAGGACTTAACCGTCTCAAGAGTTACAATGGCTAATTTTGGGTGTTTTATATTTTCAAAAGGTTTTGATTATACAATCCCACCTCTTTTGAAAGATATTGATTTTTGGTTTTGGAAAGCTAGAATGACTAGTTTTATAAAAGCTTATGATTTTGATATGTGGAATGTTTTTATAAATGCTTTTGATTTCAAACCAAGAAAGGATTGGATAGAAAGTGAAAAGAAAATGTTTTCATTGAACATTAGAGCAATGAAAATTCTGTATAGTGCTTTAACCGAAAATGATTTTGAGAAAATTAGATTTTGTTCTAATGCTAAACATATCTGGGACACTCTTGATTCTATGTATGCTTCTAACAATTATGTTGAAGTTGAAAGTGTTGACAGTTCATGTGAAATTACACACTACGCATCTACTATGCATGAACAATTGGAAGTTAATGATGAAGATAAAGAAATCATAGAACACTTCCATATGGTCAACATGGATAGACAAGAAGAAGAGGATTCCCGAAAAGAGCTCAGTATAGACGAACATGAAAAATCACTCTCCAGAGCTCAAGATGAACTTAAGGTAAAAAGTTCTAATTCTTCGTGTGATTTTTGTAAAACTGATTTTCAAAGTTTACAAAAGTTTGTTTCTCAACCAATTGTTAATTCTATTGAGAAAAGCAAAAATGTTTTCAAATATGCTGGAAAGTTTGTTCGGAAGAAAGAATATTCAAATAAAATTCATTCGAATTTCTACTCTCATGATCGACATAATACTTGCATGATATCCCATAATGCATATCTTGATACAATTTGCAATTATTGTGGTAAATCCAGTCATATTTCTCACACATGCTATATTAGAAGAAATTCCCATGTGAGAAATAAGTATATTTGGGTACCGAAGAAACATGTAAGGTTTAATACTAACAATCAAGGACCCAAGTATATGTGGGTACCAAAATGTCTATCTAGTACTTTATGTATGCAGGATGATCTGAAAAGAAATGGACATAAGGGTAAGGAGAAGATGAAAAAGAAGCCAAGAGTTTCTCATGCACCTAAATGGAGATTCACACCAATTAGGAGAACTCTCGAATCACCCATTGCTAGAACTGCAAAGTTTAACCATAAAGAAAGGCAATGGAGAAAAGGAGTACGTTCCACCTCAAGAATGAACTACCATAGAATACCATTCAACTATCTTGAGGAGAACAAGAAAAGGAGGATCTCTCAAACATCAAATAAAAGACTCCTGGAGTCTATATATTTTAAGAGAAGGTTGCCGGCACCCAAAGCAAGATATTCAAAGTATCAACATCATAGAAAGATGCAATGGGTAAGCAAAAGCAATCCTCCAAATATCTAAGGCAAAGGTACACAATGATAAAACCTCCTATGCTGTTGTTTGTAATATTTGTTGAGGTTTTATATTTTGGAACCGTAGGAATGAGCATTGCAAATATTTTTGAATTTATGTTTTCGTATCTCTTAAAAATCCATTTAATAGACTTATAAAGGTATTATAATGCTCAAAAGGTTAATTCTTTATGCATGTATAATGATTTGAAAAGAAAATATTTCTCTTATGCATAAAGACATGTTTAATTCATTGTGCTCAATTGTCTCAAATTAATTATATTCTTAGAGCATGTGAATTATGATTCCTATAAGGTAACCATGAGTAGATCCAAGTAAAATTGGATACCAAAGGAAGAAAAATATCTATAAGGTTTTGTAGGAAGAAGAAAGAAAGAGCTTCATCTCAAGATTATGACTACATAAGATTTCACTCAAATCTTGGTGAAGTTGGACCTTGAGGCTACATCTTAAATATGTAAACAAAAGGAGGCACTACTTGAGGCAACACTGCAAGTGCCTAGCTAGCAATGAAGGAAGAAAATGTGTACAGTGAAGCATTACTCAAGTAACCAATCAAGTGATCATCATCACTGTGTGACAACTGGGAGTAAATGTTCAAGTGATAACACCAACTGGAAGATTGGAAGGTAAAAGTCAAGGAATTATACACAAATGAACTCCAAAGGATAATTTCTCAAGTAATTACGAGATTACTTGAGCACGGTACTGTCTTCTTTATTCTTACCTGATATTATGCTTATATAAATTATTTATTTGGGTAATGAATAACTTGCTCATTATTGCATACCATTAGCAATCAATCATTTATGGGTTTTTAAATTATTTTTAGATTGCTAAATGGACTGAAAGTGAAATTGTGCATAATCTTTCTATGTATTTGAGTTTCGGAATGCATATTTCAAAAAAAAATGAACTTAGATTCCAAATTCATCTTGTTATTAAAAAATGCATACACATTATTTGAAAATTTTCCATATTTTATTTAAATCAGTTTCAAAATTGGAAGTTGATATTTATGTATACTGAAAGTCAGAAATGCTTCAAATCCATCCCTAGAGTTTTCCTCATCATTCACATATTTGTTTCTTAATCTTAAACCTGTTACTACTTGAACTCCTCAATTTTTATTTTGTAACAAGTTAGATCTTATTTCTAACAAGTTAACTATCTATATGAGTTTCAAGTGTATTCCCTAGAAAAGAATTCTATATGTGAAAGCCTTGTGCCTAATGCATAAATCATTAGTTGGCCACGTTATTCCAAGCTTTATAAATGTTCATTAGTGCATTGAATCTTAGTGCATTAACCATTATTGTGGAATAACTTACCGGGATAACATTCTAGAACTCTAGTCATTTGGATCAGTGAGTATGTGCTTCATCATCCATAAATTCTTATACTCATATTGTTGCTCAAATGCATTACCATTTGTCTTCATCCATTTTTTTTGAGTAACTAGAATCTTGCACTTTAAGTCTTGCTGCCTTAAATATTTATCCATTTTAAGACGCAATACTAAGAGGCAAGATTATCTCTTGATCAATACTTCATGACTCAATGGATTGAATTTACTAGATAAAATTATATCTTAGTCTTTGTTGGTTTATGATACTCTTTGCTCAAATTTCATATGATTAATTGTATAAGAGAATAAGAGTTGTTATATCTAATATTGTACGGACCCAAGAGAAGTTGGGTACCAAAGAGCATATCATTATACGTTTGCAGGAGTTGACCAAAATGCTCTACTTTTAGATACAAAGACCAAAGGCTAACAGAAAAGACATGACTGATAGTGTTGCAGCGTGAGTTGAAGCAGAATATGTGATATTACTCAAATGACATCCCACCACTAGCAAATAACTAGCTAGTGATACAATCAGAGAAAGAGAAAGAGAAGGAAGATCTCTTAGTAGACCCAGAGGAGATTATTTCAAGCAGCACAGAGCTAAGAATAAGTTATCCAATATGAATCTTTGTTGCCTACCCATCTTCCTTATCATTTCAAGGTGATCAGACATTTTCACTATAATATGGAGCCAACAGAGATGTTCAGAGGACAATGCTGAGATACACAGAATCATCAAGCTTGATGAACCTATGAGGATTCTTAACTACTATCCTAGCTCTATGTCTAGTCTTCATTGGATTATCTGCTATACCTATACTAGAGCTATGGTGAACAAGGAGAGATAACACTTTGCTAGAGTTGGCCTCCATGATTCTTCATGCTTTGGTCCATTTGTCTAAGGCTTTCTGAGAGAGGAGCTTCAACAATCACATAGAGCTTGCTACAAACAATGCTGAGATCATCAGTCAATGATAAGATGAAGCAGCTATGTGAACCAGAACTTCAAAGTTCTATTTGAGATGATGGATTACAAAATAAGGGTGTTATGTGCTATGGTGAAATTAAAAGTTCTCAATGATGTTTGCTAAGCGAAAGGCACATACTAAGCCAATATGCACATAAGGCCTTACTCCGAGCTCAATTTGGTATCTTCTAGTAGCAACAGAGATTACATCGTCAGATCATATATTCAGACAGTAACTAGCCAACGATGTGTCAATGGACTACAGAGGATTATGACTCGAGTGATTACGATATTACTCGAGTGAGGTATTGTATTCTTGCTTAATTCAAAATCCTTGAGTTGCATCACTTGAATATACAATCGAGTAATGATTGAGTAGAATCACTCAAGTAACCACTCAGGTGATATTGGGTCGTATCTCTTAAAACCTCTTATTAGCAATTGCCATTTAATTTCTCTCTAAATCTTTCAAAATCATTTTCTCTATAAAGTTTTCAATGGTTTCTCAAATCCAGGAGAGTTATTAACTGTTTTCCTAAAATTTTTAAAACCATGCATCAATTAAGGGGGAGCTTCACATTCACATGTGTTTTATATATTGAAAACTCATCTGTATTCACCATGTCTTGATTAGTTTTGATGATGAGTTATTCTTATATTGTTCTTTTCATGATCTTAATTTTAATATATCATATGGAAAGGAATAGTTTGTTACTTGATTGAACTAACAATTCTCTTTGCAAAGAAAGATTAAATTTATGACAGGAGAATTTGTTGTGTGCAATAGCATTCCTCAACATACTACAAGAAGACTCTATCAACCTTGAGGATGTCTTTAACGCTCAGTCAATGAATATATATTGGCTACAACATTCAATGCAATATAACTGAGCATTGAACATGCTAAACAGAAGCTCAACTCAATTGGAGAATCCTGGCAACAGCATGAATATATATTGAGTTGCATAACAGAAGTGTTGTGTACATCATCATGAACTAGCATTGCCAAAGGATAAAGCAACGGATTTCATGGAGCGCTTCATCAATTTCCAAATCTACATGAGCATTTCTAAACCTTCACTCTTTACATTTCATGAATACGTTTAATATATTTTATTTATCTTGATTATAAAAATTTTCTTGAAAACCTCTCCAAATCTATTTTCAGTTCCTTCATATAGGGGAGAGTCAATTGTTTTCTTGGTTCATTCATTTTGATTAAAATAATTTCTATTCTATTTACTTCTTCACAAGCCTTACTTCTTTATATATTTCAAACTTTTTGCTGATGTCAAATAGGGGGAGAAAAAATGTAAGAAAAATATATATGTTGCACTTTGCATTATATATACTATGTTGCACTATGTATGTTGCATGTATGTTGCACTATGTATGTTGCATGTATGTTGCACTCTGCATTATATATGTATGTTGCACTTCATTCAGACATATTTTTCTTAAAGGATTTGTCATCATCAAAAAGGGGGAGAATGTTAGATATGATTAGTTTTGATGATGTCAAATATAGATATTAAGTGATAAGAGCAAAAAGT
This sequence comes from Inga oerstediana, assembly GCA_963210345.1. NCBI lineage: Eukaryota > Viridiplantae > Streptophyta > Magnoliopsida > Fabales > Fabaceae > Inga > Inga oerstediana. Next base: position 35,892,491 of record OY723407.1, on the reverse strand, counting down.
TCATATAATGTATTTCTTTGACTAACTACTATAATTAATGTTACATATTTTGTAGATTAGTCAAGCAAAGAATGAAGAAGATTGAATTAATGAAAATGAACAAGAGGAAGAAGAAGAAAAGAAATTGAAGATAGTCAAGGAGATGCCTACTCGGATTATGAAGAAAGATTATCAAGAGGAAGATAAAAAATAAAGATATTGAAGAATGAAGAACTTGGTAGATCTATCATGAATATCAAGATTCAAGTTGTTAGATGTGATATTGGAGGTTGCTATAATGTTTCCGGAGGTTTCTATGATCAAATAATGGTTGGAATATGTTAATATGAAGCTAAGATGACTTATATATGAGTTTTGGCACTTCTAGAGGAGTTATGCTCGAGCACAAGGTGTTATGCTCGAGCACAGGAAGAACATGCTCGAGCACAGACCATTTCACTCGAGCACGGGAGAATACTCTGTTCTACTCTGTTTTACGTTCAGCTTGAGCGAGGTCTGGTATTTTGATCATATCTTTCAAACCACACGTCGGATTGACCCGAAACCGGTGGCATATGAAAGAAGCCTCCCAACACGTAGACGTGGCACCAGAATCACATTGAAAGAAGATCAAATGAAGGAGATATGATTCGTCAAAAATGAAATGGAAATCACCGTCACTTTCTGACACAGGTTCGGTATTTTGAGTATATCTCACAAACCACACATCGGATTGAGACGAGACCAGTGCCAAATGAATGTAGACTCAAAGAGCTTTCCATGGATAGGTAATTTGCATAATTTGAACGTATATTCTAGGAGCTATGCCTTCTGGAAGTTGATGCTTGTGCAGACTAGCGAAATATACACTCCTTCGATCATAACTTGCAGAATACAAGGAGTTTGGAGCTGATTCTTGTTGCATTGGAATGCATATGATAAGAGCATTCTTATGATACATCATTTGAATCAAATGAATCAAATTTTTCTAAAGTGGTCCCACATCACCCGCGAGTGTAAAAACTTTCTCTCTGAAAATGTCGTGCGAGTGATGTCCAGAAGCAGCTGAAACGTGAAGAAAGTTGCAACACTCGAGCACTAGGATTCATGCTCGAGCATTGGACGATTTCTCACTCGAGCAGAAGGTGTGTGCTCGAGTGAAGGACCACATCACCTACGAGTGATAAATTCATCCCTCTGAAATCCTGATGCGAGTGTTGATTTTGAGAGTATATTCTTTGAGAATATGCGTCTCACTCGAGCAGAGGTATGTGTGCTCGAGTGAGGAACCATATCACTCGCGAGCACAAAATCTCACTCTTGTTAAAATGATGTGCGAGTGACAATCCGAGAAGAAGCATGTACGTGAAAACTGAAGGCTCACTCGAGCAGGACGTTTTGTGCTCGAGTGATGTCGAGAATTCACTCGAGCAGATGCGAGAGAAGAGTTGCGAGTGCTTGCCCGAGAGGAAGTCAGAACGTGGAAATATGAACTGCACTCGAGTGAGGCATATTGCACTCGAAGTGAGGACCCGACAGAACGTGGTAAAATGCACAAACAAAACAGAGCCTCACAACCATCAATCCAAACATGGTTAAACGTTATACAATCATTATGTTTTCACTTGTTATTGTTTCTAAACATTATCTAACATATATTTCAAGTGTAAAACAGGAGTTTACATATTTGGGTTGCATCTTCAAGAATGGAGGTCACGTATGAAAATTCTTCACTCAACGTGATGAGTCCCAGAAGCCAGAAATTCAGTTTTTGACCAATGATCCAACATACCCATGACTAATACTTCATCATATTAATGATTAAGTATTTTGCAGTGTGAAACAGGATTTTAAACGTTCAGGTTGTAGATTCAAATAAAAGTCAATTACACCGAATGGCGGCTACCAACCACGACAAGCAAATGACCCACCATGAAAAACTGTCGGAAACACAAAATGCTCCACAACGTGATGTACAGCTCAAAATGAATTTCTTTTGCTGTCCAACTAAACGCTCCACCTTGCTCCACAATGGACAGGAGCTTGTTTTTCAAATATGCTCAAACGTTCAAATGAAGTAATGGGACTCCAACGGACGAATGTTCACAACGGTCATCATCTTCATCAACTATAAATAAGAGAGAGCATTCAACTTGGAAGAGCGACAGAAAAACTGAGAAAGATAGAGGAAACAGAGAAAAACGGAGAAAAACTGAGATAGCGTGCAACTACATAGAAATGTGAATCCTCTGCTTCTACCCATACACTCTCTATTTTCAGTTTCTGTATTGCTTATCATTGAGAGAGTGATTATTTGTATTGTACTTCAGTGAGATTATATCCACTCTGTAAGAGAGTCTGTAAACACCTTCATCTATATTTCTGAGTTGATCTCAAGGTAGAGGGACCTTGAGAGGGTTGATTTTCTTACGGGGAAGCAGTAGAGAGAATTGCCGTAAGACATTCTGCTCGTAAGACTTACAAGGTGCAAGCAGTAGAGAACGTTGCTGCTCATAAGACTTACAGGGGTGTAAGCAGGAGAGAACGTTGCTGCTCGTAAGACTTGCATGAGTAAGCAGGAGAGGAAGATCTTCGGGATTGCTCTGCTCGTAAGACTTGCCGTAAGGGGGAGTATCTTGATGAGAGATTTGTAAAAGGTTTCACAAGTACCCGGCTACACTTGTGAGATTGTAAAGGCTTTTCTTGTGCCCGGATTAAACAAGAAGATAGTGGATTTGGAAATCTCAGGAGGAGCTTGGGGACTGGACGTAGGCCATCACAGATTGGACCGAACCAGGATAAATCACAGTTTGCATATTCTCTTCCCTAAACTCTTATATTTCTAGCATATATTATTTAATCTAACTGTTGATTTATAAACCTTCATACTTACCGCTTTTATTAAGATACGAAAAGATTTCAAAAGATCTTAAGTTTTTATTATACACCCAATTCACCCCCCTCTTGGGTGATAGCCGGTTCTAACATTATTTACTCGGGTAGCTCCTCCAGTAATGCTTCTGCAACTTCATAGATTACTGGGGTAATACCTCGAGTAATCCTTTGAAAAACTTTTGATTACTCGATGCTCTACTCCAGTAATGTTGGCAGGATTTCAAGGCCGAGAGTAATTACCTCATTACTCGAGTAAGGACTCGGGTAATGCATTCATTTTTGCATAGGTTACTCGGGTAGCTCCTCGAGTAACTGAGACTTCTGAACATGATTTACTCTGGTAATGACTTGAAGTTTACTTTGAAAACTTTTGCATATACTGGGGTACATACTCGAGGAATCCACTTAAAATAAACCATGAAAAACTTGTCTAATGGAGTAAGTACTCGAGGAAGATGAAAAAGAGAAATCAAGTTAATCGTGTTCAAACCTCAAGTTTTTACTCACCTTAGTGTGTTACTCGAGTAGCTCCTCGAGTAACATTGGCGTGGTACAAAGTGCCGAGAGCTTCACATTTTCAAATACACAGTTACTCGAGTAGCTCCTCGAGTATCATGGAAAACTTGAAGGCAACTGGAAGTTTCTGACCTGGTTACTCGAGTAGCTCCTCGAGTAACATTAGCAGTGGTACAAAATGCTGAGAGGTCCATATTTTAGGAAACACAGGTACTCGAGTAACTCCTCGAGTATCATGGGGAAAACTTGAAGTCAACTGGAAGTTTTCACATGGTTACTCGAGTAGCTCCTCGAGTAACATTCGCAGGCCGAGAGCAACCTTAAAATTTACCTGGTTACCCGAGTAGCTCCTCGAGTAATGGTGGCAGGTAACTGGAAGTTTTGCTGGGTTACTTCAAGTTTTGGCTCATTACTCGAGTAGCGCCTCGAGTAATGCCTTAGAAAATGCACTTCTGATCAGGTTCCTCAGCATTTTCTTTTGGCCAATCTTCACTTCTTCCATGCTTACCTCAAGTAAAGCTTATTTCTGTCATTACTTAGTTCAAGCTTGATTATTAAACATTTCCTTTTCAAACCATTCTTTTGTTATCATCAAAACATGAGATCTAACATTCTCCCCCTTTTTGATGATGACAAAACTTGGTGATTTTGAACATGGTTTTTCAAATTGGATTCTTAATTAATTATTTCTTATTAAGGTTGAATATACCTTGCATACATAACAACTTCATTAGTCCAAACATGTATCATAATCCAAAACATAATAGAACTTATAATGAAATCATATAACATAAATACTCTTGCATTGAACTTAAAATTTCAAATTACAAAATAAGTTCATACTGAATTTAAAAAGCTCCCTAAAGTCCCATGTACACCCATATACCTATGAAAAGCTAGGACAAAACCACAAAATCACTCTCAAGCTCTTCTCCCCCTTTTTGGCTTCATCATTCAAGTGGAGGGCTAGGAGGCTTGGCCATGGAGATTGGTGTTGCTGGAAGGACTAAGGAATCATTTGATTCTAGAGAATTAAATGAGCTAGATGGTACAGGATCAAGCAGATGAAGTGGAGGGATATGGATGTCATCGCCGGGAAGAGAAGGTTGGAAGACAACCATAGTAGAGGTTTCTCCTTCCGGGGTGGTCTGAGTCTCAGGTGTATGTTTTTCAGGTAAGGAAGAGGGAGATATCTCCTCAGTGTGAGTAGGAGAGGGAATTGGTTTAGAGGTGGTTTCAGGCTGTGGTTTTTGAGGTGAATCATCGATGATAATATGAGTGGTTTCGTGGGTATCAGGATCATCCACTGTGAATAAAACATCTTTCTCTTGGGGCTCAAGTGGATCAGAAACCAGAGGGGTAGATGGTTCATCCTCGGGAATGGGAATGTCTGAAGGAGGGTCTACTGAAGGTGGTGGTGGTGGTGCAGATGAGGAGGGACCGGCAGAAGGTCCAGGACCCAGGGAATCCAAACGTGCCAAGATCAGTCTCAAAGTCTCTCCCTGGGCACGTTGCTCTGCTAGTAGCTCCTCGTGCCTTCGATCCATTCTTTCAACCAACTCTCCCATTTTTGTGTTCATGTGGGTTATGAGTTCTGCATTGGTGTTGGCTATATCCACATGAAAGCCTCAGAGCATATTCTCCATAAAGTGCTGGAGAGTGGCATTCAGGAAAGATGGTGAAGATGTGGTAGCAGCTGGAGCCGATGACTGGGTGTCATCCATCCTACTGGTCTCTGCCTCAGTAGCCTTTCGCTTCTTCTTGGACCCAGACTCCAGTGGGCCTTTAAGAGGGATGTCGATGTTTAATTTACCAATCTGGTTCCTCCCCACTGGGGTCACCCTCTCAATTGGCTCCTTACTATCCAAGTACCATATTTTGTTCTCTTTCAGGATAAGAGACACAATTTGGGGATATGGCATTGGAGTAGTCCCTTTTCCATCCACCTTATACCTTTTCATCTCTGAGAATATATACTCTCCCAGATCCTTTTGCTCTTTCAAGAGGAGTGAAGCAAACCATCTATAGTCCCTATCCGAGAAGTGGGTATAGTTGTTGGCTTTGTTTACTAGGGACCTAGAGTAAATGTACCAAAGGACCCTATGGTGATCACACATATCACTCGGTTTAAAGTTTAGGGGGCCAACTAACTCACCGGGCTTTAGGATAGTGAAAATTTGATTTGGCTCAAGCTCAGAGTATATATCATCAGGGGGGTTCTCTATTCCTAACCACAAATTGATTTTGGAAGGTGAAATCAAAATCTTTTGACCTCTCACAGTTGTGGTCATCTCTTCCTCTACTGAAGTCCGGTTAGGCTCATCTATTATTTCTAGGTTGCAATAAAAATGAGTGATTACCTTTGTGCAAAAAGGTAATCTAATGGACAACCAAGGCATAAAAGGCTCTAGATAAGGACTAAGATCGTGCTTCAATACCTCTTGAAGTAGCCTGAGATCCACATAGTGTGTCTTACACACTTTTCTTCTGGAGAATTGTGTCAGGTACTTGGGAGACTCCACCAGTTTCCCAACATTGAATCCTTTCGGAGGGGTAGTGATCTCTGCCTCTGGAATCTTGGATTTCTTGGATGATTGACCCTTCTCCATTTGGTCAATGATCCCAGCCATTGCCTTAGCCACATTTTTGTCATACTTTGGCTTCTTGATAGGCTTTGGAGTGAATGAGGGTGTAGAGGAATCAGAGTGAGAAGGTGAGGGAGTTTTGACACCTTTGCTTCTTCCAGTAGATGTGCTCTTTTTAGACTGAGCCCTAGTCACAATAGGCTCTTTGATCACCACACCTTTGGCTTTAGGTTGTGGTTGAGGTTTAAGAGGAGTTTTGGCTTTTGGTCTAGGAATTAACTTTCTTCTCTTTGTTGGAGGAGGAGAAAGAAGATCAGGGTTTTGTTGTGAATCAGAGGAATCAGTGAAGTTGAGATTCTTGGTTCTAACCATTTTGAATCACAAAAAAATCAAGAATCACAGAGAAACAGGGTAACTATCGCGAGAATAGGGCAGACAGATTTTGAACAAAATAGGAAGTTTTTGGACTTGAAACCAGTTGGGTTTTGACGGAAATGAGGCAAGGAATCGATTGGGAAAAGTTTTTGAAAGGGTGTATAGTGATTTACTCGAGGAGATTTTGTGGAAATGACCAAGTTTGCGCAAGATAAAGACCTAAATCCCGACTTTACTTGAGGCCTTACTCGAGTAACATTCACGTTTACTCGAGGCCTTTCTCGAGTGTTCATACAGAGAAATTCAAAAATAATTCATTTAAATTGCGTACCTGGCATGAATAATATAGTAATTATCCATGGATGTTCCCTCGATCATTCATAGTCCATTTGGGTCAGTTTTGAGTCATTATTCAACATTTTGAGAATCTGAGCTCCGACATTACTCGAGGAATTCCTCGAGTAATCTTCAAGTTTACTCGAGGCCTGCCTCGAGTAAATAGCTTTACAACTTCTGACTCTTCATTTCTTTGAAGCTGGACCGTTATGTTTGAAAATTGAGTAACTTGATCCGTTACTTCCAGTTTTGGGGGCCATTACTCCAGTACATACTCGAGTAACATGCTTCTTTACTTCAAGTTGCTCCTCGGGTATTGCTTCTGTCTTAGCCATAACTTCAAGTTGGTACTCTAGTAAATGTCTCCTCTAAAAATCTCTGTTTTTGTTTCCCAAAACAGAGTTTCTTTCTTCCTGCAAACATGTTTCTATATACTCCGATGCTTAAGTTAGTGATCATCAAAACATTATTAAATGACTTCATCTAATATTATGAAATGCTTAAATTTCTTATAACTCATTGGGATTTACCATTCCCAATTCTCTTCTAATGAATAGAAATTGATCTTTTGCAAGGGGTTTTGTGAAGATATCAGCTAGTTGAAGATGAGTAGGAATGAATATCACTTTCACATCCTTCTTTTGAACATGATCTCTGATGAAGTGATGTCTGACATCGATATGCTTGGTTCTAGAGTGTTGAACTGGATTCTTTGCCAAGCTTATCGTACTTGTATTGTCACAATAGATTGGTATTTCCTTGAGGTATATACCTAGATCTTGTAGTTGTTGTTTTAACCATATCACTTGAGCACAACAACTTGAGACTGCAACATATTCGGCTTCCGTTGACGAAAGAGACACTGTATTTTGTTTCTTGCTGAACCATGATACAAGAGATCCTCCAAGAAATTGTCCTTGTCCACTGGTGCTCTTTCTGTCTGTCTTGTATCCTCCATGATCAGAATCAGAATAAGCGATTAAATAATCATTTCTTCCTTTGGGATACCACAAACCCAATTCTGGTGTGTCAACAAGATATCTAAAGATTCGTTTGACCATTTCAGCATGTGATTCCTTTGGTGCCGATTGATATCTTGCACATATGCCAACACTAAATTGGATGTCTGGTCTACTTGCCGTGAGATAGAGTAATGATCCAATCATTCCTCTATATTTTGTGATATTGTAGTCTTTCCCTTTAACATCAGCATCAAGCAACGTTGTTGAACTCATAGGCGTATCTGAGCCATTTGCTTCATCCATTCCATACTTCTTCAATAGCTCTTTTAAATACTTTGTTTGAGATATGAAGATTCCATTCTTTCTTTGTTTGATTTGCAAACCAAGAAAGAAATTCAATTCTCCCATCATTGACATCTCAAACTCTCCCTGCATTATCTCAGAAAATTCTTTACACATAGATTCATTAGTAGCACCGAAAACAATATCATCAACATATATTTGAACAATTAAAATATCATCACGTTTTCGATTTATAAATAATGTTGTATCAACTTTCCCCCGTACAAAACCTTGATCGATGAGAAACTTACTAAGCCTTTCATACCAGGCTCTAGGGGCTTGTTTTAAACCATACAAAGCCTTTTTAAGTTTGAAAACATGGTCTGGTTTAGTGACATCCTCAAATCCTGGAGGTTGTTCTACATACACTTCTTCCATGATGTAACCATTTAGAAAAGCACTCTTAACATCCATTTGATAGAGTTTGAATCCTTTGATGCATGCAAAGGCTAAGAGTACACGTATAGCTTCCAATCTAGCCACTGGAGCATACGTTTCCTCATAATCAATTCCTTCTTCCTGATTATAGCCTTTAGCCACCAATCTTGCCTTGTTTCTGACAATAATTGTAGATTCATCAAGTTTGTTTTTGAATACCCATTTAGTACCAATGATCGTATGATCTTTGGGTCGAGGTACCAAATCCCAAACTTGATTTCTTTCAAATTGATTTAGTTCTTCTTGCATTACTATGACCCAATCATTGTCTGATAGGGCTTCATCAATGCTAGAAGGTTCAATCTCAGAAATGAATGCAGAAAAACTTAATTCATTGAAAACTCTATTTCTGGTTTTGATCCCTTCATTCACATCTCCTATGACTTGATCTAAGGGATGACTTCTATTGTATTTCCAGGCTTTAGGTTGACCTAGGGATTGCTCTTCATCCTTAGTTTCATCAACCTCTGGAATAAGAGACTTAGAGATAGATTGACCATTTTCTTGATTTAAAACAACTTCCTGTTCTTCATCAATCGTTTTGTCAGAGGATTCAAATTCATCAAATACAACATGAATTGATTCTTCAACAACACAAGTTCTTTTATTGAAAATTCTATATGCTTTACTTCGGTTAGAATATCCTAGGAAAATTCCTTCATCAGTTTTAGAATCAAATTTTCCTAAGTTATCTTTACCATTATTATGAATGAAACACTTACAACCGAAGATGTGTAGATGAGCAATGTTTGGCTTCCTTCCTTTGTATAGCTCGTATGGCGTCTTTCCAAGTTTTGTTCTGATATAGGCTCTATTTGAAATATAGCATGTTGTACTCATGGCATCAGCCCAGAAAACTTGAGACATGTTCTTTTCATTTAACATTGTTCTAGCCATTTCAGTAAGCACTCTATTCTTGCGTTCCACAACTCCATTTTGTTGAGGCGTCCTTGGAGCAGAGAAATTGTGATCAATGCCATTAGTATCACAATATTCTTCAAATGCTTGATTTTCAAATTCTCCACCATGATCGGTCCTAATACCTGCAATTGACATACCTTTCTCATTTTGCACTTTCTTGGCAAAAACAATAAATTCTTCAAAGGTTTCATCCTTTGACGATAGAAAGATAACCCATGTAAATCTAGAGAAATCATCAACAATAACCAATGAATATAAGTTACCACCAAGACTTTTTACTCTTGCTGGACCAACTAAATCCATATGTAATAATTGAAGTGGTCTATTTGTTGAAATCTCATTTTTCAATTTGAAAGATGATTTAGTTTGTTTACCCTTTTGACATGCGTCACAAATCAAATCGTTTTTGAAATTTACTTTAGGTAATCCAAGCACTAAATCCTTTTTGAGTAGTTTACCTAGTTGATGCATATTGACATGAGCCAATCTCTTATGCCATAGCCAACTTTCATCGGTATTACTCAGAAAACAATTTTCAGATTCATTTCTACTAATATCTAGAGTATAGCAGTTACCTTCCCTTTTTGCTCTGAGCTTAGCCTTGATATTTTTCTTATCAAGCTGTAAGTCATTCTTGTTGATAATTAGACATTCCTCTGAATCAAATATTATCCAGTTGTCTTTATCTGCACTTTGACTTACGCTTAGCAAATTATGACACAAGCCTTCAACGTAATATACATCTTTGATTTGTATGCCTTTGTCATTTTTGATTTCACCAATTCCTGCTATTTTTCCGGATTGATTTCCTCCAAATTTTACCTTTCCACCTTCCTTAGGTTGCAATGTGGTAAAACTTTCGAAATCTCCGGTCATATGTCTAGAGCATCCACTGTCTATGAACCACTTGTTATTTTTGGATGCTTTAAGACATACCTGCAATCAAATGACTAAGTCTTAGGTACCCACTTCTTTTTGGGTCCTTTTGGGTTAGTATAAATGATTTTCTGAACATATGTGCCTTTAGGTACCCATTTGTAGTTTCCTATTGTTCTTTTCTTTTTATGAATGCATGAAGAGGTATAATGACCTTTTCTGTTACAGTAATTACAAAATGCAAAAGGATTTGATATATGCACAGAATGTTGGAAATAATTTAAATATGGCTTTCCTCCTACTTTCTTTTTACCTTTCCTTTTATCTGTTTTTGGATCATATCCAATACCAGATCGGTCATTTACAAATCGTTGTTCTTTTAAAATCACACTTAGCATCTCACTTCCTTTGGTAAATTTTTCAAGAGTTTTTGTGAGATCAATGTTTTTCTTTTTCAACGAAGAACAATTTTCACAATTCTTTTCTGAACTTTCTTTAAGTTCAATTTCAAGAGCTTTGTTTTTCTTTTTGAAAACAATTAATTCTTTAACTACTTTGATGAATTCAGAATGTAAAGCATTATATTCAGAGAGTAATTCATCATAGGTAGGTTCAGAATCATTTACCTCTTCTTCCGTCTCTTCTTGAGCAACAAGACATATATTGGCTACTTCTTCCTCATTACTTTCTTCGTCTGAGGAACTATCTCCCCATATAGCAGATACAAAGGCCTTCTTTTTGTTAAAGAATTTGCCTTTTCTCTTTTCTTTGCTCTTTTGATTGAGCTCTGGACATTCTGATTTGATATGTCTTGGTTTTCCACATTCATAGCAAATGATATGGTCTTTGTTGCTAGTTCCTCCTTTTTGAAAGTGTTTGAAGCCTTGACCTTTCTTGTAGAACTTTCTGAATTGTTTTATGATTAAGCCCATTTCATCATCATCAAACTCCTCATCTTCATCTTGATTTTCTTCTTTCGCTTTTAGTGCTAGACCTTTCTTTCTTTTGTCACTGATGTCATCTAGTTCCCGTTTGAACTTTAGTTTGCTTTCATATTCAGAAAGACTTCCAAATAGAGAAGCAACTGATCTCATTGATTCTCCTTTTGCCTCTTCTATCGCAGTGACTTTGGCCTCCCACTCTTTAGAAAGAATATTCAAAATCTTTCGTACTTGGGTATTTTGATCATATATTTTTCCAAGTGCTGCAAGCTGATTAACAAGATGAGTATATCTAAGTTCGAATTCAGAAATTGACTCACCTGATTTCATTCGAAGTAGATCAAATTCTGTGATCAAGGTGTTGATTCGATTCTCCTTTATTCCAGAAGTTCCTTCATGAGCTATTTCCAGAGCTTCCCACATTTCCTTTGCTGTTGGGAGTGTGCAAATTCTGAAGTATTCATTTTGACTCAAAGAGCTTTGTAACATCAGAATTGCCTTGCTATTGAGAGTGATAAGTTTCTTGTCATTCTCATCATATTCCGCTGGCGTCTTTGGAATTTTCTGAGAATCTACAGTCTTTGTAGGTTGATAATTTCCACTCTCGATTACATCCCATAGCCCATATTCAGTAGCCATCACGAACACTCTGAATTTTGCTTTCCAGAAAGAAAAGTGTTCTCCATTAAAACCGGGAGGTCTAGTGATGGATGCTCCGTCGGGAAGAATTCCTTCACCCATGCTTGCCATTGGATCCTTCTTAGGTTGTTATACCTTAACAAGAAGACCTACGCTCTGATACCAAATGTAAGATCAAGCGTTTCACCCAAGAGGGGGGTGAATTGGGTGATACTGAAATTTCTTTCGAAAATATAAAACTTTGACAAAAGAATTAAAACAGTAATGAGTAAGGAGAAATATCACCGAAGTGTACACCGGGAGTTATACTGGTTCGGTCACAACCACTTTGACCTACGTCCAGTCCTCAGAGCTTCTCTGAGAGTTTCACTATAACTTCCAAGATTCAATGGGTTCTTGGCACCTCAGTACAAGCAAGTTCCTTACACCTGGACACTCGCTCCCCCTTACAGGTTGTAATTCAATCCCAACTCAAGGTTCCACAACCTTAAGTTATCTCAATAACAAATATTGAGTTTGAATGAAATATCTCTCTAAAAGAGTAAATGATAATCACTGAAACATATGAATACAATTTCAACGTGAAAACAGAGCAATGAACTTAATGATACGTTCGTATGGATGCTTCGTTGTACTTCTCTGTTTGAAGGTTCCCATATATATAGATATGTTGGTGATGACCGTTGGAACACTTCCTTTCGTCCGTTGGTGAGTGCGCAGCCACTATTGACTTTTCAAGTTTTTGAAAAATATCCGTTGGCGGTGGTTGGCATTTGAACGTTTGATTTGACTTTCATCTCTTGATATGATTTCTTCATTGTTTCTCTGTAAATATACTAAGAATGCTAATACAATGAAAGGTTAATCATATAGGAAACAATATAATGAAGATTTGAATGATTTCTAAATTTCTGGGTATGCTTACTCGAGTAGCTCCTCGAGTAACCCATGAAGTTTACTCGAGTAGCTCCTCGAGTAACATCGTCAAATCATTCTTTACTTGAAATTCCATGAAGACAAGCAAGATTACTCGGGTAGTGCATGGAATAAACTCATTTTCAAACCTTTGGGAACAGTTATTTACTCGGGTAGCTCCTCCAGTAATGCTTCTGCAACTTCATAGATTACTGGGGTAATACCTCGAGTAATCCTTTGAAAAACTTTTGATTACTCGATGCTCTACTCCAGTAATGTTGGCAGGATTTCAAGGCCGAGAGCAATTACCTCATTACTCGAGTAAGGACTCGGGTAATGCATTCATTTTTGCATAGGTTACTCGGGTAGCTCCTCGAGTAACTGAGACTTCTGAACATGATTTACTCTGGTAATGACTTGAAGTTTACTTTGAAAACTTTTGCATATACTGGGGTACATACTCGAGGAATCCACTTAAAATAAACCATGAAAAACTTGTCTAATGGAGTAAGTACTCGAGGAAGATGAAAAAGAGAAATCAAGTTAATCGTGTTCAAACCTCAAGTTTTTACTCACCTTAGTGTGTTACTCGAGTAGCTCCTCGAGTAACATTGGCAGTGGTACAAAGTGCCGAGAGCTTCACATTTTCAAATACACAGTTACTCGAGTAGCTCCTCGAGTATCATGGAAAACTTGAAGGCAACTGGAAGTTTCTGACCTGGTTACTCGAGTAGCTCCTCGAGTAACATTAGCAGTGGTACAAAATGCCGAGAGGTCCATATTTTAGGAAACACAGGTACTCGAGTAGCTCCTCGAGTATCATGGGGAAAACTTGAAGTCAACTGGAAGTTTTCACATGGTTACTCGAGTAGCTCCTCGAGTAACATTCGCAGGCCGAGAGCAACCTTAAAATTTACCTGGTTACCCGAGTAGCTCCTCGAGTAATGGTGGCAGGTAACTGGAAGTTTTGCTGGGTTACTTCAAGTTTTGGCTCATTACTCGAGTAGCGCCTCGAGTAATGCCTTAGAAAATGCACTTCTGATCAGGTTCCTCAGCATTTTCTTTTGGCCAATCTTCACTTCTTCCATGCTTACCTCAAGTAAAGCTTATTTCTGTCATTACTTAGTTCAAGCTTGATTATTAAACATTTCCTTTTCAAACCATTCTTTTGTTATCATCAAAACATGAGATCTAACATAACACATAAGCCTTCCCTAAAACGCTAAATACTATCCTCATAGGGAAGTATAAACAGAACCAACTTCTTGGTACTGCCCTCTATGTATTTTCATAACACAGGGGGTTATAAATCATATTCTAATTTAATACTAGAAACTCTAGAGTTAGCAACAGGATCCAAATCCTATACTACCTCATCTATCTTTAGAGCCTCATCCCTATGGCAGAAGATTCTTTCAGCATGGATTCTTTTATCAGCAACTTACTATAACCGGAGCTTGAACCCACTTCCTCAGGGTATACATCACTACTGCTTCGTTTCTTCCCCTAACATAGTGCTGCCCCTTCCTTCGGTAGGTTGCTCAATTGACAGGGGTGATCTAATTCTTTAGTTTCCTCTGCTATCTATAACTTCCAATTACAGTAGCACTAATAGAGGATTACTATACTAGTCACATTAGAAGAGAATATAGCCCACAGTTAGTATAATATCTCAATTTATGATTAAGGGCTAATGACAATTATTATGGATAATTGTGAATTAAAGTGTGAATTATTATGTGTTTTGTGGCTATTTTAATTAATATGCCATAAGTGATAAAAATTGGAAGAATGGAATTATTGGCCATAAGTTAGTGATTAAGGGAAAATTAATTACTAACTAAGAGGAAATAAGAAGTGAGATTAAATGGTTAATGGAGGGATTAAAGTGGCTAATGGGTAATTTAATTTGAGGAGAACCAATGAAGAGGTGACATGTGTCAAGGTAGGAGTATGAGAGAGCATGGAAAAAGTCAAAAAAGGGATAAAATATTATTTTCTCTTTCTTCCTCTTCCTCCATTTCAGCTGCAGTATGGGGGAGGGAGTAAGATCATCATTTCATCTCTCTCCACACTCCATCTCTTCCTCACTTTCTCTCTCCTATTCATCCTCCATGGCTGCCAAGTGAGAGGAAGAAGAGCTTGTGATTTGGGTAAGTAAATGACCTCCATTGCTCAAGTTCTCTTTATTAATGTTGTTCCTTGAATGAAGAGCTTCATTTTGATGTGTATAGTTTGGCCATTGGTGTTAGTTTGAGCACCCACAAAATTTTGGAGATTGGTGAATCAAGAAATCTCTTTGGCAAAGTGAAGGAGGTACGTGAGACTAATCTATCTATCTAAGTTTTATACCAAATGAGTTAGATTTGAATTTCTGGAATTTTTGGCCCATTTTTCTTAGAATAGGGTCATTGGTAGTTTGACATGTTATTGGTATAGAAATGAGTGTTTTAGTATGAGTTTTGGATAGATAGATTGATTTGGGATGGAAATGGTATGTTTGGATGATTTTGGAATTTAGATGATTATATTGCCCTAACCAAAGCATGATAATGGAGTAGGATTTGGGTCATTTTGATGGTTCCATTGAATTCTTTGGATGTTTTTGTGTGGGAGTAGCTTTGGTAGAAGTTTTGGGTCCATTGGGATCATTTGGGCAAGTGTTAGGAAAAGTGGTTAGTTTTGCTATGTTTTCTGGTTTCTGATAAAATCACTCGAGTGAGAGTAAGTTCACTCGAGTAAGGGATGAACATCACTCGAGTGAGGGTGGGATCACTCGAGTGCGTTAGTGTATTTTCCCCTCTGGCCTTCGGTTTTCAGTTGCACTTCCGGGCGAGAGGCAAGAGTGTTGCCTTACTTGCAAGTGTTGTTGGTTCTCACTCGAGTAAGCCTTCTCTCACTCGAGTGCGGGTGTATTTGACAACATGATCTATCGTCTCGGGTTGTCACTCACGTCTAAAATTCAAGAGTGCGCTTTAACACTTACGAGTGTTAAGTTGTCACTCGAGTGAGGTCTTCTTCACTCGAGTGCTCCTCTTTTTTTAAAGTTCTTGTGCTCTCGGGCAAACACTTTCTGTCCTCACTTTCTAGCACTTGAAGTGCAATCCATAACATCACTCGAGTGAGGCCTTCTTCACTCGAGTGCAACAATGAAAAATCAGTTTTTATGCTTCCAAAAGGGGATCTTTAGGATAGTTCTTCCAACCCTTTAGGAGTTTTGTTAGGGGTATTTATGACTCTAAAGGAGCAATATGATAACCAATTAAGTATTAAGAAGTCATTGAGAGTTGGAATAGAGAATTGACTTTTCGTCCCTAATTATGAATATAGGATTTGACATTTGCCCTACTCAAGAGAGACCAGTGCCAGGACACGCTCAGAAGGATCAAGGTAGTGACTCTTCTCTCATGTTGTGTATGATACTTGGTATGCATGTTTATCATTGTGAATGTGTTATCGGCCATAGGGCATTACAGCACGAGCAGTTCAGCGTGAGCCGTCATAGGGGGCAATGCTCATGATACCTACCCTGGCCATTGTATCTGTCATTGTTAGTACCGATGCTGCGTTATGGAATCGTGGATTCCTGTTTGAGCATCCAGCCAGTGGGGATGCGTGTTATGAAATGTTTTATATAGATCCTAGCTGTGGTGATATATGTGATTTGTCCATATGGATATGCAATACAGGAAGCAGTTCAGCGTGAGCCATTGTAAGGGGGTGATGCCCATGATACCTACCCTAGCCATTGCAACTGTTGTTGTGATTGCTGTGTGTTGTATAAATGATTTACTTTCATGCTTTGATGTTGTGCATATTATGAGTGATTTGTTACTATAGGGATTCTTTAGAATCTCACTCTCCCAAAACATAAATTTTAGACAGGGCTGAAGGATCTAAAGGATCAGCTGTTTGTGTGGGACGAGAAATGTGAAAACTGTTTTGTGGAGCTGAAGGAGAGGTTGACGACGGCACCTGTGTTGATTTTACCCGATCCCAGTTTGACATACATTGTGTATTCTGATGCCAGTGGGCAGGGATTAGGGTGTGTCCTTATGCAGCAGGGACGTGTGGTGGCCTACGCCTCTCGACAGCTCAGACCTCATGAATTGAACTATCCCACTCATGATCTGGAGCTTGCGGCCATTGTATTTGCTTTGAAGATTTGGCGTCATTACCTGTATGGTGTGACTGTGGAATTGTACTGCGACCACAAGAGTCTCAAATATCTGTATGGTAAAAAAGAACTGAATATGAGACAGCGCCGCTGGATGGAATTGCTTAAGGACTACGACCTGGAAATAAAATATCATCCGGGTAAGGCAAATGTAGTCGCTGATGCTCTTAGCCGAAAGACTGTGCTCGTTGCAGCTATGATGATACAAGAAAGGAAATTGATTGAAGATTTCCGTGATTTAAATTTGACAAACCAGATCATCTGTGCCAATTACACTGTTTCTCAAGAGGAGAGTGATCTAAGGGCAGAAATTGAAGAAGCTCAGAGTCAAGATGACTGGATACAGCGCAACCTGGCTCGAATTGAACAGGGAGAAGTTCCAGGCTACGACCTATCGCCTCGTGGATTGGTTCGTTATCAGAAGAGAGTTTGCGTGCCACTTAGGGCGGAGTTGAGGCAGAAGATTCTGGATGAGGCGCACAAGAGCCAATATACTCTCCATCCTGGTATGACCAAGATGTATCATAATTTGAAATCGGTGTATTGGTGGCCAGGTATGAAGAGTGATGTGACCAAATATGTAGCAAGGTGTCTCACTTGCCAGAAGGTAAAGATCGAGCACCAGAGACCGCCTGGTTTACTTCAGAGTCCTGAGATTCCAGAATGGAAATGGGAAAGCGTGACCATGGATTTGGTTGTGGGATTGCCTAAGATCAGAAACTATGATGCGATCTGGGTAATTGTGGATCAGTTAACAAAGACAGGCCACTTCATACCAATCAATGCTGGTTATTCTCCTGACAAACTAGCAGAAATTTATGTTAGTGAGATAGTGAAACTCCATGGCGTTCCGAAAAACATCATTTCCGACCGAGATCCCCGGTTCACTTCAAGATTCTGGAAAGCATTGCATAAAGCTTTAGGTACTCAACTGAGATTCAGTACGGCTTATCATCCTCAAACGGATGGACAATCTGAGAGAATAATTCAGACGCTGGAAGATATGTTGTGAGCTTGTGTTCTTGACTTTAAAGGAAGTTGGGATCATTTCCTTCCACTTGCTGAGTTCGCCTACAACAATAGCTATCATGCGAGCATCCAAATGGCTCCGTATGAAGCATTGTATGGAAGACGGTGTCAATCACCAATATGCTGGAATGAGTTATCCAAAAGAAAGCTTTATGGGCCAGATTTGGTTTATCAAACCTCTGCACAGATTCGGATTATTCGTAAGAGGTTGCTTGCAGCGCAGAGTCGACAGAAAAGCTACGCTGACAGGAGAAGAAGACCTCTAGAGTTTGAAGTTGGTGACCACGTGTTTCTGAGGGTATCTCCTGTCACCGGTGTTGGGCGTGCAATCAAACGAAAGAAGTTGAGCCCGAGGTATGTTGGTCCTTTTGAAATCCTTGAGAGGATTTGACCTGTTGCGTACCAAGTAGCACTACCTCCGAGCTTGAGCAGGCTCCATGACGTATTCCACGTTTCTCAACTGAAGAAGTACCAACCGGATCCGTCTCACATCATTGAATATGAGAATGTTGAGCTACAAGAAAATTTCACATATGCGGTGGAACCAGAGCAAGTCATTGATCGAGAGGAGCGACGGCTCAGACACCGAAGCATTCCATATGTGAAGGTGATCTGGAAGGGAATGACTCAAAGAGAGGCAACTTGGGAAGCGGAGGAAGATATGCGAAGACGATATCCAGAGTTTATGGCTCAAGTTGTGTAACAATTTCGAGGACAAAATTTAATTTTCGGGGGGGGGGGGGTGGGGGGGAGAATTGTAATATCCTGGATTGTAATCAAGGATTAATAACTTCAAAGTAATGTAATTAATATTAATTGAGCACTTTTGAAGTATATATCGTGCATTGTGATAATCAGGGGCAAAATGGTAAATTTACCGACTGACTGGTTAGATACTATTGAGAACACTTCTTAGTAATCAAGATTAATGGCTAAGATTGAAAGACCAAGAGGTGGAATCCTATGCATGCAAGCTTATATGAAATCATGGTAGAAAGAGTAGGATGGTGCCAAGTGGCAAAACAAGGACCCTTGGATTAAAGTCAAGTTTTCAAACCTTTTTCTCTTTCTCTCCTCTTCCTAGTCGGTTTATGTATATGAGAGGCAATGAATCATCATCATCAATATCTCATTTTTCTCTCTCATCCTTCTCCATTTTTCGCTGAACAGGCTAAGGAAAGAGAAAGGGAAAAGCTTGAGTTTTTGGTAAGTTAATGCCTTCATATGCTCAAGTGTCTTTCATTAATATTGTTCATGAGGTTGAGGGCTATATTCCTATGGTTTCATAATTTTCATTGGTGGTGGTTGAGAGATTGAGAATTTTGGAAAGTTGAAGAATTGAAGAATTGACTTTAGGAAGAATAAGAGGTAAGAATTAGAAGCACTTTGGTATGGTTGCTTTGATCATTGGTTGAGTCTTGAGGACTTTGGAATTTGCCCTGATTTTTGGTAAATTTTGAAAAGCATGATTTGGTTAGTGTTTAGTGTGGAAATTAGTGTCATAGAGTGTCTTTGTGCATTTGGAATTGGCTTGGAATTTTGGGTTGGAATGGATTGCAATGTGTGTGTTGATTGGAGATGTTAAGGTGACATGTGGTGATTGTGGTAGAACATGCTCATGGATAATGAATATGGTCATTTTTTTGGCTCCAATGTGTTCCTTAAGCCAAATTGTGTGAAAATAGTATGTGATTTGAAATTAGGGACCATTGGAAACCAATTGGCAAAATCTGGAAAATCTGTCCAATGTAAGTCTGTTCTGGACAGTCAGATGGTGTGGACGTTTTGACTAGGCAAATGATGTTGAAAAATTATGAAACTTTCCAGTGTTAAAGTTAACATCTCAAGCTTCAAAATGGACATATATTTTGTGTCATTTCGCTTTTTGAACTGGGAGTTTGAACTGTCCAAAACTTGGCATCAAAGCTGGACCCTGTTTTGGTACAATGTTAGGTTTTTGGTAAATCTGGACTTTTGTGGTGATTTCTAGTTATGGCCAATATTTTTCCTTGAAAGAGGACTTAAATAGCTTTCATTTGGCTTTGTAATAACCTTATTTCGATTTTTCCTGAATTAGTTATGATTTTTGGAAGTTCAGCCAGAAACTGGATTTTCTTAGGCCGCAGCCCGTGGATTCTGGGCCGCGGCCCACCCCCAAAAATCTGTGTTTTGCACTTTTGAAAGGTGGTTTTGGGTATAGTCTTTCCCAACCCTTTAGGCATATGTTTAGACCTAGAATAGACACCTAAAGAGTTCAAATGATAACCAACTTAAAGTATTATAGAGAAAAGAACTTGGGAAAGAGATTGACGGGTTGTCCTTAACTTGGTTTACAGGATTCGATATTTGCCGTCCTCGTGAGCCCGCAGTGCCAAGAAACGTCGGGAAAGGATCAGGTAGTGACTCTCTCTCTCTCTTATACTATGTATAATGCTCTGTATGTGTGTGTTATCACAGTTATGTGATGATTCTTTGATGCTGCTGCGATTACAGCTGGTGATAGCTGTCGTTTACAGCGCAAGCTGTCGTTTACAACGCAAGCTGTCATTTACAGTGTAAGTTGTCGTTATTGTGATTACAGCGTAAGCTGTCGTGATTATTATTACAGCGAGAGCTGTCGTATTGTGCATACAGCCATGAGTGCTGTCGTTTGTGGTGAAGACCATGTATCTTTGAGATTGCTGCTGCTGTTGCTGGTTGTGATTTATATACATGCTTTGTGTTATGCAATGTGTGAGTGGTTTGTTACTACTGGGATTCGCTCGAATCTCATTCTTTCCTATGACTAACATTTTAGACAGGGTGTGTGGCTCAAAGGAGAAGCGGCCAACCCGAAGCACTTAGGATCTTTAGTGATACTAAGGATTTTTGAGATGTTGGTTATCTACTTTAAACTCAGGATTACTGTATATTTTGAATTAGGAATATTATATTCGATTTTGGTTGTGTAATCCCCTAGTGGATACTTATAAACCTCAGGTTATATGTATAGAACCCGGGAGTTGCCGGGGATTTGGTTATACACTCTGATATGATTGAATGTATATTAACTGCACAGGTAATTATATTCGAATACTGAAATTGAGACCAGGATGGGGAAAAAGAGTTTTGAAAGTTTTGCGAAAATTTTACTGTGAGACTGAAAGTTTAAAACGAGATTAAAGCATCCAATGGTCTCTAATCCGATTTAAATATGCATTATCGAATTATAATTACGTGTTTAAAAGCATGGGGTTACACTTTTGTCTTTTGGTCCTCCTCTTGTTCCCTTTTCCTCCAACCATTATAGCTTCTTGTAAAGCCTTCCATTTCCTCTTCCTTATCATCTCATGTCCCTAGATATATATCTACATCATTAGAGCCATGACAAATGAATATCCAAGGTGGCTACACTAGCCTCAAGTGCTTATCTCTAGCCTTGGAATTTAACTTTATTACACTTAGCCCTTAATTTCTTAAATTCGTATGTTAGCTTAAAGCTGCCAAAATTTTCCATAAACTTTGAAAATTCATATCTTTTTCTTGGAATATCCAATTGCAGTGGTTCAAAGTTTTATATGACTCTCATTAAGTCTATTTTGAAGGAAAAATATCTCCTTTAGCCAATTACATACACAGAATTCCAGAACTACAAATCAATTCACACACAAGCCCTCATATAACCCAGAGAATTATTCTTTACCCAGAAGGGCTATATCATATAGTCCCTAGAAAATCATTCTATCTTTCAAGCATTCTTAGGACTCTCACTAAGCTGGGCTTAGCAGTTTACTTGCTTTAGACTATTTCTCAAGCTTTTAGGCCCAAAATTTGGAATATTACACCAACATTGTCAATGGAATTTCAATCGACTATATTCTCTTTATCCTAGACAGATAGTGAGTGTAAGGTCCTTCCTTACATACCACTTATCATTGATATTAATCAGGGTAGCAATGTGCAGTTTAGCAGGTACATAGGAATAACATAGATATACTGATAAAATGTACATGATTATCTTAAAGAATTTCCCCCACATGGTGTGTTTATAGTAATTACAGACCTTAAATCATAATAGGGGTTTCAGATAACCAACGTCTTCACTTGATTTTGCCCGAAACCTTCAACTAATTTTAATCATGCCTTTAGAGCTATTTTTTACTGCTATAAACATTTTACATTTATGGAAAGGGTGAGAAATGAATCTCAATAGTAACAGACAACCGATCATAGAGAGTGTAATAATAAATATGCCATGTACACATACAGCAATATTACAATAACACCATTCAATTTAATTCAGTTCAGTCAGAGACATTCAGAGCCAACCACTATTGCAACCCCTACTCGTTCCGTACCTCATCTGGGCTCAAGACCACATACTGGGAATAAGTTTATGTACTAGTAGGCACTATAATTCGGTTCAGTGTACCCGTAGGCACTATGTATCATACATATTACAAAAGATGGCATACACAAAGCATATAAACATTGGCATAATGTATGAAAGATAGAGTTACTATCTTATATCCCTTTTTGCAACACAAAACAAGTTCTTCGAATTTCGTGTCAACGGCTTAAGCTATCAACAGTCAGGTCCTAAGATTCCAAATGTACAAGAATTAGGTTAATACCCATTCATGTACCACTCTAGACTCTTCCAAAGTGTTTTTGTTGGTTATATTAGTCTAAAGCTGAAAAATTACCAAAATGCCCCAAGGACTTGGTATAAGCCCTTTTGTACCCAGTCTGACTATACTTTTTTAGAAATTTTGACCTAGACTATTCTTACATATTTTCACCCAAGGAATCCTTTTTTTACCTCGGTTTTCTCAAAATCACTATTAAATGAGATATTTGTCATTGATAGCCCCGGTTTAGGGTTTTAGAGGTATTTTCGTAATTTCACTTTCTAGGACTTTTCTAAAAATGTGTTCAACATCAACCCTACACAATTTTCCCTCCTGGACACAATAGAATCATCAAATTTATGAAAATTCAGCCCCTCTCTAAACATGTCTGGCCAAAATATGGAGGGAAAAAGGGAAAATTTGAGTTTTTGATTTTCAACTCCAAAAGCTTGTTCCTTTCTACTCCTAATCCCTTAATAACCCAATTAATCACGTATTAAACAAGATTTTAGGAAATTTAGGCAGCATAACCCCTTAGGGTTTGCATTTCCCAAATTTACAAACCAACCAACAAACCACAAATCCAACTAGCATTTCCCAAATTTGAAGTTACCTTTTGATTTATTGGTTTCTCTCTCTCTTAGCCGACCAAACTCCCTCCTCAATCCTTGAAGATTAGCTTCCTAAACATGGTGATTTATGAAGAAGAAAATATTAGAGAGGGAACTACAAAAGTTGGAAGCCAAATTATAAGGAACAACAAAGCTTACCTTAAGATTTTCTCCTCCTTCTCTCTAGATGTTCTTGAGCTCACACACACACACTCTCTCTCTCTATCTTTCTCTTGGGGACATAAATGTGAAGGGAAAGATGAAGCAAATGCTTCATAAAATATCTCACTATTTTCCCTAATTATTTTTATTCAAGAAATTTGACTTTTATGCCACACTTTTACTTTGGCTTATCTACAACCAACTATTGTCTTAATCTCAATTGAAATTGAACCAATACCCTTCTCTTCCTTTATCCCATAAAATGACGTCCAAGAACCCTTCATAAACCAAGTTTGGGCTTCATCCATTTAGCTAACCACATGTACACATAATTATTATTTTATGATAATAACACATGTGCTCAAGTTTAACAATTATCATATAATTTCCTTGCCTTAAGATAATGACACTTGGCACATTTATGAGCCAAATAATTATTTTTCCTTCCTATTTTCTATTCCACAACTTACACAATTGCCATTTCATTCTTTTTTTTTCAAATTCGCGACAATTGGCAATTTTAGTAGATTTTCTGACCAAATTTTGAAAAATCATAACTTTATTTATAGAACTTCAATTGGAGTGATTCCAAAGGCTATATGACCCTTATTGTGTCTAGTTTCAAGAAAAAATATAGCCCTTAGCCAACTGAAAGCTCACACTTCCCAAAATATTTGTTTTTAAACATTGCCACGAATGTTGGCTAGTTTCATTGGGCTAACTTCAAAAATTCATAACTTCTTGTGTACAACTCCAAATAATTCCCATTAACTATCAAATTAAAGCTTAGGATGTCTACTTTCATCTGGTAGAAGTTTAAAAAAATTTTGTCATCATTTGGTCATCCAAAACTACATGACAAACTCACTGCCTCGTAGGAAATTTCACTAGTAGCAATGTTCACATTTCAAATTTTCAATATTTAATTCCTATGATCATGAATATTCAGCATTCCATTTCATTAAATGTTACAAATAAGTACAAGACTTATTGGTGAATAAAATTTGGGGTGTTACAGTGAGAGAATTTCACAAATTTTCGATCCTCTCATTCAGATGAAGGACTCTTTTAGATGGATGGGGAATATATCTGGAACATACACTTTACAGGATAGATATAGATTGCTCTTCTACTCCTCATCTTTCATGCAAGGAAGGCAACCCTCTCAAGTTACCAATACTATAACAAATTCATTTATTTGTTTGGAAGCTACTCAGAGGTATTCTTCCTTCCTCTAGTTTGCTCAAAATTAGACATATTGTTAATTCCAATGTATGTTCTTTTTGTTCCCTGAATAATGAATCTTTAGATCATCTATTCTTAACTTGTCCTTTTTCAAGGGCATGTTGGTTTGGATGCCAACTAGGTATTAGAATTGATGATCACCTATATTAGAGCTTATCTGAATGGTTATTTGTTTGGCTGGAAAAATATCAAGATAAAACCAATTTTTTATCTTACTTACCACAATTTCAACTATTAGAATCCTTGTGGTTTGTTCGAAATCAGATTTATCATGTAAGGACAAGCTTGTCGCCTTGTCAGGTCATACAAAGGGCACATAGGATGGCGCTAACTCTTACCTCTTAGAGCACACAATCAAACCATATCAATATATGTCCCAGACGAGCTGATAATACCTTAGTCCAAAAAATATTGTCCATATGTTCATCATGTACTATTGGCTGCTCTCATTTCATTTATTGAGATCTACTTATCGAAAAAAGGCTTAAGGACTTGAATTCAGTCCCGAGATCATTTGGTTGTAGAATGGTCAAATTACCCTCCTATTAAGTTGGGTGCTCTCCAATTGCAGCTGATTGCTTTGCGTAATGCTCTGCACTTTATTCTACATCAGAAATATATTCCAAATACAGAAGATCTTTCTGTTTTGTCAGCTGACTAGGATTTCCCATGTGAAAATTATAGTTTCCAATAGGACAATTCCTTGGTCTATGTTATGTTTACTATATGATATTCGATCGATGCTACAACACTTTGTAAGTTATAACTTCGTTATATAATGCGAATTCACTTTTCCATTGAAAAAAGCATAATGTATTGAATTTTGAATGTTATGAATAAAATTTTTTTATTACTATTATCATGTCATTATCAGTGATTATATTTTGTTTTATATAATAAATATTCACAATCAAAATAAAATAATAAAAAATGATTATATATAATAAAAAAATAAAACCAATACATTACAATTATTAATAAATAACCATTATATAGGTCCTTACTATATTACGGTTTGGAACCATTATATATATTGTGCTAAGCATATATAACACATGTATATATGACGGTTTGGAACCATAATTTATGGCCGATAATAACTATCATATTTAGGTGATTCTATAATAGTGGGGGTACCCTTCATGAATTTTGAAAAGAATGTTAAGAGTAATTAGGCGAGATAAATGTTTCGCTAACTAATTTCCTACATGGTATATAAATCAATACATTCTCTCTTAGAAAATGGTAAAAATCATCTGAGGTAGTTTGATACACATAAAGAAGGTCATTAGATGTGTTGGTGAGGAGGGTAAAACAATTGCATGGAATCTTCTCAAAAGGAATAGGAGAATATGAGAAAAAACACTCAACAAAGTTATTAAGTGAAACATGATAGTTAACATTATTTTAAAATATTTCTCTATTGATTGAGTAACCTACTCCAATTTGGTGAGATAAGGATCATCATTGTTGTTGTAGTATTGAGGATAGGAAATTTATGAAAAGAGCACTCCATTATTGTTTTGACTTTTTGTAAAAAAAAACACACACACACACACAAAATATTGTCCTATACACAAGTATTAGTATAAAGTAAAGATTATTTGTAATTATTTTTGCTTGTATGTGCGAGGGAGTTTTAACCTGAATGCATTGTGACCACACAAATACGGCACGTAGAATGAGGCGAGATGAAACCTGGGAATGTGGAATTTTGTGACATGAACACTCCATTATTGTTTTGACTTTTTGCAAAAATCCATATATATATACAAATCAGTATAAAACATTGTGTAGAAAATCGATCGGATCGGCCGGTTCAGATCGGAAACCGGTGAATTAGTCATTGATCTGGTCCTGTTGAGGATAAAAACAGGTTAATTGGTCAATTTGATCTGACCCAGTGTGAACCGGCCTAAACCGGAATGACCCAGATCAGTCACGGTTTGACTTTTTTTTTTTTTCCTTTTTTACGCACTAAATGAAGTCGTTTTAGCCTTTTTTTCGTAAAAAAAAAAATATTTTTCTGACATTTTTTTATTTATAAGGAGCTTTAAAAGAATTGTGGAATACTTTTTGCATTAGTTGAGGAAAAATATTTATATATTTAATGATATTTTTGTAGGTACTAGATTCAGAAGGCCACTATTAGTTGAAAAATAACTCTCATATAGTTTTTTGAATAACACATATATATATATATATATATATTTTTAATTAACCCCGGTTTAACCCCCGATTTAACCCTTGGGTTGACCCCGATCTAACCCCCGATTTAACTCTCGGGTTGATCCCGATCTAAACAACTGACCCTTAACCTAATACTTCGATCAGTTTAATATCCAATCCGGTTTTCAGTACCTTGGTATAAAGTAGTGATTATTTATATATATATATTTTTTTGGCTTTCCTGAGAGAGGGATGTGATCTGTCTTTCCTCGAAGGCGTTAGTGACGCAATGCTACCCTTGGAATGAAGCGAGGGATGAAACTTGGGGGTACGGGAATATATACCTAGGGAGTATCTTGGTGGATCCCCTCAGCATCAAATTTATTTTTATTAACTTTCAAAATATTTTAAAATTTTACTTCACCTTAAGAACTAAAATGAAAATAAATTTTGTGACCAAAATTTTAAAATTTTGTTGGAGTTTTAATGGCCGGCCTATATAGAGGCAACTCCAATGTAGTGGTTGCTAGTGGCCGGTCACCGTACCTCCAGCAATGATTAAACATTTTTTAAGAAAGCAAAGCAGAAGGTATTATTGTCGTTTTATCCATAAATTTTTTTTTCATTTTGATTGTTATGGTGCCGTGAAATTTCAGACTTTTTTGAGATTGATTGAAATAAAATTAATCATATAGGGTTAAGTGAAATTTTTCCATATAATTATATGCTAACCTTATGGAAGCTAGTCTGAATGAAGACAAAATAGGAAAAAAAAATTAAATATTTACTCCCCTTTTTAGCAAAATAGAAAGGGAAATGATTTTCAAAGAAAAGTAATGATAATGACTAGATCCCTTAAAATTATTAAATTGCATTGAAATCTTATGAAACATAGGTTATATTATTATAAATATGAAAATATCACTTTACCCTCATTTTTTTTAGAAAGAACAAAATGAATCAAAGAACAAATGGAAGTAAAATAGTCTTCTTTTTCACATTTAGAATTAACCTAACCCAGATCTCATAAGACTTCAATGTAATTTATGATTTTAAGGGACTATCTTGTGATTATTTCTTCTCCTTGAAACCTTTGTGTCATTCTCCCTAGTTTAAATAATATAAATAACCATAATATAAAAATATAAAAATTCTATAATTTATAAATCACCAACAGTATTTAATTTAAAACAATGTAACAGCCAACATCCATTATTTTTCAAATTTGTCATGCAAGTAAAATAGGAAAGAAATAAACATTGTCTCTCCTTGGTTAGGGAAAAAACAAAAGGGTTAAATGCCTATTTTGTTCTAGATGTGGCTCTTGAGAGTGAGGTGGTTATGTAAATTGTGATTGACAATCAAAATTAACTTTTCTGACAAATGAGGCAAAATTGCTTCCATTTTACTACTTCAGGGTATAAAATTGTTCTCAAAAAGCTTATAGGATAAAATTGTCTCTACGTAAAAACCTCTGGGATAAAATGAACCTTTAACCAAAAACAAAATAGTGATGGGTAGGAATCATATCATCATCGTTCCAACAATTAAAAGTTAGAACTAGAATTTTGATAAAAAAAAAATTAGAACTAAAATAAACGAAGAGAATGTCAAACCCAGCCAAGACTTCAAAAATTATTAATCTTCAATAATCAATTTACTTTGTAGATGACGGGGATGCCTTAGAAATTTCATCGGCTAGTAGTGATAGCTGCACCGAAAACTACAAACAAAACGCCACGAATTTAGCTTTCTCCTAATCACTTTTGTCATCGACGCGCAAAATATTTACCGTAAGAGACGGTGTTTAGGGTATAAAATAGTACAATTATTTGAGTGATGCGAGGTCTGACTTTGTTATTAGTTTTTTATTTAGAAAATAAACAGAGAAGCAAAGTAGTACAATGCCCACATATATTAAATTAAAATTTTCCCTTATAAAATAAAGAGAATCAAAGTAGTACAGTGTTCCTATCTATTAAATTGTATATATACATGTGTGTGAGAGCCTTGAAGCAGATCCTAGGCGCATAGAGAGAGAGTGAGCGAGATCAGAGAGATGGAAACGCCATCGAAGGAAGAAAGCAACAATAAGCTCTACGAGCGAAAGGTATCGTGGGCAAAGCTCCGTCGTGTTGACTCCTTCAACTTGGAAGCTGGAAGAGTTTCTGAGGCTCAAAGCAATCACGCTAAGGTACTAATAACAACCCTTCTCTCTCTGATTTGGGGTGTCTGCTGCCTCTTCTTTGTTCCTTTAATTTTCTCCAATGTAACTTTCTAAATATTTGTTCTTGTTTATTTTAATCATTTGATTTTACATGAGTGTTGTATTGATATCTTATAGATAAAAAATAGTGTTGGTTTCAATTTTTTTTATGTTTTGTTAAAGATTATTTGAGGTGTATGCTGCCCTTAATTTTTTCCAACTTTCTAAATATTCTTTTTTTTTTTATCATTAGATTCTACGTAAAATGAGTAATGTATTGATAGACATTCAAAATCATTCTTTCTCACAATACACATTTTGTGATGATTTGTTGTTGTAATTGAATCTTAATTTCAATCTGTCCACAACACACAGTTGACTTGGAAAGTGACTCTAATTCTGGCATTTCAAAGCTTGGGGGTTGTGTATGGAGATATTGGTACGTCCCCACTTTATGTGTTCTCTAGTATTTTCCCCGATGGGATTAATACTAATGATGACATTATCGGCGTCTTGGGTCTTATCATCTATACCCTCATCATCATCCCTATGCTTAAGTATGTCTTCATCGTCTTATGGGCAAACGACAATGGAAACGGTAACATCTTTACTTTTTATTCTTTTTATTCTTATTATTATTGTGCTTCAATTCTTTCTTTTCTTTTCTGGTTTGTATTTTATCAATTCGTTGTATTGCTGATAATTATCGATAATGAAAATAAAGATAAGATTTAAACTTTTTTTTTAAGCTACAGTTTACTTTTAGTCCTTCATAGAGTTGCTTAAAGGCTTTATTTTATAGTTCATGTAATTTATATAGTGTACTTTTAGTTCTATAATCTTTTAACACTATTGTTGTCATTCATAGAAAATGCTGACTCAACAATTTAAATGATGACCGTATAACTAATAAAGTATGCTTAAATTTTATTTTTTTATTAATTTTAATGCAATTTATCTTTATTAATTTTATTATTTTATAAAAAAACGATTTAAATATAAGCGTACTTAGTTGTTTAAATTTCTTTAAATTGGGAAAATGACTATATAATTAGATTACATGGAAAAAACTGAAAAAAATTTCTTTAGGTGAAAAAGGACCAAAGATAATGAGCTTTTTATTATGTGAAATTGGTTTTAAAATTATTACTAATGACATTTAAAATTTAATCATGCTTTTTCTGGCCGAGTCCGTGTCTTTTTCTTAAAGTATACTTTACCCTTCTTCTTATTAATCAGTTTGACATAAAGTATATATGAACTTGTTTGTTTGTAGGCGGAGCGTTTGCGCTCTATTCGTTGATATGTCGCCACATGAAGGTGAGTCTCATTCCAAATCAACAACCAGAGGACAGGGAGCTTTCAAACTACAAATTGGAAGAACCATCCAGCCAACTTGAACGAGCTGAGAAAATAAAAAGCAAGATAGAAAATAGTAAACCTGCGAGGATTTTTCTTGTACTTGTGACCATTATGGGAACTTCCATGGTGATTGGAGATGGGGTTCTTACGCCTTCAATTTCAGGTTCTTGAATTTCATTTATAAATGCTTATATTTAGACCAATTAATATTTTGTGTACCCCCAAATTACATCGCTTAATTAATTAATATCTGACCACTTTGCTGCCTAGAGTTTGACTTATACTTACTATGCATGTAGTTCTTTCTGCGGTAAGCGGGATCAGTAAATCCTTGGGTGAAGGTACGACTTACATATGTGTGAATTCCTATTTAAATGTTGAGTCCCACATTGGAAAGCCTAGCAAGTGGAGGGATTTGGGGTCTCTTTGACACTTCTCTACTGCCCTTTAGTTTTCCCCAATTTTCCAAATGTTTTTCTTGTTTCTTTTAATCATTATATTATATATAAAACATAAAACGAGTGAGATTTGATATGTTATGAAAAAAAAATGGTACAATTTTCAATTTTTTTTTCATTTTTCAAAGATTGCAGTTTTAAATTAAAAGGAACCACATAATTTTAAAGTATTTTTCTTTAAAGAATCATCAAAAATTGAAAACTGCACCATTTTTTTGCCCATAATAAATCAAAATGGCATTCATTTTATGTAGAATATAATAATTAAAAGAAATAAGAAAAAAAACACTTGAGAAGTTGGGGAAAATTGAGGGGCAGTGTACATTCCAAAATCCCGAGTGGAATAGGGTTTGTAAGTTCTACAATTCTCTCTTCATAGTAAGTTAGTTTTTTGGGATGTATTCTTACTTTGAGCTTATGATCATTACATTGATGCTTTTGTTGAGAGGATGTTCATGGGAGGGTTACCCACAAGGGGTTTTGGCTGGCAAGAGACAAGTGAAATATCGTGGTGTGGAACCACTGGAGATGTCACTTCTTAACAGGGGTCGGGGATTCTTACAAGTAGAGTAGGGTTTAAGTTTAAGAGCCTCCCCTCTTAATCAGCTAGTCTTTTAAGACGGGAACCTCCTTTAAACTTATGTACTTTTGAACTTAGGCAAATCAATTCGAGGATTAGGTAATCGTAGTTGAAAATTGGTGGATTTTTAATTAATTTATTTTGAATATTTCAGGAGCTGTTGTGGGAATTACAATTGGGATAGTGATCGTCCTTTTCTCAGTCCAACGATTTGGGACTGATAAAGTGGGAATTACATTCGCTCCCATTATTATTGTGTGGTTTACATTCATCGGTGGCATCGGCCTTTACAATTTATTCAAATATGACACGGGGGTATTGCGTGCTTTCTATCCAAAATATATAGTTGACTACTTCAAGAGGAATGGTAAGAAAGGATGGATGTCACTTGGAGGAGTATTTTTATGTATTACAGGTACGTTGCTATTGTTTAATCGTCTTTAATTAATGCTTTGAAACTTTCATGTTCCCCTTAATTCTAATTTCTGATTAGAGTGTTCTACAAACAATATCAGGATCCGAAGCCATGTTTGCTGACTTGGGTCACTTTAACGTACGATCAATTCAAGTAAGTCCATGTCTAATTTTCACCTAACATTGTCTTCAGAAGTTTAAAAGCTTAAATCTCAATATGTGCTATAAATCATTCTTTTAGCCTTGCTTTTTTTCTTTTTTCTGTTTTTACCTTGTATGTGAACATCGAGAATGTTTTCCTCTTTTTGAAAAACAGTGAATTAGCTACAAAATTCCGTCACTAATTTATTATAGTGACAGTCTCTATTTAATGAAGAAATTATCAAATTCCGTCACTAATCCATGATTTTTTTTTTTAATAATTATGAAACTCTTTTAGTTATGTTCTCTCAAGTTGCCTTATCCCTTTTCTCAAGGATTCTCAACTATGAACAATATTGTTGTTACCAAAAATTCCTTGGCGAAGCAACAAAATTAAATTGACATACATGATAAATAATGTTGCAGATAAGCTTCAGTTGTGTGACATTTCCTGCATTGCTAGCTGCATATAGTGGGCAAGCAGCATATCTACGAAAGTTTCCAGAGAACGTGTTGAACACCTTCTATGATAGCATACCAAGTAAGTTTTGTTTTTAAAAAAAAAAAAAGGGACGGCTTAATGCACAAGTCTCCAAGAAGGTGGGGTTTGAGGAGAGTCAAATGTTTATTCATTATAAATTAAAGGGAGACATGTGCGAATGTAGATACAAACACTTGTATTTTTGGACTGCGAATGATTCATGTGTAACATTTGGCTGTTCAATTGTGAATAATACGCAGATCCTTTATATTGGCCAACATTTATTATAGCTATAGCTGCCACCATTATAGCGAGCCAAGCAATGATTTCGGGAGCATTTTCCATCTTATCACAAGGCCTAAATCTAGGTTGTTTCCCAAGGGTGAAGGTTGTGCATACTTCTGTCAAACACAGGGGTCAAGTGTATATTCCTGAGATCAACTACATGTTCATGCTCGCATGCATTATAATATGTGCTGCCTTCAAGACCACAGAAAGAATTAGTCATGCATATGGTAAAAGTGGCATTTCTTTTTAATACATCTTGTTTATCTAGCTAGTTTGATTTGGTTGAATTTTATTTTATTTTTTAAAGAAAAAACTCATATTGCATGGCATGTGATGCAGGGATTGCTGTGGTTGGTGACATGACGATCACGACATCGCTGGTTACACTTGTAATGCTAACTATATGGAAGACGAACCTATTGTGGATTATTCTCTTCGTTTTGATATTTGGCTGCACAGAGTTACTCTATCTTACAGCTCAATTAACAAAGTTCCCACAAGGAGGCTTTCTTCCTATCGTATCTGCTTTCTTCCTGACCATGATGATGGGAATATGGCATTATGTGCACAAAGAACGATACAATTTCGAGCTCGAGAACAAGATTTCCACAGAACAAGTAAATGAACTAATCAACAATTCCAATGTAAACCGTGTGCCAGGAATCGGACTTTTGTATTCTGAGCTAGTGCAAGGCATTCCTCCCATATTCCCTCACTTCATTGCCAACGTGCCATCAATCCACTCTGTGATTGTCTTTGTTTCTATAAAGTCTATTCCCATTAGCAGAGTTGTACCGGAAGAGAGATTCCTGTTTCGCCAGGTGGGACCAAGAGAGAACCGTATGTTCCGGTGTGTTGTGAGGTACGGTTACAACGACAGGATTGAGGATCCAGAGGAGTTTGAGACTCAGCTAGTTCAACACTTGGAAAGGTTTATTCATGAAGAAGATCTCATTGTGATTCGCGAGGAGGTGGATCAAGAAGCTCGAGTAAGCACCGAACAAGTTGGCGCTTTGGCTAAGAACGAACCAGAGAGCGATCACAAGGTGATAAAATCAGGGAAGAGCTCTTGTTCGCATAGAATAGCCCCAGAGCAAAATAACGGAATATCACGTGCCTCATCGGATTCTGCCCGCGCCACCTCAGGGCTGCAGAGTGTTGAAGAGGAGGTCAAGTTTGTAGAGAAAGCGAGGGAGAAAGGGGTGGTGTACTTGTTAGGGGAAGCAGAGGTGGTGGCAAAGCCTAATTCATCCTTTATCAATAAGATGGTGGTCAATTATATCTATCGCTTCTTGAGACACAACTTTAGGCAAGGGGTCACCCACATGGCTGTTCCTCGTAGAGGGCTTCTCAAGGTTGGAATGACCTATGAAATATGACGAAACTCCTTGTCACTTTTCTACTTTTGCTTTTGTGTGAATTTGCATCTTTATGTGTCTAGCTCCCTCTTCATAAATGAGAGGGACTAATATTATAATTTTAAATGTAAACTTAAATAGGAGGCTTGTAGTATGCTTTGGACATGATTTATAGGGATTAATCTTAGAGATGTGAAATCCTTACTCTTGAAATCTCATCCATGTAACTAAAACTTGGTTTATATTAATTAAAGATACTTTATTTATAAATTATCTCTCTGCGTGAGAGCATCACCTTACTTTTTTTCGTGAACATGTCATGTTGCTTCGTTTTGTAAGCACTATCACCATCTTCTACCTCTTTTCCACACCTCTCCTACTTTGGTACTCTATTCCAACAGTGATTAGGTGAGGCCTGTAACATCCCAAAGTAACTATAGTTGAAAACCCAACTCACGCGAATGTGATTGCCAATAAAAATGATGAACCATTTGAGTGTTTTCAATTTGGAGTGAAGAAGGGACCTCCCAAATCACTATGTATTGTGTAAATGGCTTGAAAGCATGATATGGAAGACGAGATTGAATGGAAGACGAGATCCGTTCAATCTATTGTGTTTGGACAATTTCACACGAATCACGTAAAATCAGGAGAGATCCGTTCAATTGAACGAATAAAGAATCTTTACAATAATTTGATACTGAAAAGTGAACTGAGGCCAGATAGATCAGATCTGTCCCACGCATAATCTGCCCGCTACCTTCATATAATACACCACAGTATTAATTAGACTTGACTTTGGATGGAAGTCTCTACTGAGTTTTACAAATTCGACAAAGAACTACTAGGTTGTTTCGAATGGCCTTCGGCGCTATTATTGTCTCGATCCTGGAAGGCCCAAGAGGAAATAAGGTGATCGGCTATGGCAAAGGGACCAGGAACAAACATATGAGCAAGTTCACCACTTTCGAGGTTGAAATCTGCAGCCCAGCTCTGATTCTTTTCCACTCCCTTGCACATTTGTTCTACCGTAGCTGCTGCCGTACTTTGGGCCTTCTTGTACTCAGCATATGTCAAAGCTTTTCTTACGCTTTCTCTACTGTGCCACTGAGCATCTACACAAGGAAGGGTGTGAAACGGGGAGAATCAAATGCTTTTCGAGATCTCAATCACTTTGTAATTTCACGAAGGCAAATGCTATCTAAAAAGAGGATGAAGATTCCCAATAAAGAAATGAAATACAGGGAAATGATGGGGCAAAATTGAGGACAAAGTGCCTTAAATATTTTGAAGGTTTCACCTACCATTGTCTGTTTGCCCACTCTTGCTGACAGTGTCAAGAACAAAGAAAGCTTAACAATAATGACATCTTGTACTTCCAAAAGTAGTGAATTGTGTTTGTTCTAGGAATTTTTTCAAAAAATTAAATAGAAAAAAAAAGCTCATGTTGAATACTCCCTCAGTTCCTTTTTATAAGAAACACTTAACCAAATTACATTGATTAAAAAAATTGGTTAAAGACAATAAATATGTAAAAATTATAACATTTTTTTTCTCAAAATACCCTTATTTATGGAGAGGGAATAAGAGAGAGAATAAAGAAATTATTAAAATAAAGACGATTGTGGAAGAGAGAGAATGTGAGGTGGAAAGAAAAGCTTTGAGAGCTGTGACAATAAATTTATTGATATTAAAATGAGTAATTAAATGGGGCTAAACTGGGAGACTAATAAAGAACATTTTAGACATTCTCTAAATCTTTCTTATAATTAGGAATAAAGGATATGTGGTAGTCGTTTCTTACAAAAAGGAATAGAGGGAGTATTTTAGATTTAGCAAACACTACTACAGAATTGAGATATAACCACCCCCAAGGACGTCCCAAATTGAAAATTGGGTGGTTAAAAAGGGAGGCGGTGGCATTTTCATAATTATACATATGTAAGGGAACCTTTAGGCGTCCCAAATTTAAATTTGGGACGCCTAAAGTGCTTCCAGGCGCGAAACATAAATTTCGTAAATTTTTTTTAGCGCCTAGAGCTGGGATTAGACGTCCCAAAAGAATTTTGGGACGCCTAAAGTCTGGGTTTAGGCGTCCCAAAATCATTTGGGACGCCTAAACCAAGACTTTAGGTGTCCCAAATGGTATTTGGGACGCCTAAAGGCGTCCCCAAGGCACATGTCAGACACTTGTCTGACATGCGTCTTCTCATCAACCATCTCCTCTTCACTTTACTCTTTTACTCCTCCCCACCCACCGTCGGCTCCCTCCTCCCTTCTTCTTCCTCTTTGTTTTTCTTCAACTCCTCCCTCCTCCGTTCTTCTTCCTCTTTGTTTTTTCTTCAACTCCTCCCTCCTCCCTTCTTCTTCCTCTTTGTTTCTTCAACTCCTTTGTTTCTTCAACGCACGCAACCAGTTGACCCTGCTGCAACTTCACCTCCTCCACAGTGTGTAGATTTTTGCTCTCCTCCACCTCCTTCCTTCCATTGTTGTGCACACCACCGTGGATCTCCAACGTCCTCTCCAGCAAACTAGTGGGCGCCCTTGATCAGGTTCGTTTATTTTCTTCTTGTTTTTTTTTGTAACAGAATGGTATGTATATTTTGTTTTTGAAATATAAATTTACTTGAAATGGTTGAGATTGTGCTTATATATTGCTTATATTGAGATGGTTGAGATTAGCCTGGTGTGTTTGGTGTCTTATATTGCTTAAATTGCATGTATTCGGAAACTCCCGTGCAATGGTTTATTTTCTTGTTTAAATATAAATTTACTTGTGTATACCATTAATTAGTATATATAATAAATTAAAATATGATTTTTTTAAATTAAAGAAATTCTTGTATTCCAAATGAATTATGAAGAATAATTCAAGCCAAAACTAAAAAGAAAACCATAACCCCAATATTCATTAAATGATTTTTATCTAAATATTTTCAATAAAACAATTTTATTTTTGGAAGAACTCAACTTAAAATTGTTTTGTTAATATGAAACTCGTTTTTTTTAAATCTTCCAAACCTCAAAAAAATTCTTTAATTTAATCTTATTATATTTATTTTATTATACATTAATGTTTATATACATATACTTATTAAAAAAATAAGTTACATAGCACTGAAACCCTTTTAAGAAGAGAGAGGAGGCTAGAAGGGCAATAAAGTTATTAAGCTCATATTTTAAAATCCTAAATTGGGTTGATAACTTAATTAGGCAATCCCATCATATGTCGTTGACAATTGTACTAAACATGTGGATGTTATTGGGAATGCCTTAGGTGGTAACAAAATGGATCATAGTTGGATGAATGCTTTGAGAATTAGTGAAGAATATGAGAAAGGGGTGGAAGAATTTATTGAATTCGCTAAAAAGAATGCTCCTGCAAAAAATGGGAAGTATTTTTGTCCTTGTGTCAATTGTTTGAATGAGAGTCGACGGGATGTTGATGTCATAAAGGATCACCTACTTTGTGATGGAATAAATCTGCGATACACAAGGTGGATATGGCATGGTGAGGAAGTAATGAATTGTCCGTCGCACAGGATGGAAGATGTGGATATCATAGGTGAAGATAGAATGGAAAAAATGATTAACGATGTTGAGGCAGAATCCTTTGCGCAGTCGCAGGAGTATGACAGCCTGCGGAGTGATGCAGAGACACCATTGTACAATGGTAGTAAGTACACGCGGCTGACGAGAACATTACATTTGGTTAACTTAAAGGCAACTTGTGGGTGGACCGATAGTAGTTTCACATTGCTGCTTGAACTATTGTGTGATATGTTTCCAGAGGATAATGTACTTCTAAATCGTATGTATGAGGCCAAGAAAATCCTGTCTACGATGGGTATGGAGTATAAAAAGATACATGCTTGCCCTAATGACTGTGTACTGTACAGAAATGAGTATGGAGGTCTTAGTGAGTGTCCTAAGTGTAAAACTGCACGATACAAAGTGAAAAAAGATGGTGGTTGTGGTGATGTGACAAGTAAAAGGCAACCTTTAAAGGTTATGTGGTATCTTCCAATAATATCACGTTTTAAACGTTTGTTTGCGACTGCAACAAAAGCGAAGAAGTTGAGATGGCACTCTGATGAGAGAATATCTGATGGAAAATATCTTCGGCACCCAGCTGACTCTCCACAATGGCAAAAATTAGATGAAATGTTCCCTCAATTTGGCAGCGAGCCGAGAAACCTACGGCTTGGGCTTTGTACAGACGGCATCAATCCGTATAGAACTCTTACTAGCACATATAGTGCGTGGCCGGTTCTCCTTGTAATATATAACTTGTCCCCCTGGCTATGTATGAAACGTAAGTATATGATGCTATCTATTATGATTTCTGAACCAAAACAGCCAGGGAACGATATTGATGTCTATTTGGCGCCTTTGATTGAGGACTTGAAGAAGTTGTGGGAGGAAGGCGTAGATGTGTTTGATGCTTATAAGAAGGAGTCTTTCAAGCTACGTGCAATGATTTTCACAACGATAAACGACTTCCCTACGTACAGAAACTTGTCAGGGTACAGCGTGAAGGGTCACAAAGCATGCCCAATATGTGAAGCAGACACACACTTCCAACAACTAAAGCATGGAAGAAAAACTGTCTACCTTGGCCACAGGAGGTTTCTTCATCGGTTCCACCCATATCGTAGGCTAAGAAAGCGGTTTAACGGCTTACCGGAGCATGGAATGGCTCCAAAATCATTAACTGGAGAGGAAGTCTACAGTCGAGTGGAACGTATCAATGTCACTTTTGGTAAGAATCAGAGGGTTGCGGGTGAGAAGAACATATGGAAGAAGAGATCCATTTTCTTTGATCTTCCATATTGGCGTTCGCTTGACGTGAGACACAGTATTGATGTGATGCATGTGGAGAAGAATGTTTGTGATAGCCTTATCAGTACGCTTTTGCACATACCAGGGAAGACTAAAGATGGGATTAATGCGAGATTAGACCTTGTCGAAATGGGAATAAGAGAACGGTTACATCCACAACTAAGAGATGATGGTAGGAGGGCATACATGGAGCCAGCAGCGCATACACTATCAAAAGCAGAGAAAAGAAGTTTGTGTGGGTGTTTGTATGAAATTAAGGTGTCGTAAGGGTATTCCTCGAATGTGAGAAGATGTGTCTCAATGGACGATTTGAAGTTAGTAGGAATGAAGTCCTATGATTATCATGTGTTGATGCAACAACTATTACCGGTAGCTATTAAAGGCATAATGAAAGATGAAGTACAAACCACCGTGATAAGATTGTGCGTTTTCTTCAATGCTATCTGTAACAAAGTCATTGACACTGAAACGTTGGATGAACTAGAAAATGAGGGTTACATTATTTTGTCACAACTAGAGATGCATTTTCCTTCTTCATTTTTTGATATAATGGTGCATTTGGTAGTTCATTTGGTAAGGGAGGTAAGGCTATGCGGTCCAGTTTACCTGAGGTGGATGTACCCTTTCGAGCGATACATGAAGATCTTAAAAGGGTATTCTAAAAATCCTTATCGACCAGAAGCCTTAATAGTAGAAAGATATGTAGTTGAGGAGGCTATGGAGTTTTGCAAAGATTATATGTCAGGGAAGAAGGAACAATCTCGGCATGAAGAAGGGAGAAGCAAGGGAACACGAGGACTGAAAGTGAAGAATGTTCCTCGTGAAGAGGTGTTGCAAGCCCACCTGTATATCCTGAATAATATGGAAGAAGTTCAACCTTACATAGATGAACACAGA
Source organism: Inga oerstediana (assembly GCA_963210345.1). NCBI lineage: Eukaryota > Viridiplantae > Streptophyta > Magnoliopsida > Fabales > Fabaceae > Inga > Inga oerstediana. The sequence continues at coordinate 35,852,741 of OY723407.1, read as the reverse complement.
AAGACTTTGAAGAACAAGAACCCAAGGAAGAATGACATGCAAATTGCTATTGAGCAAAACAAGACATTCATGCAGTGGTTCGAGGAAAAGGTTTTGCACGAGACCGGTGTATCTGAGACAATCGAGTGGCTAGCTTGGGGGCCTTCATTTCAGGTCATTACTTGGACCGGTTATGATATAAATGGCTATTCTTTCTATACGAAAGAGCAAGATGACAGAAGTACCATGCAAAATAGTGGGCTCATGGTAGAAGCTGAATCTATGCACTTTTCCAGTTCGAGAGACAAAAACCCCATATTAGCATCTATGGCCTATTATGGAGTTATAGAAGAAATATGGGAGATGACATACAACAAGTTCAAAGTTGCTTTATTTAAATGTAAGTGGGTTAGCAATAATGCCGTGGTAATAGATAAACAATTTGGATTTGTCTCAGTTGATCTTCGAAGAGTTGGCTATAGAGACGAGCCCTTCATTTTAGCAAGCCAGGTGAAACAAGTGTTTTATGTCACCGATCCTGCAAGCAAAAACATGTCCATTGTCCTTAAAAGTAAAAAACAGAAGTATGGTGATCCGACCTTCAACCTTGATGACATACCACCTTTCACAACAACTACACCTCGAACAAATGAAGTAGAATTGGTAGATGATGACGAATATGCTGTAAGAAATGACCATGGTGAAGGACTATGGGAAACAATATAGAGTAAGACCTTAATTTATAAACGAGAACTGTGTTTTTTCTGTTTTACTTCTCGCTTAGTATATTTTGTTTTCATTGCAATTTATTTACGTTTCTGATGTCACTTTTTGTGTTAACAGGAATATGGACAACTCTAGTGATGACGAGAGGCGTAGAGATGACGAAAGCTCTAGCAATAACGAAAGGCCTAGAGTTGAACCCCCTGCAAGAAGGAGGGTTAGAGGCTGTACAAAGATGGGAGCATTGGTTGCACGTCATGAACATCAACAGGAGAGGCTGCATATAGACTTCGATGACAATCTGAATCCAGTTGGTCCTGAGGAAGCTTCATTAGCTACGTAGGACTTTTGGCTCGAAGCAAAGTGCGCATTACCTACGATAATTGGAGATTGGTTCCCCCAAAAACGAAAAACATGATTTGGCAGCAACTTTTGGTATGTAAGTTTTGATGCATTGTAGCTTTGTTCTTATTGTTTGAAATATAATAATCTTATGTTTTACCTTGCAGCAAACATACGATGTCCCAGACACCACGGAGATGTATAGGCACTGGATGGATGAGGTTCGTGTACGATGGAAAGGTTTCAAGAACAAGCTAACAGCACGGTACATTCGAGGGGCCCTTAGGGGTCAGGATCCATGTGCACAGTATACGTATTTGTCTCCAGAGGACTGGAGGTTGTTTGCGGCATCACGAGCAGATCCTGAGTTTTTAGTAAGATTTCTATCATCATGATATATAACTTGTAATTTTCATATACTTTATATTGTTGATTTATTTTTTGTTGTTTTTCATTCATAGAAATTAAGTACAACAAATGCCCAGAGGCAAGCAGAAAATAAATATCAACATTTCATGTCTCGCGGTGGATATCGGAAGCTTGAGCGGCAAATGATGGTAGAAGAGTTAGAGAAAATGAAAGAAGCAGCGGAAGCTGATCCTAACGTTGTTATCCAGCCACCGGCACCTCCTCCACATCATAAAAAATGGAAAGCAGGGAGGATTAAGGCTGGGAAGTACATAAATCCGACTGTTGCTGAGGTTGCTGCGAGGATTGTAAGTAGTTATACCATAAGTACCTAATTTTTTACATATCGCGAGTGGTTTCGATACATTTACGATAAACTGCATGCTACAGGATGACCTGGATGAGCAGAGTAGCCAAGGTTCATTCAATCCAAGTAGACGGATGGACATCTTGTCAACGGCTATTGGGAAGGCAGATGACCTTAGTCGTGTTCGAGGAGAGACACGGGGAGTTAGTGCCGCGAGATATTTTGGACAAGACCCATGTTATTCGTCACAAGTTGGACCTAGTAAGGACGTTGTGGCCAAGATTCGAGAGGAGCTCGAACGAGAAATCGAGGCCAACCTTCACGACAAGCTCCGACAAGAGCTATTGCCAGAGCTTCAACTTGAAATGGCAAAGATGTTTGAAGCACAAAGGGCAAGGGACGAGCATAGAACTCAGGAATCCCCGGCCTTCAATAGCACCAGAGGAAGTTACAACCCTCTGGAGCAACCACTTGGCGACCCTTCTCCCACTCCAGTGTCGGGAGACCCTTGCACCCTCTATTTGGATGATCCACTATTGTGTGTTGTTGCTGATGCTCTCGTTCACACACTTGCTACCACCCACCATCATCAGCAAATTCCGGAGGATTTTCGTAGGGTGAATGTGACGAGTGTTAGAAAGGGGGAAGGAGGTACAGCCATCCCTGTTCCTGATCCAGAGGTTGGCACGTTAGGTCAAGCGAAAGGATCTTTCATCCTTTGGCTTCGCAATCTTATTGGTTCAGACGCAACACCTCCAATGGTAGGAATTACCTTACTGTTACTGAAAATCTGTTGGCATCCTAATAACAATTTGTTTTTTGATGTTCTAAAAGGATGACGAAGCTGCGAGGAAATGGCCCTACTTAGCACGGCTGCAACAGATCTACAAAGGCATTAAACAGATTGACTTGAAGATGCCTCCAGGGATTGTGGGCCAAGTGGAGTATCCCTACACGATTGACAATACAGATCTCAAGCAGTTTATCAGGTTGGAGGAGATAGATGCAGGCTGGGTGAAATTTGCAGTCCGGTAAGTTTTTTTTCAATTTTCCCATAGAATTCATTTAGTGGTTTTTTGATTTCATACATTCAATAATTCATTCCTTATTTTAATTCTATTATAGCACTTTGCACGGTCTCTGCACAAACATGGAAAGACGTGATTGGTATGGATTCTTATGTCCTGCGAATACGACAGGGGATACTTGTACTGTGGCGCATAGGACTCACTATGTCGGCTACGCAATGGGACAGACCAAACTTCGTTGTTATCTAGCACCCATTGTTCAACGGTTCGTATTTACATTTTGTCAATTTAAGAAGTTTAATAAATAATTGTCTTCTCATCTAACTTCATTTTAATGTGTACATGTTGTTAAAGTTACCACTGGAGTTTGTGTATTATATGTCCCCGCCGCAATGTAGTCTATTGGTTTGATCCCTTGAGTAAAAAGCCAGACAAAGATACAAAATCCGTCTTCGACACGTAGGTTATTCTATTTGTATTTCATTGACTCTTAAAAAAATGAATGGTTCTAATTTCTGTTCATTTTGCTTTTCATGATAGTGCTTGTCAAACATATAGAGTCCTAGGTGGGTCACGCGAGGGGACAGTTGTTAAAAAGCCAAAGTGGTTTTATCCGATAGTAAGTACATTCGATCCTAGCTAATTGTTTCATTGACGGTTCTTTTAGACATACCTTTATTGATTTTAACAACCAATTGCATCCCTTTGATTTAAAGTGCCCTCGGCAACCTGGCAACACTGAATGCGGATATTATGTTATACTTTATATGTATAACATAACTCAAAGTGGAATTACTAGCGATTTTGAAAAGGTAATCACTTCTTCATTCTCAAATTATAATATTTTTGGTGTTGTAATCGAAATGCTAATTAATTCATTTGCTTTAGATTCATTTCATCAAAGCTTACTTTCTAATTTTCAGATTTTTGATAATGAAGATGCCTACCTACGTGAAGACCTTGATTTGATCAGAGATCTTTTGGCTGGACATCTTCTTCAACATATAGAGCAGTAAACTTTTTATTTTATATCAGCTATTGTAGTTGTGTGATGACAGCGTTTTGACACTTTCTGGTTGTTATTGTTGATATATATAGTAGTAGGTTGTATGAGTTGTTATTGTATGTATATATAGTAAAGATTGTAGTGCTGGATGTCCTTACCAGTTTGTAATGGACAGTGTGGTTTATGAATCCATCTTCTATTCTGTTTCTGCAGTTTGAATTCGCTGGGTAATACAGAATGTAAATCATGGTATAAAAAAAACATAAGTTTTAGACGTCCCAAATTAAGAATTGGGAGGTCTAAAGTCCCACCCTGGGGGGACTTTAGACGTCCCAAATTTCATTTGGGACGTCTAAAGTCCCACCTTAGACGTCCCTAATATTTGGGATGTCTTTTCTTACAACTTACTACGCCCCCAGTATATACGTCCCCCCGTTTTGGGACGTTAAAGGTGCCAAATTTGGGACGTTATAACCCCTTTTTGTAGTAGTGAAAGACCTCAATAGAAATGCACCACTGATCAATCACACTACATTCCCTGATGTATAGTGTCAAGGGGAATAGGTGAATGAAATTAAGGGCTCAAGCTCAATTTACCTTCTAACTCCTTGTCCACATTTACTTCGAGGGATTTCGCATATGCAATGAACCCAATCATGAGTTGGCAAGGCATGCTGTTTGGTCCAACTGGAAATAAAGTGAATGAAAAAGACACTTTCAATGGACAAAAATAGGAAGAACTGAGAGTTATACATTCGTTAAGAGAAAAGTCAACACACAAAAATACACCCACAGCCACCCACCATTGTGCAAGCATATAGACATTAGCTATTTCAAAGGCTGACTAAAATTAAAAAACTAAATAACCTATACGTCTAAATACATATGCAAGACGTGAACAGTGATTCAGGCTAATATAACCGAGTTCCCCACCCAACAACAACTGATGGAACTTGCATGACAACCTAAAATGAAAAATATGAGAAAATTTGAGGGACACATTGGCATCCTTCATTGGCCAGATGACTAAGCAACGTCAAGCAAGGATGTTTGGAGGAATCAATATAGGGTCTGTTTGGCATAGCTTCTGGGAGGGACAATCGTACGTTTTCCAGAAAAAAGCTCAATGGGTATGTTTATGACCGTTAGGGAGAGCGGATGTAGCTACTGCACTTCAATGAAAAAAGCCACATTTTTTAGAAGCCCACTTTTGTAGCTTCTTATCCCTCTTTATCACGGTATATCATAATGGAAATGAAATATCCGTGTACGATGCTGTGGCCTGTGGGATCCATTCAAGCGCCCATCTTCTCTTACTTGATCCCAAGGCCAATTTTTATCAATTTATTACAAAAACATCATTTACTTGTTGATTTTAATAATTCACATGGCTTGAAATTGTGTATTTTTTTCCAACAATAATTTCATCTTTTTTATTTTATTAAATTTTTTTAATATTTTTTTACTTCAATTTTCACAATATGTACAACTAATATATATGTGTGTGTGTAGTATTTAATAAGATTTATACTCTTTTCAGTCATTTTCTATCTAAACAGGCTTTTCAAACTCTAATCCAAACAAATTCAAGATTAGAAAAAAAGTCACTTTTGCTACCGTTAATCCAAAAACAAATCACATTTATATTTTCACTTTTAATTCTACCTTACTTTTCTAAAAGTTATATGATAAAAAAAGTCACTTCTCTGCCGCTAATCCAAACGGGCACATAATATGCAACTACATAGTACAAACCTAAAATAAGCTCAAAAGTCTAATGATTAAACAATATCAAATTGCAAAGACATATTTCTTTCTCAGCTATTCACAAACTCAAAAAACAACATATCTTATATAATTAACCCCAGAATGAAATTATGGAAGCATGGAGTTAGATCAACACAAGCATGTAGCATAAATCATACCAGGCCAGGGCTGAGAACTGTGATACACAACTTCTCCCACTTCAATACCAGTCTCCTCCCGTGTTTCTCTTCTCACAGCCTCTTCTAAACTTTCTCCTGGCTGGGGGGGTTAGAATGTAAGCCAAAAATGTCAGGCGTGGAGAAATTTTCTGCGCATAAAATGGGTCATCAAACCAATAAAACAAGGATTTATTTCCCTTCTATAAAAAAGTTTGAACTTTCTAGACTTTAACATGTCTGCAAGCACAAGCTATACTCACCACAAGTATAATGACAAAATATACAAGAACTTTCAGAAATCAGATTATATTGACAGTAGATACATTAGATCTCCATCAGGAAAGAAAATATTTACGTCATTTGGTTTATTGACTATTATTATATACATAACAGTTAAATCATAGTTCCATCTATTTTATCATTTAGTCAACTTAAAATTCATAGGGAATTAAGTCACTATAAAGGAATAACTGTTAGATGATGCAGCAAAAATTTGCCTCTATAAAACCAGATAAGCAGCTCTACATTCTTGGTACAAATCTTGATTGTTTACTAAAAAGGGCACGGTCATTTTCTCGATCGATGACTAACATAATGACCACCTGCACATGATTGGATTAAAAGAGGTCAACAAAATACACAATCATCAACATAGATATTACAAGATGGAATTATAAGATGGAAAACCGGGTCAACTCGTGGATATATCTTTTTCTTGCAAGATTCATTTGAACATTGCTTCCGCCTCCCAGCATCGATAGGCAACGTTTTCTCTCCACAATATCCATAAAAACGTGATAAATTATGCCATTCCAGCAGTGCCCTTGCCTGGCCTAACCAAGTAATTTCATATGTTAGTTAACTGTTGGTACTGTGTACTGAAGTCCGAAAGAACGGAATGTAATAGGAAACAGTGGAGATGAAGGTTTTGCCTTAATTTAGAGATACTTTGAAATTAAGTAAGCCTTTACACATGCATGGTCTAACCCGGCTCAATTCGTCAAGCACAATATGGCTTCCATAAATTGGTAGGAACGTCCCAAAAAAAGAGGGAAAAAAATGAATGGAAATGGGGATCTTATTACATCCCTTACTACTCACAGTACTAATTTCAATTCCCTGAGGCCTCACCGAATTATAGAGTACATTGTAAACACCCTCCCGCCTTGGAGGTCACAAGTTTAAATCCTAGAAATGGCCTCTCTAATTGTGGGGATAAAGCTGTATATATCTATCCCTCCCCAGACCCCAGCTGGTAGGAGCCTTGTACACTGAGCTGCTCTTTAGTGTAAAACACCAAACACTAACGTATTATCATCCTTTATCCCAAATTTAAATTTGTGCTCCATATCTATTATGGGGTAACATGATTGCTCATGGAGCAGACTTTCATGCCTTACTCCATTTCTTCCCACAAATTTGATAATGAATATATAATTATCCTGTCTAGATTAAGTTGTTCTAATGAAATTTTCATCCCTTCTCTGATTTTGAAACTCTTCAGTTTTATTTGCCTCTTTTACTATGATTGCATTAATTTACTAATTAATTAGTGAAGAAAACCAAGGGTAAAAGAAAGGGAGAATTACATTCAGGTCCCAAGAAAGAAGAGAAATGAAGAAATGGTCCCTATAGAGTATAGATTGCAAAATGAAAAAATGGTCCCATGGAGTTGTCAATACAGGCTCCTGGAGTTATTAATGAGTTGTCAATACAGGCTCATGGAGTTGTTAATGGGACCATTTTTTCATTTTGCAATCTATAGGGACCATTTTTTCATTTTTTCTATTCCATGGGACCTAAATGTAATTCTCCCTAAAAGAAAAGAGAAATTGATAGACCTAAAGGGGAGGTATACATCAGGAGAAAGCCCAAACCTAACCAAAACACTCAGTTTCAGCAATTGGGCCCAAGCACACTAAGTTTCAGTAATTGGGCCCAAGCACACTCACTCAGCCTAAGGATGGTGTGCAGAATTAGTTTTCTAGGCTTGTGAGCTTAAGCGAGGAGACAAGAAGCAAGTGCATGGATTGGGAGAGCCTCTAACCTCTCTTGTGTCAGGAGAGTCTTTGTTCTTGCTATTTTCTACTTGTTGTTACTATTATTTCCCATTTCAGAACTGTAGCTGACAATATCAGCCCATTCTTTTCATATCTCCTCTTCCTTACCTCATTGAAGGTGTTACTATTTAATCCTAGTTATCATTCCGAAATAATGCGGCTGTGTTCTGTCAAATTTGGTATAAGAGCAGGTGCTTTTTGGGGCACAGAGGGAACTAGAATGGAGTCAAGGATGGAGAATATGGAAAGGGTGGTAGGAGAACTATAGAGCCATAGTGGAAGCAAGAGAACATCGTGTTGCAATGCAACGTGTAATGACTCAACCCCAGGAGCAGAATACCACTATTCTTGCATTGTGTTAGGATTTCAAGTTTTAGGGTTAAGGAAAGAATAATATTGTTGTATAATCTTCTATTGCATTCCAGGAAAAAAGAGAATACAAGCAATGAAACAGGAAAATGTTACTGGAAAACACAAAAAAGACAGCCTCACACTCTACCCTCCTGATATTCGAGAGACCAGGAGCCTTCTCCTCACCACACAATAATTCTCTCTGTCCCCTTACACCATTACCTCCTCCCCATTTACACACTCCCACTACCCAACTGATTGTCAGAGGATCGTATCTCAGTATAATTCTTGTCTTGCCCTTCTCGAGCTTAAGTTCTGCTGAATGGACCTGGTGTTGTGTTCAGAACTTCCTTCCCTTTCCTCCTCTTATACACTTGGCCCCAATCCTTCAGCCTAACGGGCCCATCATTTCCCCCTTCTGCAATAGACACCTTGTCCTCAAGGTGAAAAGTAGGGAACAGTTCTTTGATGGTATCCAAATCTTCCCAGATACTATCAAGATCAGGAAGACTCTTCCACTTGATTAGCAGTTGCATCCCACTATTCCCGGATTTGCGAACTGCTTTCACCACTTTGAGCTGCACTTGTAGCTCCATATCTTTGGTCAATCCCACTAGTAAGGGTTGGGCCATCACAGATGGCTTTAAAGCCCTCTTAGGATGAGAAACATGAAACACATTGTGGATCCTGGCCATGGGGGGTAGCTCTAACCGATATGCTACTTTACCTATTCGTTCGAAAATCACATAGGGCCCATAAAAACGTGGTGATAGCTTTTCGTTAATCTTCTAAGCTAAAGTCTTGAACCTATAAGGTTTCAGCTTCAAGTATATCGAATCACCTATATTGAACTCTAACTCTCTTTGGTACTTGTCGGCTTGGGCTTTCATGCGATCTAGGGCATGCTGCAACTGATTTCTCAATTCCTCTAAGATGGGGTTACGCTCTTGAATCTGATGGTCTACGTCTTGAACTCGTGAAGGTTTATCCTTCCATTTTAGAAGTGTAGGGGGGGTCTCTTCCATAAAGGGCCTAGAAGGGTGTCATATCGATAAACGCATGATAATTGGTATTATACCAATACTCGGCCCAGGGTAGCATCTTCAGCCATTTCTTCAGGGTATTTCCAGAAAAATATGAGGTAGGCTTCCAAGCTCTGATTTACCACCTCGGTTTGGCCATCAGTCTCCGGGTGATATGAAGAGCTATACTTCAAAGTAGTTCCTGCCAAGCTAAATAATTCCTTCCAAAATTGGCTGATAAATACACGGTCTCAATCTGACACAATGGTTCTCAGAAAATCGTGTAACTATACGACCTCCTTAACAAAGGCTTCGGCTACGATCTTAGCATCGTAAGGATGAGATAGTGGGATGAAATGGCTGTATTTGGTGAGTATGTCGACTACTACTAGCACTATATTGATTTTGTTACTTCTTGTAACCCCCCACAAAGTCCATGCTTATATCCTCCCACGTGGCCTTAGGAATTGGTAATGGCTACAGCAATCCTGCAGGACTCAGGGACTCATTTTATTCCTCTGTCACACCTTGCATTAGGCTACATACTCTTGAATATCTCTTTTCATGCCTAGCCAATACACCATAGCAGCTAATCTCATGTAGGTCCTTAATCCCCCTGAGTGGCCCCTATAGGAGAGTCATGGAACTCTTTGATCAATGCTCTAACTCTTGGTGAATTTCAGGGTAGCATCAGTCTGCCTTCAAAAAAGAGAATCCATATTTGTAGTGAAAACCCTTTCGGTCCTTCTTGCCCTTGAACAAGTCGCTGGATTATCCAATTTAGGTCCTCATCCCGGGAAAGCTTCTGCATCAAGTCCTCGTTCTCTTCATATTGCCACAAAGAGACAGCCCTTAATTCCGCATCCATGTCACATCGTGATACGGCATCAGCCACCCGGTTTTCTTTTCCCAGCTTGTATTGTATATCAAAAGTGTAACCCATTAATTTCGAGACCCACTTCTTCTGATCTGGGGTGATTACCTTCTGCCCCAGCAGGTATTTAAGTGCCTTCTAATCATTTTTAATGATGAATAGGAAACTGGCAAGGTAGTGTTGCCATTTTTTGACTGCTAAGACAATTGCCATAAGCTTACACTCATATACTGAGCACTGTTGGTTCCTTTCTGACAATTTTTGACTGAAATAAGCAATGGGTCAACCCTTCTGCATTAGTACCGCCCCTACCCCCTTGCCGGAAGCGTCAGTTTCAACTTCAAAAGGCTGATTGAAATCAGGCATGGCCAACACTGGTAGGGAAGTCATGGCACTTTTCAGCTCTTCAAAAGCTTCTTGAGCTTTTTCATCCCACTGGAACGAATCGTTCTTGAAAAGCTGTGTGAGGGGTGCAACAATTTTCCCGTAGCCTTTCACGAACTTCCTGTAGTATCCGGTCAGCCCCAGAAATCCTCGTAAAGTTTTTAAATTGTGGGGTCTAGGCCATCAGACTATGGCTGAAATCTTAGTGGGGTCGGATTCCACCCTTACTGCTAAGATGATATGCCCAAGGTACTCGAGTTGGGGTTGGCCAAAAACACATTTTTTTGAGTTTACCAACAGCCGGTTCTTTTAGAGTGTTGTCAGCACCATCCGTAAATGCTCCCTGTGAGAATCCCTGGTTTTACTATACACAAGAATATCGTCAAAAAATACAAGGACAAATTTTCTTAAATATTCTCTGAATATGTCATTCATTAAATATTGAAAAGTATAGGGGGCGTTAGTCAATCCAAAAGGTATAACCTTAAATTCATAGCGGTTATCATGTGTCCGAAATGCCATTTTGGGTTCATCTCCCACCTTGATTTGAATTTGGTGGTAACCTGACTTGAGGTCCAACTTCGTGAAGATGGAGGCTTTGCCCAGTTCGTCTAACAGCTCATCAATAGTTGGTATAGGTTATTTGTTAGGGACGGTGATCTTGTTTAAAACACAGTAATAAATACAGAATCTCCAACTGCCGTCCTTCTTCTAAACTAACAACACTAGGCTAGAGTAAGGACTAGTGCTGGGTTAGATAATCCCGCCTTCAAGCATCTCTTTAACTAATTTCTCAATCTCTTCTTTCTGCATGTGCCCATAAGGGTAAGGTCGTGTATTAGAAGGGTGAGCTCCTTCCTTAACGACTATAGCATGATCCTGAGGGCGACATGGGGGTAACCCCTTTATAGGCTCGCATACCGCCGGAAATTCACCCAGAATCCGTCTAAACTCATCGTCTTCGTATTGTGGTTTGATCTTCCCTCTCCCTATAATAGCCCTTAACTCCACCATGTACCCGATGCCTTCATTAGCAATCAACTTCTTGATGAACTTGTAGGAAGCTTCCGATTGCGTAAGGGCAGGGTCTCCTTGAGCATCACCTATTGGTTCCTGATCTTCACCTTCATGTATGGTTGTTGCCAATTCATCCTTGTTTCTCTCAAAGATTCTAGCCACTCTATCCCCAAAGCGAAGTCGATATGTCCCAGGCTGAAGGGATAAAATGGTTGTGATCTCAAGGCCTTGTACTTTGAGAATAATTCCCAAGAAAGAAATGAAATTAAGGGAAATGATGGGGCAAAATTGAGGACAAAGCGCCTTAAATATTTTGAAGGTTCCACCCACTATTGTCTGTTTGCCCACTCTTGCTGACAGTGTCAAGAACAAAGAAAGCTTAACAATTGTGTATTGGAAAAAGAGAAAGCTTAACAACAATGACATCTTGTACTTCTAAAAGTAGTGAATTGTGTTTGTTCTAGAAAATTTTTCAAAAAATTAAATTGAAAAAAAAACTCATGTTGAAGACTCCCTCGATTCCTTTTTATAAGAAACACTTAACTGAATTACGTTGATAAAAAAGTTGGTTAAAGATAATAAATATGTACAAATTGTAATATTTTTCCCAAAATACCTTTATTTATGGAGATGGAATAAGAGAGAATAAGGAAATTATTATAATAAATAGGATTGAGGAAGAGAGAGAATGTAAGGTGGAAAGAAACTTTTGAGGGCTGTGAAAATAAATGCATTGATATTAAAATGAGTAATTAAATGGGGCTAAAATGGGAGGCTAATAATGAACACTTTAGACATTCTCTAAATCTTTCTTATAAATAGGAACAAAGTATATGTGGCAGTCGTATCTTACAACAAGGAATAGAGGGAATATTTTAGATTTAGCAAATAACTCAATAGAAATGCATACCACTGATCAATCACAATGCATTCCCTGATGGATAGGGTTAAGGGGAATAGGTGAATGAAATTAAGGGCTCAAGTTCAATTTACCTTCTAACTCCTTCTTGTCCACATTTACTTCGAGGGATTTCGCATATGCAAAGAACCCAATCATAAGTTCGCAAGGCATGCTGTTTGTTCCAATTGGAAATAAAGTGAATGAAAAAGACACTTTCAGGGTCTATTTGGTATGAGGGATTTGGAGGGAAAGGGAAGGGAGGGAAAATTTTTATGAGTTAGATTTAAGAAAATTAGAGAAGTGGGGTTATAAAATTTTAATATAGAGAACATATAAGATAAACGAGTAAGAAAAACAAATTTAAAACTTTTAACCCCACTTTTCTTATTTTTTAAAATCCAATTTAAAAAAAAATTTCCCTCTGCCCACTTTCCCTCCCCTCCCCTCATACCAAACAAAGCCTTCAATGGACAAAAATAGGAAGAACTGAGAGTTATACATTCATCAAGAGAAAAGTCATAACACACACAAAATCACACACCCACGGCCACCCACCATTGTGCACGCATATAGACATTAGCTATTTCAAAGGCTGACTAAAATTAAAAAACCAAATAACCTATAAGTCTAAATACATATTTAAGACGTGAACAGCGATTTAGGCTACTATAACCAAGTTCCCCACCCAACAACAATTGATGGAACTTGCATGACATAACCTAAAATGAAAAATATGAGAAAATTTGAGGGACATATTTCTTTCTCAGATAGTCACAAATTCAAAAAAACAACAGATCTCATATAATTAACCCCGGAATGAAATAATGGAAGCATGAAGTTAGATCAACACAAGCATGTAGAATAAATCATATCAGGCCAGGGTTGAGAACTGTGATACAAAACTTCTCCCACTTCAATACCAGTCTCCTCCCGTGTTTCTCTTATCACAGCCTCTTCTAAACTTTCTCCTGGCTTTGGGGGGCGATAGAATACAAGCTAAAAATGTCAGGTATGGAGAAATTTTCTGCACATAAAATGGGTCATCAAACCAATAAAACAAGGATTTATTTCCCTTCTATAAAACAGTTTGAACGTTCTAGAGTTTAACATGTCTGCAAGCACAAGCTATACTCACCACAAGTATAATGACTAAATATACAAGAACTTTCAGAAATCAGAGTATATTGACAGTAGATACATCCGATCTCCATCAGGAAAGAAAATATTTAGGTCATTTGGGTTGTTGACTATTATCTATATAAATAAGAATGTTGTTCGACCAAGTTACTGTTCATAAGGATTCTACGACTGAGATTTCTCCTAATCTCTTTTGAACAATGCCGTGAGATCATGAATCGATATATCACTTAATCTCTTTTTATTTCCTTCCTCTCTCTTCATTTATATTTTTGTCTATTCTTTAAGTTACTGTTCATAAGGATTCTATGGCTGAGATTTCTCCTAATCTCTTTTGAACAATGCCTCAAGATCATGAATCAATATATCACCAAATCTCTTTTTATTTCCTTCCTCTCTCTTCATTTATATTTCTGTCTCTTGCTTTCTTCCTTGTACAACCAAAAATTCTGCCTTCCCATTTTGTATCAATCTCGCTCTCTCCGCCTAACCTTCACCCCCTTTTCTTTTTTCCTTAACTTTGCCCTAAAGTGGCTAGACAATCATCAGCGAGAAGCTACAACGATGATAGTAGTGACGGAGTGGACGAAAAGACAAGGATGCGAAGGTGATGATGGAGAGTTTGTGACAGATTTGTTTTTATCTTTAAGGTAATCTTTTTTTGCTGCCCACCCATTTTAGGGATTCCATGAACTCTAAACCGATTAAAGAACCTTATGTCTAAATAGTCGTTTTATCCTCATAAATCTTGTATTTTTTTCCTTTAATTATAAACCCATCAAACCCTATCTATTTAGTTTTCATGGAATACGGGTGCTTTTATGGCCTGTCTTTCATCATGAAATTTACATTTGTAGTGTTAGAATGGGAGAATAATGATTCGTCGGGGATAATTAACAAGACTGAAGAAGAAGAATGAATAGGTGGCAAGTAGGGAAGGCCTTGTAAAACTTTATCAATTTCATTTAGATCTCCCTTTTCCTATTTTTGCATCATCTAGGTTGTATGTGGTCTTTGTTTTCTTTGTATGTAGGGCAAAGAGAGAGGGATATAGAGGAATCCGGGTGTATGACTTTGTGGGCTCTATTTTCATTGAATGTATGAGGTTGTTGTTTTCTTCACACTATTCTATGTTGTTTGAGCTTTGTTCAAAATGGCTGTAAGATTTTTTGTTCTAGTCTGGTTTAATGCCATGTGAAGCATGTTCTTCTTATCCCCATCTCTCTCTCTTTCTCTCTGCCTCCCTGATCAATCATCTATACTTCTGTATAATATTAAAAAAATCAAATTCTGTATTGGGAGCAGAAATGGTTGCTGTTCAAATGGCAATAGAGTTGGTAAAGGCGTAAGGTTGAGGGAGAGTTGGCATTGAAACTAATACCCCCTCTGGTCCTTATTATAAGGCACCAACTAGAAATTATTCTTAGTCCTTTTTATAAAGCACTTGCAAGTTTCCAATGTGCATTTAATTTATCTTTCCATTTCTGTCCATATTTAATAAGGATGGTGGAAGAGAGTAATAATTAATATGATATTTGAGCTTAATATAGTTGGTAAGGGCACTATTGGAAATCACTTGAATTTTAGGATAACTTTAATGATTTTAACTGTTTTTACTGGTTTGTGAGAATTGATAGTTGGTGCCTTATAATAAGGACAAGAGGGAGAATATATTAGTGGTGGGTAATAAGAGGAGGGAACAATTAATCAAGGAGTAAAGTAGTGGGCTCAAAAAAAGACAAATTAAAGGAGAAGAAGACAACGGCGTGGGTAATAATAAAAACATAAAAGCCTTCTACTTTCATGATGATGATGATGATTCAAACATTTGATTGTGTAGAGAGAGGGACAAGTAAGAGTAATAGGAGATAATAAAGTGAAGACTTTTTGCCATGTTGACATAAGTGCCACAAGAAGCCAAAAATGAAGATAAATGGAAGATTTTTGACTACTTATATATTGGTGTAGGTTTTGTCTTTCTTATAGGTTGTCCTACAGGTTTATAAATTTTGTTGGTATAGATTCTCTCATGAAGATGCATGTCCAAAGCTTGGTTATTCATTGATATGGCAGTTGGTCCTCCATGTTTCATTTGTTCTTATGTTTTGTTGTCCCTTTTATCTGACATTTTATATTGAAGGGAACATGAGATGTTTGACAAGACATTTTATGTGCAGGTTCAGTTGTTTACAAGTACTTTCAGTGTTTATCTTAGGTGCTGCTTTGTCTTTTGTTGTAGAACCCCTAATTTTAGTTTCCATGTTACTTTTAGTTTTAAGGTTCCATATAAGTTTATCAATCCACTGCAATCTCCTTCTATTCAGCATTCATTTGCAGTAGATAACTTTATGATAGCAACATAGATGAGTGCAAGTTTCCGAAATTTCCTTATCCACTTTGAATCTATGCTCAATTGATACTATTAAATCATGGGGTAAAGATACACGACACATGGATTATTGGATCAGAAAATTACAACTGAAGGCTAATTATAATTATAATTTTCTTGACAACATGAATTAAAAGGCACAAGTAATTAGTCTGCAAAATGGACCTCAAATACTGCAATTTGTTATAAACCTACTTTATAAGTAATTTAATGATAAAGGCAGAACAAATAGTCTACAACCTAAGTGAAGGACAATGCAGATAGTTCCCTTAAACTAAGAACTAAGTTAGAGCACTTGTCCAATTTATATCAAGTATGCCTTAATATTGTATTAGAGCACAATGATATCTGCATAATACCATATTAAGGGATATGAGTTAATGCAAAGATCCGCACAAGTGTTGTCTGCATTGTGCTCTAATTACTAACTTTGCATGCCTGTAACTTGTCCAAATTACTAACTTTGCATGCTTGTAATATTATACCACATGGTTGTAGAATCAAATACTTAACGATTATAGGTTAGAAGATCATAAGGTAAAATACAATCTCAATACTTGATAAACCTGATTTTTTTAGAAAACATGATGCAGGACTAAGTCATAAGAAAGATGACTTGTCTTTGTCATTTAAAAGGCTGCTTTAGAGGTCATTATCTTGGTTACTTGAAACACATTCTAGTGTGACACTATACGTAATACAAAAGCTGACTTGTCTTTATCATACAAAAGGCTGCTTTTGAGGTCAGAATTATTCAAAAAGTATGCCATCTACCATAACTCTTTTCCATAGTTTCAACTTTTCCAACTTCAATTATACTGCGTTTTTCACAATTTAAAAATTTAAAAATTGGTAATTAATGGTTTTAGTTATTTATTATAGTTTTTTATTCCTCCTTCAGCAGTATTTAGTATTTATATGAGACTGAACATGTAAAGCTAAAGACATATTCAGTTACTATCAAAGAACAAAAAACCGGACCAAGCAATAAACCAGTCACATAACAAGTTCAAGGGTTGATGCGTCAACCGAGGTCTAACCGGTGGTCGGACCGGCCATATTAAAATATTATAATTTATTAGTGGTAATATTGATAACTCTCCATATTTTATACATTTAAAGAATATTTTGAAGATAATTGGAGAGTTATCTATACAATTTTAGAAGATTCAATGAGATTTTATTATGAAAAGATCAAATCAAAGTGGTGAATTATTTGTGGGATTTAGATTGTAAATATTCAGGATAAAATAATTAATTTTAATAAGATAAAATATCTATAAAAAAAGAATTTAGTTGTTTTATTTTATCTTATTTTATTTTATGTGTTCTCATTATGACTTTATTTAATGAGAACATTAGAAGTATGTACATTTTGGCTTGGACTTCTAGTTCTAACTTAAGATATGAAGAAGAGGACCAATGTGAAAGTGGGCCAAGGACCTATATGGACTAGAGAAGGAGAACCTAAAAGAAAGGAGGAAAAGGAAGACCTAAAAAAAGATAGGATGAGAGAGCAGGTGCTGGAAGAAGAGGGAAGCACAGCCGCAATATTTGACGGGGGCATATTTTCATTATCTTTGAGAGCTGCACAGAAAAAGGAGAAGGATGGTGCAACGTGAATGGAGAATAGAATTGCAGTTTGTTCCTAGAAATGCAAATCGGGTTGCCGACTATCTTGCGAAAGAGGCATTATCAACTGTAACGGGTTTTCACCCTATCTTGTATCCAACATCGGAGTTAGCGGCTATTTTGGAGCTGGATCAGCGTACTCCTACTAATGTAGGTTGAGTCTTGAGATATTTCTCCTTTATGTATCAAAAAAAAAGGAGAAGGATAGCAGCAACCGCAATTATTGACAACAAAGCTTCATATCTTGACTTGAGGAGCAGAAAAAAAGTGATATCGAGCTGGGAGCATGGTCTCTTACCATCTTCAACTATCAAAACCAGCGAGCTTCCTCTCTTGACTAGAGACAAGCCGCACAGCAAAAGGAAGGCACCATTTTCTGGACTCATTCTCGTCAATATCACAGAGAAAATGACAACATTTTTTGGTTAAATTGGAGGAAGAGGAAACCTAAGCCAGAGGAAGTCACGGACGAGCAGAGAGTAGCGAACATCCGGAGGGAACGAGGCAGTGTTTCTTTGTTATTGCTCTATAATTTAATGGCTTTTGGACTGATTTGATGCATTTAATTAAAATCATGTGTGGCTAGTTGTTTTTGAACCAAGAGTAGTTATGAACTAATTTGAGGATTTGAGCATGTATGAACTAATTAATTGTGCTTAGTGCTATTTTTGTTTACTTAATCTGTTTCGTTTTGTCTACTTAGTGCTTGATCACCACTAAGTATGAATTTGGGAAATTTAGATTATTCTTGGGAGAGAGATCTTAATTAGACCATAAGATTAAGTAATGTGGGATTAGAATTTATTCTAATTTGCCAATAGGATAGGAAGATACTTATTGGACCCATATAATCACATTAGATTGAATTTAGATATTTATTGCCTCTTGAGTAAATTAGTTAGGAATAACAATTTTAACTTGAGAGAGGAGTATAAGTGATTGGAAGATATTTATATTCATTTAAACTGTAGATTAACAATTTAGCATTAAGTACTTTTAATTGGGTAAATACATGGTCTAAAATTTAAAGAAGGGATTGGCCACTCTAGGTTGTTTTTATCAATTGAAATCTTTAAATCATTAGATTTTTTTCTTTTGCATTTGTTTAAATTGTCTTTCAATCTCTTCCTTTAATTTGCTCAACTTAAATGAAAAATGGGAATTTTAATGCCTAATTATCTATTACCTTGGATCTCTGTGGGATGACCTTAATTTGCTATTATACTATTCTACGACCCGTACATTTGCGGTGCATATTAAAAATTTAGTAGCATCAAATATATATATATTAATATATTTTTTAACTTCTATAGATAAAATTAATTGATTATGTTATATTTGATTACTTGAGTCATATCAAATTAATTGACTAAAATATTATATATTGTATGTATATAATATATAATATTTTCTCATTTATTCTTTTTAGTTTTTAAAATTTTTGAGGCTTTGAAATTAAAATTTGTCCTTATAATTTATTAAATATTATATATTGTATATATATCGGTCAAGATCTATGGTTTTCTTTCTTTTTCAGCCTC